>CAXHWN010001937.1:0-95000 GCA_964020975.1 Hermodice carunculata | reverse complement strand
GCCTAGGTAAATTTGCAATTCAAATTGGCACCGCAAGACCTATCACAGGGTCACGAGTGGGAGAATGAGAATGTGTATGCACCGCAATCTACTTCAATTCTATTTGAACTTTTGAAATGAAAAAAGGAAAGCATTCTATTCTGCATTGTCTGAAAAAGTGGTGTTGCCAGTATTTGTAGGTTGTGATATTCTTCAATGCGTTTGCGCTACAAAGCCTGTGACCATGACCAAAGAAAGTCCATGAAACTAACCCTGGGTAATCTTTAATGTGTTCACGTACATGTATTTACTGCCATGAGCAAACACACACTGTCAACTTACTGAGAAAGAAGAAAAAAAAGGAAAGACAGGGTGGTTTTGGAAACAGTCATCAACTCTGTGACTTAGTAAAATGATTTTAGTTTTAAATGTAAATGCGTACATTTTCATTTTGTTTTCAGATAACGTGACATTGCATTGTAATACATTTTCATGTGCATTGTACTGTAACACTCTACACTATTACCCATGGGCGAATGTTTATTTTTCCCCGATATATATATATATATATATATATATATATATATATATATATATATATATATACTTGCATGCATACACATAATATGTGCGGCTCTATCTCTGTATCTGTGTCAGTGTGTGACACCAATAAAATGGAAACTGAGGTTGCCAGTTTAGGGAGAAAACATCTATACGCAGTTTACCACGAAAGCGAGGGTACCAAGCTCAAGGAAAAACCCCTTTAAAAAGCCTAACAACATTGATGCAAGGTCATAGGTCAGACTATAAACATGGTGAATGTATATGTGCCTCTTTCGGCTTTGACAGCATGAAAGGGTGCACTGTTCCGTGTACGAAGGATAAACAGCCAAGGATGAAAATTCCATAAAAAGCCCAGTGTGTGAACCAGGAAGTTACGGATGATGAATTTATGAGTTCTGTCACCATGAGTCGATGTGGTGTGCTAGTAAGCTACCTACAAGTCTGACGGTAGACATGAGACACAACACAGTGTGGTGTAAATAGTTGAGGTATATGCCACTTAACTGCAATCGTTCATGTGATTTCTTTTAATTTTAGACATCACCAATCGTGCATATGCGTAACCCATCAGCATCGCATGGTGTCCTGGTATGTTGAAGCGGGCTTTGTGAAGTTACATTCGGCCAAACAACAGACAAGCCACTTTTCAGTAAAAAAGTAAGTGCAGAAACCGTATAACGTATCAATGCAACATTTGAGGTCATAATGCACCTGCTTTTATCGTCTTATATTTCAATAAATTGTTCTAGCTGCACCATGTCATACCAAGATTACGAAAATCATTCTAAACCCTTGATTACGCCATATAATAATTGTCCTAAATTGTATATGTGCATGTTCACAAGCATGTATGATCGTGCGTGTTTGTGTGCGTGTGTCCAGGAGGAAGTCAGCCATATTTTCCGTATGCCAGAACATAGATATCAAGAGTCCAACAGGTTGAACAGCCATTTTATACCTTTGAAACTTCCAAAATTTTGAAGACAGTCTTTTTTTAATTTCTCTTTACATCTATTTGTATATATATATATTTTTATATATATATATATATATATATATATATATATATATATATATATATATATATATATATATATATATATATATATATATATATATGTATCGATGATGTATCGGTACTCCTCCGGTGGTATCGGCACTCTGCCGGTGATATCGGTACTCTTCCGGTTTCATCGGTAATTGTGTTGATGACGAGTAAAACTTTCTGCAAATGTCGTTCTTATTTTTGCTCTGTGTATTGAAATGTACAAATGGAACCAAAATGAGATAAAACTTTTATAGCATGCTTTGCAGACTATATGAAGTAATCAACTCGCACTGGATACCAAATAGCAGAACGAGTGAGCGAAGCTGTGTGTGTGTGTGCGTGTGAAAAACTGATATATCATCAAATAGTTTATTGCGTACTAATGCGGGGAGGGGGGTCATATATCACATAATGTTCACCTTTCAGACATTTTAGGCTAGCTTGTTTTCTGTTAGGTCAAACCCCCAGGGCAAGCAGCTACTGACGACAGTTACAAGCTTGCCTAATTTTGCTTTATATATCAGGTTAAGAAATATTATATTTTCATTGCATTCTCTTGACTTAAATACAAATGACTTTCATTCTTTTCTGACTTGCCGTATAATTTAGCTGTTAATATCCAGAGATTATTAGAAAATTTGGCTACAATAATTTACAGTTTTCAGACTTGTCTGTTTTGCTACTTAACTTTAACTTTTGGCATCATTCTGTTTTAATGTTCACCTTTCAGACATTTTAGGCTAGCTTGTTTTCTGTTAGGTCAACCCCCAGGGGCTATAGGTAGCAAGCAGCTACTGACGACAGTTACAAGCTTGTGTAATTGTACTCAAAATCCTGTTAAGAAAAATTGTTTTGATAACGTGTTTTTGACATAGATGCTTATGACTTTCATTCTTTTCTGACATGCCTAAATGCACATTTACTCAAAATGACAGTATTTTCTCAAATGTCACAAACCTGACACATTAAGTTGATACATTGACTCAGGGTTGGCAGTGTTATAGAGCTTAATTGTTTGAGGGGTAGGTGTCATCACAGAGTTTGTTTTACATTTCTGGTGAAGGATGTCAATTGTTGCAGTCCTTGTTGGGATTTCCCTTGGTTTGTACAGGTGGTCCAGTTGCAACTGTTTATTTTACTATCACTGGGACTGAATACAAGGCCCCAGCTTGTTTCCACTTCAGTTATACACTGGCGGATGGTTTAACTAGGATAAGCTGTCCAGCTAGAAAAGGGTACATATTGGTTCAGGGGTAAGTCAAATTGTTCTTATCTGAACCTGTACTATACAAATTTAGTAATTATGATTTGTTTGACAGGTATTCTTCTTTCATAATGAAGCTCTGCATTTATAAGCAAAACTTTACGTATTTAGCTAATTCATCATTTGCCATATTCATATTTATTCTTTATTATGTGGGTTGTCTTTGCTGAATATTTAGCTTAGACAAGGAGCCGCTACTCAGAGAGACATGTACGGGTAAAAGGCTCCGAAACATGTTGAGTAGTTACCCGCTGAAGACCCTTTAATTTATTTTGGCTCATACAGCCTATGTCAAAATTTTACAGTGGAACGTGTGCAATATGGACAATAGTAATTCCATATGTATATAGGTTAGACAGGGACAAGTTAGCTTATGGAGGGTAAAGAGTTCGGACTGAGGAATAGGATATTGACCACTAGGAAGTGGTTCTGGGCAAAAAGACACAAATACAATAGTTTTGCGCATTAATGTAGCTAAATTATTCTGTTTTCTATCGTTATGCTGACACAACGGGACACAGTGTGTATGTTTTTCTATTTCTCTCACTCTCATGATCATACATGACAAACCCCTCAGACATGTCATGCAAACAAGGACTCTTTAACAGTGTGTCGTCGTATCGTACACATACAGAGCATATTATATATATATATATATATATATATATATATATATATATATATATATATATATATATATATATATATATATATATGTATATAATCTTCAGAAACTATATTTTTTACATGTGCTGCCCAGATCTGTAGGGGATATCATTAACAGTGCACTTTATGTATGTAATTCCGAAAATGCAAAATTTATGAATCTAAGGCATGAACGACCATATCCTGCACTTTTCATGTTTGTATTTTTAGCTAGTTTTAAATGATTACTCCGGCAGAACCCTATTGCAAGCCGTTTTCAACATGGCCGAAGTACATATGTCTAAAATCATTCATATATATTTATAAGTGATTATTTATATCTGTAATTGAATAATAGAAATATACATTTACCGCTTTTCAATATATGTAAAGTTGATTTTATACACATATATTTGAAGATATCTTTAAAATCCGCCGAGTTTGAATACTCTGAAAACGATTCACGTTCCCTTTCCTGCTGACACTCTCAGAGCCCAAAACGTGGTATGGTATCCATGGTTTACCAAAGGAATATCTGGTTGAAACAACAGCTTAAAACAGTAACTGTGAAGATGCATTTTCTTTTCTTCTTAGAAAGTGATCTTGCGAGGCTCTCAAGCAAGCCCTCTGATTTCTTGATTCCCGATAGGTTTTCAAAGAAGTATGCGACGCAGCGGTACTTTTCGTTTTGTTTTGAAGGAACCGATACTGACTGATGTTATCTTACTGGTGTGTATTTACACATCGTGTTCATGTAAGTACTTCATTCAAACTGATCCTTTTTTTTTTTTTTTTTTTTTGGTTTGCTATTCTTTTGATGCCGATAGGACAGGAGCGCAATGTCCCGACTGACACACACTGGCATACATAAGGGCGGCTGTTGTTGTTTCCATTGTAAAATATTTTTGTGGGAAAAATATAACGAAGTATAATGAACTGTAAAAGAAAAACATACTCTATACTGAGGTCAGGTGGTCGTTTGCATTTCAACAGCTCTTGTGGAAACATACCGTGTATTGGTATTTAATTTAGAATAAAGAATAACTTGATACATATAAAAATGGCAGATAGAAATGCCATCTCCTTCCAAACTGGGTAATTTTACAGTACAGAATGAAATTAAGTATTTAACTGTGTGTGTAAAGCTTTCTGATTGTTTTGTTTGTAGACGAGTTACCCCTGAATAGAGGAACTCCATCTCAGAGTTCTTCAGCCAATCGTCATCCTGCGACGAAAGCCACGGATGGTGTGTTCGTAGGACGCAACGGCGGCATTGCTGGCTGTACACATACCCTGAATGAGGCTAAACCCTGGTGGAGGATACGAATGGATAAAACATATGTTGTTCAAAGTGTTACGATTTATAACACTTTCTGGGGTAAGATTTGTACGAAAATGATAGTGTGTATCTGCCATTAGTATGAAGAATTATGAAAGTGTGCACCAATGGTTCAAGTCATTACAAAGGACGAAAAAATACAAAACCGCCCAATCTCACTTTGTAAAAAACATTTTTGCAGGTCCGTGTTGTATCGAACATGAAGCGTTTTGATCTCAATGATATTCGCTGACTCTGCAGACATGAATTGTTGAGGCTTGAAAACAAATCAGTGCATGTGTGGGGGCCACTTATTTCAAATGGCTGTGGATGAAATGACAATTGAGGGTTTCGTTGTGGTTCAATAAACAAAGTCTTGCATATAATTCTTTAGACGTATGTACACGCGTATGTTTTAGGACAGCAAAGCAGGGAAGACAAAGCAATCGGTTCATGTATTCATTGTACAACTTTATTTTGTTTTATAAATCAATTCAGGGACGGAGAGTTATTATTGGCAAACTACTTGTTTACAAACATATATGCATCGCACAGCCGTTTGTGAAGGTAGTGCCATTACATGCATAGTTCTTCCTGCTGTCCTTTACCCACTCCCATGTTAAAATATTTAGGACAGAGACAAACACAGAGATTTCAATTACATATATTAAGTTATCTGTGAAAGATACAATCGGCACACCGCATTAATCACATGGCCGTGTTCTTCTCGACCTGACCTAGGTGCAGAGTGTAACCTGACAGCACTAATTAACTGAATAATAAGCCGTCATCTACGGCGCTGTCTGCGTTAGTGTTACTCCATGAAGGATCCCGGCTTACAAAAACATACACCCGGTGAATTGCGTCTGTATCTCCAGAGACCCCAGGATATACACATGACATCCACCGGTGTATAGTGTCTCTGTAAACCGGACTTCATATAGTAACGATTTTATCCCGTGATGAGAAACTAATGACCTATTTTGCTCATTTCCACGTGAAAGTAACAGACCAGCCTTCAACTGTTCACTCCTGCCACAGCTGCCATAGTCGTTCTAGGCACAGCGTCAAGTACACGCATCATTGGAGATGCGTCTTTGCCCATGCAGCACCAGTATGGAAGTAATCCTTTTCAAAAATGTACAATACCCTGTGTTTTGTGTACAAAACCCACGGTTTTGTAGGTACCATGACTTTTGTGTACAAAACCCTAGGGTTTTGTACCAATACCATTTTACTCACAAAACCGAGAGTTTTTAAACAAAACGCGGGATATTGTATGCAAAATCGCGATTTTTGCAATGATAACCAGAGCTTTGTCCAGGTTTTTTTTTTTGTTTTTTTTTTGGGGGGGGGGGGGCAAAACCCTGGCTTTTGTAAACTATTCAGGAAAACAGCAACCATTATATATTTGTTTAAGTTTCGTTCAATAATATGCATAAAACCCTGGTTTTTATTACCAAACCAGGGGATTGTACACCAAACCTTGGAATCTATTTGCAAAACCCATGGGTTTCTCTTCAAGCCAAGTGTTTTGCCCACAGAACTCTGGGTTTTGTTACAAAACCCATGTCATTTCCCATGTGGGAATTTGTTGTTGCAGGAGCAAATCTTTTAATTTATAGCGATCAGTATACAATTGTTGCGTAACGTGATGTTGTTTTGTGCATCCCTGCTCGTGAAACCACAAGTTAAACTTTTGCGCAGATTGATTCAATGCTTTTGTAGTTTTCTCAAGCGCTGTTGGTCACTGCTGGTTGGGCGTGCATGCGAGTCGGGGACACGTTCCCTATATATACTCCAGTATTCCCTGTGCGTGGACTGGGGCTATGATTTCGTACCGACAGTTATCATTGGAGCAGAGTTAATCACAGAGCCCGGTCATAACACGCCATAAGGGAACTCGAAAGTTGCATAATCCTGGTGCTGTTGGATAAAGGAACCTAGGATATCACAGAACGTAGGCCCATAAACGTCGTTTCTGATATGTCCGGTATGTTCTGGTGAGGGTGCCCGTGTGTAACCTGTCCTGTAACTTCTACGGGCGTCCTTGTTGTATTCGTGTTGTGGACAACCAATAAATGTGCGTAGCCTATACTATCATCCATCGTCTTTGTATTGCTTTTCCATATCCAACACAAAATAAACGAAGGTTTGACTTAGTGTGGAGCTGGTGGTCTCTTTCGCTATGGAATCTCCGGGGAGTGTCGGTGTGGAAGTTACGTGGTGCCATTAGCCTGGTTTGTTGTGGAACCTGGTCTGAGCGTGCCGGGGGGTTTTCAGAGAGGATGCCAACGGATTCCATGTACTATGAACTTTACGCAATTATGTGGATACCTGTGGTGTATAATTTCAAGAGACTTTAACCAAGACTTTTTATTTCCTGGATAACCTGTAGAATGTGCTGTGAGTAAGGTTGGTTGCCACCAATAAGGTCAGTTTGCAGGTTACTTTGTATCTCGCATACGCAGACGAATACATAATTAGTTGCAGCATAGTTTGGTTATACTGATTTGTACAGCAGCCCGTAGGTTATCATGCGACAGTTTTCATATTGGTCAATTGTATTATTATTTCCATTATGTCTCTTGTAGACAGCCAGAAGTCACGTGCAGTGGCCAAATGTAAAGTCACCATATTATGTAACCTTATTGGACAACTCGTAGCGGAGGAAGAACAGTTGGCTTTGATCCCACAGTTTGGTTCTGATCTGAATTCCGTCTTGAACCAGTTTACTGAAACACCTGAGAACATAGTTGCTATAGATGAAGACGAGAGATCGAACATGAGAAGTATTTCTGTGAAGTACAATCAAAATATGTAGAAGCTTTAACTGTGGGAAAAAGTGTTAAGCAAAATGTTACAGAAAAAAACATCCTTGGTTGACACTCGAGACATAGCAAGTTTTTGTTGTCTTCCAGAGTTGGAATTGAAAACCTTTGTTGGAGATCCACTAGAGTATTTCACTTTCATAAAAGTTTTGAAGCTAGTGTTGATAAAATATGTAGTGATTCAGATGCGCGTCCAGCGCGTTTGTTACAATATACCACCGGTGAAGCACATCAAACTATACTTTCGAGTTTGTATGTTGGTGGCAAAAGTGGTTACAAACAGGCTTTGAAAACTTTGAGAGATCTTTATTGGTCAAAGCATCGGGTGACTGAACAAACAATAAGAACTTTACGCAAGTCAAAACCACTTAAAAGTGCTAATGATATGCGCGTACTCAGTCATGAGCTCAGAAATGTGTATCATGTTCTTGATAGCCTAGATAGCTTAGTTGAGGTCAACAACCAAGTTATCATATTTGATATAACTTCTCGCTTGCCTAACTTTGCACAAAATAGGTGGACAAAGAAAGACTTAAGTCTAAACGCGAGAATGACTGCTATTTGGAGTTGAACTCTTTGGTGGAATTTATTGAGTTCAATTCTGAGGAAATGAACGACCTTTTGGTTGGGGCCACCGCTAGAGCAGAAAGACAGCAGCGTAAAAAGGTAGTCAGCTCTAACATAAGCAAAGTTGAACAAAACAAGCCAGTTTGTAACTTTTTACTGACTTCAACTTCCGTTGAGAATTCACACCATGACATTTTGCCAGTCGAGACCAGTAATTTTTGGAATGAAAAGAATAGTGAATTTGAGAGTGAAGGCAGGTCTGTCCTTGACAAAAAGGTCATTGACCTTTGGGACAAAACATGTCAAAAGGTCGAAGGTCACTATCAACTGCCAATACCATAGAAAGATCCAAATGAAAGATCCAAATGAAAAGTTACCAAACAATTTTGATCTTGCACATAAACGCCTTGAAAATTTAGTCGAGAGTTTGAAGCGTGAAGATTTATTTTCAAGATATGATGCAGATATATCACAGTTGTTACAGTGTGGTTATGCAGAAATGACACCGAAAGAATCTATGTCAAACCCTGATCATGTGTGGTATCTTCCACATCATATGGTCTTAAACCCAAACAAACCGGATAAGAAAACCTCGTCAGGTTTTTGATTGTGCTGCACGTTCTGAAGGCAAAAGTTTGAATGATCGATGTTTGCAGAGTCCAGATTTAGTTAACAAACTGATATCTGTCCTTTTGCGTTTTCGGCTTCATAGTTACGCAATACAGGCTGAAATAGTTGCCGTGCACAATCAAGTGCTTATTCCTAGCTACGATCGTGATGCACTTTGCTTTCTTTGGGTAAAGGACGGAGATATTATACATCTTAGGAATTAAGTAAATATCTTTGGACATATTTGGTCTTCAGCAGCAGCCTCTTATGCTTTAAGAAAGACAGTTTTGACAATCCAGATGTTGATCCTTTGGTAAAAGATACAATTTTGAATTCCACGTATGTTGATGATCTCACCCAAAGTGTCAAATATGAAAAGGAGGTACATAAAACCATAGTGGGTGTTCCTGCTGTTCTTCACACAGGTTGTTTTGATATGTCAAAATTTGTTATTAATGATGAAAAATCATGACTTAAATTCCTGAAAGCCTTATGGCAAAGGAACTCCGCGAATTCTGACAAGAATTTATTGGTCGTGCCTTAGCATTAAGTGGCATATGCGAAATGATGCATTCATGTTTTGTATCAAAGATGTGCCATTGAAGCAAGTAACTCACAGATCAATGCGTTGTTTCACTTCATCAATATTTGATCCTTTGGGTCTTATTACACCATGGGTGTTACAAGGCAAACTTTTGTTAGAGGAAGTTACAAGATCCAAACTTGAGCGGGACGAAAAAGTGTCACATGAAGTCCATACAAAGTGGAATAATTGAATAAGTTCTCTAAATTCACTTAAAAAGCTTATTTTTCCACGATGTATTAAGCCATCTGAATTCGATAATGGCTATCAAGAGTATCATATATGTTGTGAATCTTCAGAAAAACTGCTCCGGGCCGTTAACTTATCCGAAGTGTGAACGAGAAGAACAAATATCGTGTAGGCTTCTGATGAGTGAAACTCATGTTGTGCCAATAAACGGACATTATTCCACAAAACCGAGGTTAAAGTTACAGGCAGCAAAATGCTATGTTATGCTTTACAATACTGTCAAAAATGTTTTGGACTTTTGTTCTGATACTCCTTCTTTCTTTTGGACAGATTCTAATTAATGCTAGGTTACATTAAAATTGAAACCCGTAGATTTCGTGTTTTTGTTGAAAAAAGAGTGAATGTCATTCGCTAACTCACAAGCCCTAAACAAAGACGGCACGTTTTGTCCAAAAAAAAAAATAGTAGCTTTTTTAACCCGACCTGCAGCAATCTTCAAACAGAACGCCATTAAAGAATGATCTGAAATTCCGCCATGGTTATACCAGCATTATCCTTATTGGTTGGATTCAAGAGAGGTTTCTCCTTGTGTTGAAATTCAGCCAGATGACCTTGAGGTTAGACTGGTCCAAACTTGCACCACTCAAATCTGTGTAGATTATGGGCTGGAGAGAATGGTGAAGCACTATTTATCTTGGTCCAAGTTAATCAATGGTGTTGCTTGGATTCGAAGGTTTGTTCTGTTCAAGACAAAACGGAACAGTGAACCAGGAGTATTGACAGCTGATGAGCGTCAATGCATTGTGAAACTTGTACTTAGGAATTGTATACTGTGCAAAAACATGTATGCAAAACCAGCGCATCAAGTCCTGTCAGACGTTCCAAGTGAGCTTGTATCACCTTATCTAAGTCCTTTTAGCTATGTTGGTATCGATGTATTTTGGCCATATAATACACAAGTATATCGCCTAGAACAGATGAGGTATGAATGCATTTTTACTTGCATGACAACAAAAGAATTTAGAGGTGTTCTATTCGCTTGAAGCAGATGCATTTGTTTGTGCCTTTCGTCGTTTTATAGCACGTAGGTCACAAGCAATCAAAGTGTGGTCAGATAACGGCACTCACTTTGTCAGAAGAGAAGTCGAGTTGCGACAAGCTTATTTGCATCTTACAAATCACGTTTTGTCTTCATATACTTCTGCTCATTCGATTAGTTTCATTCCTCCTTTGAGTCCATATCAGGGAGGTGTACCGGAAAAACTTGTGGGTGTGATTAAAAGGATTTTACGTTTAGTTGTGCCTAAAGCTTCACACTTGAGCCATGAGACCATGTGTACGGTTTTTTTGCGAGGTAGAAGAAATCGTAAGTAGTACGCCTCTTACAAAGCTGAGTGATGATCCAGATGATCATACACCCTTAGCACCAAGCAGCCTTTTGGTCTTGAACCATTCAGCTAATATGCCTCCAAATGTTGGTTCTGCTTCTTACAATTATTGCATCCCTGGTGGTGAAACCACAAGTTATACTTTTGCGCGGAAATTGATTCAATGCTTTTGTGAAGCGCTATTGGTCACTGCAGGTTGGCCGTGCATGTGAGTTGGGGACAAGTTCCCTATATATACTCCAGCATTCACTGTGCGGGGACTGGAGCTTTGACTTCATACCGACAGGTTTCATCGGAGCAGCGTTAAGCATAGAGCCCAGTCATGAAACGCCACAAGGGAACTCGAAAGTTCTATAATTCAGGTGTCCCTGGATAAAAGGAACTAGGATGTTAGAGTACATATGCCCATAAACTTCGTTTATGTTATGTCTGGTAGGTTCCAGTGAAGGTGCCCATGTGTAACCTGTCATGCAACTTCTACGCTGTGCATACCTAGTTGTATTCGTGTTGTAGACAACCAATAAATGTGTGTGACCTATACTATCATCCATCGTCATCGTATTGCTTTTCCGTATCCAAAAACCCATGAGTTTGCTGTGTTATCCAACGATTTCACAAGACTCACCATTTTGTTTCAAGACCCTGAGTTTAATCATGACAACCTTGGGTTTTACAGTTGTTTTGTTCAATAATGTGCAAAACCCAGGATTGTGTGACCACACAAATCCCACGGTTTTGAAAAATTGCAAAACCCAGGGTTTTATGATGTCACAAATTTTACGGCTTTTGAATAATTGACAGAATCTCGGATTTGTGACGTCACAAACCCACGGTTGTGTAATTTACCTCCAAATTGGTAATATGAATACGCAAACCACCCACAACACGGCTTTCATAATGTGATTCGATGCCTGAATACAATAAAAGTAAAATATCCACTTCATCGAAGCTTAGCAATTCACCATTTTACCCCTGGACTGTCTAACTTGCTGAGCTTGCTGTAAACAAAGATCATGCCAACATGGCGGATCTTGGAAAACTTTCGACTCCCAATTTAACCTCTGTATCCTTGTGTGCACTTCATGAGCTCAGATTGTAGGTACTAAAAGACAAAACATGTGAGATGTATACAGCCTATTGTAATTATCTTAACACGAATAAGTCTAAAATTTTACATGGTATTGTAGAACTCTACCGTTTATTCCCACATTTCAGAATAATTGAATCTTGAAAAAATCATAAAAAAATTCAATACCTAAGCAAACTCTGGGTTAAGCTAAGGAAACCTAGGGTTTTGTCATAAAACGTATGGTTTTGTTAGCAAAAACCCGGGTTTCAAATAAAAAGTCACACGATTTTGTGAACGAAAATTACATGTATGCCCATCTGGTCACAATTTTATTGATCTCTGATCGATTCAGGGAGGTGATTGGAAATGCTAATTGATTTCTGATAGGTGATTGGAAATGCTAATTATGGTCTCAATTTTATTGATCTCTCATCGATTCAGGGAGGTGATTGGAAATGCTAATTGATTTCTGATAGGTGATTGGAAAATAGGGATGGTCAGGGGTCGGTCTAAGGTGGTTATAAGTTGGTATTGACAAGTCATTGATTGGAAATCTCTGATGTATGCCTGTATACTATCAACTTTATTGATCTCTGATCGATTCAGAGAGGTGATTGGAAATGCTAATTGATTTCTGATAGGTGAT
This sequence comes from Hermodice carunculata, assembly GCA_964020975.1. Lineage (NCBI taxonomy): Eukaryota > Metazoa > Annelida > Polychaeta > Eunicida > Amphinomidae > Hermodice > Hermodice carunculata. Next base: position 82,300 of record CAXHWN010001937.1, on the reverse strand, counting down.
TGGAAAATAGGGGATGCTGGGGGATCGGTCTAAGGTGGTTATAAGTTGGTATTGACAAGTCATTGATTGGAAATCTGTGATAGGGAATTGATCTTTATTGATTGATTGGAAATATTGATCAGCTGGCGACATTGCAAGGATTTAGGTGAAAAGCAGGGGATTTACGAGGGTTTTGCCTCAAAATGAGACCAAAATACATATAAGCTTTCTAAATTTATTTTTATTATCATTTACACCACCCCACAGTTTTAAACCTCTACAACTATGTTTATGGCATATAATTATGTTTTAGCACCACATCACATTTTAAACCCTAACAGGTATATTTTTAGCATAAAGAGTTGCCTAACAATATGAAACTTTGTGGCTAACAATGTATATTTGTTGTGCAAATGTGTGTGAGCAAGTCTCCCCAACAATATATTGGGGCTGTCCCTGTAAGGGCAGCAAGGAACTTTATGCAAACTGGTGCATGTCAAATGAGACACTCTAGTGGTGGATATGTCGAGGGGTGTTCTGGAACTATAACGGGGACAAGTCAGTTATGTTGCCCCTCGATTGACAACACTGACTCCGCCCTAAGTCCCTTACCAGTTTTCACCACAGAGCAAAATTCCCAAGACTTGCAAATATGTCTCATGTTTATGTCTGCAAGAAATTAAATGAGATGGTACTTACCACATTATTCGGCCAATGACAGTCTGTGACACTACTGCTTCAAGGTCTTCTCATATACTATGTTTTGAATGCAACGATATTGATCTCTAATAGGTTATTGATGATTAATAGGAAGCGCCCTTAGATGGAACTATCTGACTTTTCCATCTCTATTCTAAGACACATTGCGGACATTGAAAGTCAGGTCTTCGTGTCAAAGAATAGAGCCACTCTTCCCATGATAACAACACAGAAGTATTCACCACACAAAATAAACATGTTCACCACACAAAATAAACAACTAATTTCACCACACAAAATAAACAAGTATTTTCAATAAACAAACAAAACAAGTATTAAAACCTGCAAAATAAACATAACTTCCCACTCCCAGTCAAATACTCTACTCACCAAGCAAACACATCAGTGTCTGAATGAGGAATGAGACTGAATCAAAACAACACAAAGAGTACCTATCCCCAACAACCGATCAGAAGACAGCAATATATTCTGAACCAATCAGAGCAGAGTTGGATCTAAAAATAACTGTGGGGAATTTCCATGACGTCATGGAGTCACTCTTCCATTGATCTATAAATCACACTTTGTCCTCATGTATTATAACAAAAAGCCACTTACCATGTGAACAGTTCAGTGTCTCAATGTAGAATGATTCAGAGTAAAAGTAATCACAAATGTACCTAACTCAAACAACCAAGCAGAAACAAGTTGAAACCTCCCAACCAATCGGAGAACAGATCAGTCTAAAAATGGATAGACTTGTAACCAATCAGAGGAGCAGCATACAACAGCATTTGACCAGCACACACCAGCATTTGACCAGCACACACCAGCATTTGACCAGCACACACCAGCATTTCACCAGCACACACCACCATTTCACCAGCACACACCAGCATTTCACCAGCACATACCAGCATTTTGACCAGCACACAAAACAGCATTTTTCACCAGCACACAAAACAGCATAAAACAGCACACAAAACAGCATAAAACAGCACACAAAACAGCACAACACCACACACAACAGCATAAAACAGCACACAAAACAGCACAACACCAAACACAACAGCATAAAACAGCACACAAAACAAGACAACAGCACACAAAAGAGCATACAACAGCACACAAAACAGCACAACAGCACACAAAACAGCACAACACCACACACAACAGCATAAAACAGCACACAAAACAGCACAACAGCACACAAAACAGCATAAAACAGCACACAAAACAGCATACAACAGCACACAAAGCAGCACAACAACACACACAACAACATAAAACAGCAAGCAAAACATCATAAAAACAGCATTAGGGAGTTACAAAATATATAAACAAGGTAAAATTTCATTTCAGTCATTTTATTCACACAAATACTAACATACATTCACACCAAACTATAAATTTACATCATATACTTTCTTTTATTTATGTAACTTTTCTATTAATAGACTTCTAAACATTCACAATTGTAAATTCTCTCAGATTAGGACATAGTTCAGTAAATAATACATAAAAGTCATCTCTAATATCTTGTGTTTCATTTGTCGGTTCTTTTTTTATGATGTCTTCTCTCATACCAACATTCAATACTTCAGTCAATAAATCCGATGCACTCATATTCACATGAATCTTTAGTTCATACATTATTCTGTCCAAAGCTTTCCCTACCTGCACAGCTGATATTTTACTCTTGGCATCTTTGAAATATTTGTCCACTGTCTCGTCCCACTCTGCAAAGCACCCCTCCATCCTAAACAGGCCGAAGGCCTGGAATATGTATATATATATATATATATATATATATATATATATATATATATATATATATATATATATATATATATATATATATTGAATCTCACTGTATTGTTTTGTGATTGACAGCCGAGTTAATTAAATTAGCTAGGAAGAGACCCGCCAGTATAATGTCTGGCTTTGATTAGTCATATGTTAATGATAATTGACAGTCGAGAAATAGCTGATAAATCACAGGTGGTCTAAGGGTGCCGACAAAAGAGTTCATACATAATTAACTAAAACAATAGAAGAACAATTATCAAGGAAAGACACACAAAATGGACACTAGACAATGCAAATATGTGAGCAAAAGAGTTGAATGAAATATCAACATAATATCATTTAAAGGAAAGAGGACCCTTATGATTTGAGAATCACATAAGTAAATTTCAGGATAATTTTTATGCAAAGAGTGATAATTTATGATAATAATGTCCATTTCATCAGTCATAAGCTACTTTAAAGCACATGGGAAAAGAAAAATAGATTCTTGGTCGTGAAAATGACTTTTAATCGCATTCTCACTGTAAAAGTTGCGGTTCGTTATGTACAGGATTTGTATCTCTCTCATCAGAGCAGTCCAGCGTAAATACCCATACAGACGGCTATCGTGGACAAAGAAATTTGTTGATCCATGTCATTATGTCAGTCATCATCACATTTTAAACCCTAACAGGTATATTTTTAGCATAAAGAGTTGCCTAACAATATGAAACTTTGTGGCTAACAATGTATATTTGTTGTGTAAATGTGTGTGAGCAAGTCTCCCCAACAATATATTGAGGCTGTCCCTGTAAGGGCAGCAAGGAACTTTATGCAAACTGGTGCATGTCAAATGAGACACTCTAGTGGTGGATATGTCGAGGGGTGCTCTGGAACTATAACGGGGACAAGTCAGTTATGGTGCCCCCTCGATTGACAACACTGACTCCGCCCCAAGTCCCTTACCAGTTTTCACCAGCTCTCACGCTCAAAGAGCGCGTGCGCAGATAATGACCGGCTATACCAAATTAACAGCATCCCAAAACAAAACTCACAAAAACAAACAAATAAATATCAGGATCCACACGCAAATAATCAAAACAAAGAAGAAACCCAAAGGTTGGGCCTGGAATAAAAGTGAAGTGTAGATCTGATAGGAAATACCCCAGGCCGAAGGCTTGGAATAAAAGTGAAATGTGGATTATTGATTATTATTATAAACATATTTATTTTACCTGGATTGCCTAGGTAGTACAAAATTACTAATCTGGAGGCTCTCCAGACATACAACGCAACACATGGTCTATGTACAAGACGCACAGGACAAGTACAATGAAAGATATATGTTAAACGGAAAGCATTACAGTCCTATATATCGCAATAAAGCATACATCGTCAAGTTTATACCTCACATAAAATGTACAAATAACCCATCTATTAACGATTCAAATTAGTTTCAGCAACATATGACACACCAGACCTTAAAAGTGAAACCTCCGAGTATTGATTATGAATTTTTGTACATTTGAAAAAAAATTGTTGGTTAACTTCAAGTGTAAAGTCTGTGTTGCCATAAAACATAATTTACACCAAGCGTTCACTAGCTACATGGACCATTAAGCTTGAGTGAACCCCTGGTGCGACAATATCTCTAATTTCCTTCAACAGGTTAAAAGACTCGCTCAGAAGTTATAGCTTCCGAAAAAATGGTACGACACGGAAGATGTTTGTTTACTGCCGGCGGCTTGCGTGTTGATGTTCACACCTTGCCCCGACAAGAGTATCGACGCTTACCCGCTAAACACAAGCACATCTCTTATGTAAATCATATTTAATGTTTAATATTCGTATTGTATATAAAAAGGGCTTTAATTTGGTCTTTATATGATGAAAATCGACCCAACCATTCGAGATTTATAACTTCATAAAATATTGCATGCGACAAGGGAATTGGGTCTTGTATCAGAAATGTGTTTGCCGGGGAAAGGGGCCATCTTTCACCGGTGGCTGCATCGTGCACACCCTTAGTAGTGATGAGGTGATTTTTTTATCAACTTTAAACAATAAACATATATGATGTTATATATCATTGGAAAGCTCTACTAAGGGGTAATACGCAGTTGATATTTTTATTTCCATAGCTTGTAGATTTTCAGATTTATAAAAGATCAAACTTTTGTGTTAAAAAAAAAAAAAAAAAAATCATTTTCCACACAGTGACTTGTGTATTGAAACGGCGAATTGTTTTGGTCTTCTGGTCTTATAATATTACGTGTACATCCTTATAAAGCCTATATTTTCAAATTGTGTGCAACTAGAGCTTTAATTCAGTCTTTATTTTACAAAAATCGGTCAAAGCACTCAAAAGTTATGACTTTTTGAACATTTCTTAACTTGAAAATTTGAAGGATTTACAGAGGACCAAACTTAAGTAAAAACAAGTCACCAGTTTACAGACACTGTCAGTGACAAGTGAAGGTGCAATTAATAAAGCAGGTTTCATGGTCAATGATCTCACTATGGAAACAAAAATATCAGATTCGTATTATTCATTAAAAGACCTTTCCAGTGATATATAATATGTCATATTTGATTCCCTTCTTTCTAGTTTAAAATATTGCATCCCTACTGTAGCGTATCTACACCACCATTAACGATCTACCGGCAAACCATTGAACCTTTCACCGGCACGCGCAGACAACTGAATTCGCGATGGCCAAATGAAATGTTCAAAAAGTCATAACTTTTGAGTGCTTTGACTGATTTTTGTAAAATAAAGACTGAATTAAAGCTCTAGTTGCACACAATTTGAAAATATAGGCTTTATAAGGATGTACACGTAATATTATAAGACCAGAAGACCAAAACAATTCGCCGTTTCAATACACAAGTCACTGTGTGGAAAATGATTTTTTTTTTTTTTTTTTTTCCACAAAAGTTTGATCTTTTATAAATCTGAAAATCTACAAGCTATGGAAATAAAAATATCAACTGCGTATTACCCCTTAGTAGAGCTTTCCAATGATATATAACATCATATATGTTTATTGTTTAAAGTTGATAAAAAAATCACCTCATCACTACTAAGGGTGTGCACGATGCAGCCACCGGTGAAAGATAGCCCCTTTCCCCGGCAAACACATTTCTGATACAAGACCCAATTCCCTTGTCGCATGCAATATTTTATGAAGTTATAAATCTCGAATGGTTGGGTCGATTTTCATCATATAAAGACCAAATTAAAGCCCTTTTTATATACAATACGAATATTAAACATTAAATATGATTTACATAAGAGATGTGCTTGTGTTTAGCGGGTAAGCGTCGATACTCTTGTCGGGGCAAGGTGTGAACATCAACACGCAAGCCGCCGGCAGTAAACAAACATCTTCCGTGTCGTACCATTTTTTCGGAAGCTATAACTTCTGAGCGAGTCTTTTAACCTGTTGAAGGAAATTAGAGATATTGTCGCACCAGGGGTTCACTCAAGCTTAATGGTCCATGTAGCTAGTGAACGCTTGGTGTAAATTATGTTATATGGCAACACAGACTTTACACTTGAAGTTAACCAACAATTTTTTTTCAAATGTACAAAAATTCATAATCAATACTCGGAGGTTTCACTTTTAAGGTCTGGTGTGTCATATGTTGCTGAAACTAATTTGAATCGTTAATAGATGGGTTATTTGTACATTTTATGTGAGGTATAAACTTGACGATGTATGCTTTATTGCGATATATAGGACTGTAATGCTTTCCGTTTAACATATATCTTTCATTGTACTTGTCCTGTGCGTCTTGTACATAGACCATGTGTTGCGTTGTATGTCTGGAGAGCCTCCAGATTAGTAATTTTGTACTACCTAGGCAATCCAGGTAAAATAAATATGTTTATAATAATAATCAATAATCCACATTTCACTTTTATTCCAAGCCTTCGGCCTGGGGTATTTCCTATCAGATCTACACTTCACTTTTATTCCAGGCCCAACCTTTGGGTTTCTTCTTTGTTTTGATTATTTGCGTGTGGATCCTGATATTTATTTGTTTGTTTTTGTGAGTTTTGTTTTGGGATGCTGTTAATTTGGTATAGCCGGTCATTATCTGCGCACGCGCTCTTTGAGCGTGAGAGCTGGTGAAAACTGGTAAGGGACTTAGGGCGGAGTCAGTGTTGTCAATCGAGGGGGCACCATGACTGACTTGTCCCCGTTATAGTTCCAGAGCACCCCTCGACATATCCACCACTAGAGTGTCTCATTTGACATGCACCAGTTTGCATAAAGTTCCTTGCTGCCCTTACAGGGACAGCCTCAATATATTGTTGGGGAGACTTGCTCACACACATTTGCACAACAAATATACATTGTTAGCCACAAAGTTTCATATTGTTAGGCAACTCTTTATGCTAAAAATATACCTGTTAGGGTTTAAAATGTGATGTGGTGCTAAAACATAATTATATGCCATAAACATAGTTGTGGAGGTTTAAAACTGTGGGGTGGTGTAAATGATGCTAAAAATAAATTTAGAAAGCTTATATGTATTTTGGTCTCATTTAGAGGCAAGACCCTCGTAAATCCCCTGCTTTTCACCTAAATCCTTGCAATGTCGCCAGCTGATCAATATTTCCAATCAATCAATAAAGATCAGTCCCCTATCACAGATTTCCAATCAATGACTTGTCAATACCAACTTATAACCACCTTAGACCGATCCCCCAGCATCCCCTATTTTCCAATCACCTATCAGAAATCAATTAGCATTTCCAATCACCTCTCTGAATCGATCAGAGATCAATAAAGTTGATAGTATACAGCCATACATCAGAGATTTCCAATCAATGACTTGTCAATACCAACTTATAACCACCTTAGACCGACCCCTGACCATCCCCTATTTTCCAATCACCTATCAGAAATCAATTAGCATTTCCAATCACCTCCCTGAATCGATCAGAGATCAATAAAATTGAGACCATAATTAGCATTTCCAATCACCTATCAGAAATCAATTAGCATTTCCAATCACCTCCCTGAATCGATCAGAGATCAATAAAATTGTGACCAGACGGGCATACATGTAGTACGAAACTGATGGTTTTGTTAATTATTGAACAGTACAACTTACACACACACACACAGACACACACACACACATACACACACAAACATTATAAGCTCGTCTCCGAGAACACGGACTATGCCGGGAGTTCGGGCTGGTACACCGGGCACGTGCCACACACTCTCTACCAATGACGTCTTCTTTAGTTTTTTAGTACGACATAGATAGAAAAGTATAGACACATTTGTTTTACATGGATTGTGAAAGAAGTCAAACATTGACTTATCGAGTCGCTCTCCATGGGACAGATGTTGGCGTATACTTCCTACTTTGTCTGTGGTGGAGGACACTAAAGAACTCGGAGAAAACCACCGTGCACAGTTAAAGTGGTAGGAACTTTCTCTACATGATTCGCAGGACGAGAATGAGCCCGGGTCGCAGAGGTGAAAGGCGAGCGTCTTACCGCTTAACTAACCGTGCACCTAAGCCAACCGTGCACTAAGGATACTCTTGGCCTGGGAAAGTGTATTTCCAATAAGCAAGCGATATGAGAACCCGTTTTCTTTAACGTTCAGTAAACAGTTTACTTTTTAACTTTATCTTTTCGATGCTTCGTGAACGTGCATGTGAGTGAGCGCTTTGCTATTATGAATATGGAGTGTCGTATTTGTCGTTAAATATGCACTGACAATTAATGTGCTCACTCATCTTTGAAAAATGAACTCTATTGCTTTTCAAGCTCCCAAGCGTCTGCAGAGGTTGAATATAACAGTGGGTATGGACCCTGAGCTTGACACACAATCGTTGTGTGACTACTACTTTCCGAGTGTTCCAGCAGGCGGCAACGCTACTATTGTGTGCACGCGGGAACTGACCGGGTCATATATCGGCATCCAGAAAACTTCTGATACAACTTACGATGCCACTGGGTCCGAAGTGAGAAACGACGACGGCTACTTGACCCTTTGTGAAGTTAAAGCATCTGGATACGAAGGTAAGTGCAGCGTTTTTCCTAAAGTTCAAAAGTATCAGGGGCGTATATTGGGCATTGATTGTATATTATGCGAGTCTGCTTAATGTATATTTATAAACCTTCCTCTCTAAGATCACTGTATAAGCCTATTCTACGAAGTGCTTACAGCACGTCTGTGCTTAGAAGGCATATAAACATTAACATCTAGGTGTACTTCCCAAACACTCCCAGTTAAAATCCTTCAGGTCGTCAACCTTGCAATATTTCCATGCGTTTATACATGGGGATTGGATGTGTGCTGTTTTTATGCTCCGGAAACTTTATATGTTTACACCATGGCTATTTTATTAAGTTTATACTTTTCTCACATATGATGCATGCTGGACGTTTAAAATCCATCCATCTAATTGTCTTAGATTAGGATGAAACACTTATATACTGGCAGGCCTGTATAGGAATTTTGCCGTTCAAACAAACCTGTCTGGTGCACCGGAAATCGTGTTTTTCACCGACCGTTCTTTTATGTCATAAAATGAAATTGCTTGACTTAATTTGCCTGCTGTACATTCCAATGTTATTTATGTTAGATGCTTATACCATCAAAACCGCCTAAGGTGCATACTAATGAAAGGGAATTGCATAGACCGCACTACACAACACAACACAACACAACACATGTGGCAGTAAAAGTGTCACAAATATAGTATATCGTACAAACTAAATATATTACAAAACGCGCGTAGTAATGTGCATGCCATAAAATTTAGTTATAGTTTACAGAAGGTTGTATGTCACAAAAAGTAATGACATGTTGAAAAACGTACCAGTGTATCACAAATTGTGTTTATATGTGAAAAAGATGTAGTACTATGTCACAAAATGCAGCAATATGTAAAAAAAAAACATGAGTGGAAAAGTAAACACAACTATTAACCGTTTCACCATGGGAGGCGACTGCAGTCAAATTATTAGCAGGCCGTGGGAAGAGACTCCAATCGAATTTCAGCGCAACTTTATCCAATTTTGATGCTTTACACAATTTCCAAGAATATCCAGAATTTCATTAAATTTTTTGGTCATGAATATGATTATTGCAAACAATGTTTATTTGCCGTATTGTTTTTGGTACTACTTGTTTCACTTCCAATTTCTACTTTATTGTCAAGATATTAACATATTGCAGGCAACATATTGTACTCTGATGCAAAGTTAAGTGTTCACCACCCCTCACCCCCCGCTTACCATTTTGCATTTTGTTATGCGATTTTAGCATATTGTTGTTGCTGAAACTCTCACTGTAGATTTCTTTACAGTGTTTTTTAAAGAAATATCTTAGGGCTCTGCCTATATGTAAAAGTTTTTAAAAACCTGTCTCACTTGGTACTTCATTCCAATTAAGTAACCGTGATCATTAACTTCCAGATATTCTTTTCCACACAAGCCAGAATAGATCGATAATTTCCTTAAAAAAAACTGTTGCGTGGCTTATTAATTGTGACAAAGTGTTCTCTATATCAGGCAAGCAGTCACACAGTGTGAATACAAGGGGGAGGGGGGGGCGATATTCCAGCAGATTTCAGTCAAATGTTGGAGAATTCCGGTCAAGCCAATAATGTGATTATAGTAAAACAATTTAAAACGACTGACTGACAAATGGTCATGTTCCATGAAAATGGAAGATGAGTTCTGCATTTATTGTGTATTAGGCATTATGCATATACTGTATATATATGTATGTATATATATATATATATATATATATAAACCCCTGATTTCGAGCGAAATTTTCTGAGTGTGCTTAGTTCAGTCAGTATGGCCAGTACACAACCGATCTGTGAAATTTATGTTTCAGTATGTAACGGGAACTTTTTTGGTCCTGGGTGTAGCACATCTTGTAATTGTCAAAAAAAGTGTGATAATGAGAATGGGATATGTCCTGGTGGCGTATGTGTGGCTGGATACACTGGAGCTAAGTGTCAGCAAGGTAAGGAAACACTTTTTTGTTCTATGTTTCTGGAAAGCTACTGGGATGAAATAAAAATAATGGTAAAACGTGAGGTCACATGTCATCCGAATTGATCAATCGATTATGAATAGTGATTGATGTTTGTTCGCCTTAACTCCGCTTTTCTGCATTTTGAGAACAACATTTGAATCAAATAACAAAGATACAAATGCATGATATTATTATACAATGAAATCATATGAGAAAGAGAGAGAGAGAGAGAGAGAAAGAGAGAGAGAGAGAAAGAGACAGAGAAAGAGAGAGAGAGAGGGAGAGCGATAGAGAGAGAGAGAGAGAGAGAGAGAGAGAGAGAGAGAGAGAGAGAGAGAGAGAGAGAGAGAGAGAGAGAGAGAGAGAGAGAGAGAGAGAGAGAGAGAGAGAGAGAGAGAGAGAGAGAGAGAGAGAGAGAGAGAGAGAGAGAGAGAGAGAGAGAGAGAGAGAGTTGTTTAAATGGTCAGACTCAGATAATTTTTGGATATTTCATGAATTTTTATTGTTCTGTTTTTGACCAAATCTTTTGAAAATCTTGTCTGAAACCGCTCAGCTAATTAAGTTAACTTTACGTTGGGACACGTCTAGAAACCTTCAGACCTTATTTGTTTTGTAGATGACGCTACAATTTTTTTCTGTTATTTACAATATTTGGGCGTTTTTTTCCTATTTTCAACTTCTCGAAAATTCTATATTAAACTGGTGTGAAGTTGCAGAAATATAACTCATGGGATGCTTGAACCGAACTGTTGTCTAGATAGTGCTGCTATGGATCCCTTATTTTTTGAAACTGCTAATTAATTAATCGATGAATTAACTTAGCTGTTTGTTTGTTTTGTATGTTTGCTTTGTTTTCCATCTATCTATCTATCTATCTATCTATCTATCTATCTATCTATCTATCTATCTATCTATCTATCTATCTATCCATCCATCCATCCATCCATCCATCCATCCATCCATCCATCCATCCATCCATCCATCTATCTAAAAATTTCGGAGGCGTGTTAGCTAAAACATGAATTCATATTGATTACCAATTCTAGTCAATGGGGTTTGTAGTAGAAATTCACATTGTCAACTTCTCCACACGAGAAAACCACATTACCTTGTACTTTAGGTCATACCCGGCCAATAATAATATAATGGTGATTTTTTTTATTTTTACAAATTCAAGTTCTAATTTTTTAGTTTAATCCTTAAAAAATCTTGTTCGTCAATGCCACCGAGCCAATTGTTTAAAGTCATCTTGGGGCCTATAGACTTTAATTTATCCAACAGGTGGCGCTGCATTTTTTTTCTTACTGTTTGAACGTTTGTATGTAGTGACCTTAATGGATCCCCCCTCCGCGACCGTAAAATGGATTCTCTTCAGGTTATATGGGATGTCCGCGAACCGACCTTTTATTTATTTCTTTTTTCTTTTATTTTTTATCTTTTATTTATTTATTAATTTATTTTTTATTTATCTTATGTTCTTTTTTCTATTTCTGATTTATTTTATTTGATTTGATTTTTTTTTGGCACCTGTCAGCTGGTACATGCATTCCTATTAATAACTATGTATGTCAATGAGAATTGCAATGCAAATTCACGTTTTCGATTTCCTTAAAACCTCCAGTTGGGGATTTCTGCTGTTGTTATAAATTTGTTGTAAAAATTTCTTTTAAATGAATCCCTCTGTCCAATTCTGCTCAGCCACTTTGGAATTGCATCAAGACATTTCTGGGCAGCCCCAGATATTAATTTATGCAACACTAGGCGATTCATTTTTTAATATTTTTTCCCTAAATACTGTGTGTTTTTGCTCTTTTTGACTTCATCTCCAAAGCCATAAATCAGATAGTTCTGAAACTGTGTGGAAAGGCAGCTTGAGGGAGAGTTAAACGAAACTTTTCACCAGGTAGTGATTCTTTGGAACCTTCATTTTAAGGATTGTTTCGAGTTTTTTTTTTCTGTTCAATTCGCGTAACTGCCAGTTAATGCGTGAATTTCTATTGATAACTAGGCAAGTCAATCGGGATCGCAATGAAAATCTACATAATCGACTTGTTTTCCACAACCGTCAAAATCATTCACTTCAAATCTGAAGGCGAAATATGTTATTTGGATCTCTACCAATTTGCTTTTTTCAATGCTCATGCGGCAGCAGGACTTCAGAAATAAATCTTTCCAGGCTCTGAATGTGCAAACAAAATGACTGCTGAGCGTTATAGTTTCCAGATATTTTACAATTTTCATATTCATTTTTCACTGAAATGTTTAAAGATCATGTTTTTCTAAACCTCTAAGCCAAGTGCTTCGAAATTACAAATTGGGCCTTTCTGGGTCCTGTAGACATTTATTCATACAACAGGTGGCGCTGCGATTATTTTCTCTTTTCACTATTTTTTTTTTCTTTTCTTTTCACTTGACTTCTTCCGCAAAGCCGTGAAGTGGATCCTCTTCAAACTTATTGGGGATGTATGTATACTTCCTCTCCAACAGTTTTATTAATTACAAGGTTTTGCCAACAAAAAAAGACAAAAACGAACAAACCGAAAAAAATCCCGAAACACAAAAAAACAAAACAAAAAAAAAAAAAAAAACAAAAAAAAAACAAAAAAAAACAACAACAACAACAACAACAAAAAGACCCACAAATAGGGAAACAAACAAACAGACAAACAAAACAGTAAAAACAAAAAGCAGGAAAAAAACCAGAAACCACCCCCCCAAAAAAAAAATAAAAAATAAGACATCACTCACACACACACACACACACACACACACACACACACACACACACACACACACACATACACACATACACACACACATACACACACACACACACAAGGAAACAAAATCATGAAAAAAATACCCAAAATCAAATGAGCGTGACTTTTATAATACTGTTGTTAGACACCCGCCCAAGGTACATTTTAAACTGAATCTGGTTAACGGTGTTGAAGAAAATGTAAAATGTGACTGATGCTTTCAGCCTCCATTAAACCATGTTTTGTTTAGAATGGGGATTTGGTGGAGTTGGTATGTGTGGTTCCCATTAATTAGTTCCCAGGTAATTGATGCCAAAGGTTGCTGGTCCGAGACCCGGCCGTTCGGTGCTCACAAAACAATAACCATGCGATTCCCATTTACTTGCTTTGTAATCGATCGGCATGTATGCATTAACGCTTAAGTACCTATATTTAAAAAAATTATAAAAAGATATTTAAAAAAAAGGAATATCATCATTAAATGGACAGGTTTCTTTAACCCTTCCAAAAGCGTGTCTCTGTAAGTGTCCCCCTACTATTTCAAAACAATTGGCCTTATTGTGTTGGAGAAGAATACTTTTTTATCATTTTGCAGACAATTTTACAAGAATTCATTTGAAACCCTAAGATCACCCGACCGTGACCATTGAAACAAACTTGGTAGACACCCAACTAAGGTACATCCACAAGTTTTAAAATAGTCCTGACGACGGTTTGCAGAAAGCATTGGCAATGTTGAATGTTATCTAATGCACGCTTACACCGATGTCGATGACGCCAGACGTAAAACCATAAGATAAGCTCAGCGGACTGATAAGTCAGCTGACCATCTAAACATCTTCTTTGCCGAAACCGCTCAGCCACTTGCTTTGTGCAATTGGATAAAAGGGATTTTAGACCACAATTGGTTCACAAAGGTGGCGCTGTGATTAATATTCTTCTTTTCTTCTTCTTATTAGCATTAGTGATATTAGTGTTGTTGTTTTTGTTGTTGTTGTTGTTGTTGTTGTTGTTGTTTCAAAAAATTTTTGTTCCTTTTTGTTTCTTCGTCGACTTTATCTCCCGAAGCATTTGTCGGATTCCCTTCAAACTTATCGGGAATGTCTATGGACTTGATCTCCGCCAAATGTGTTCACTTCATGATGGTCCTATCATTGTCCAATTTGTCCATTTTTTTTTTTCAAATTATTCATTTAATGAAAACAAAAATGGAAAATTCCGTGCGTGGATATGCACATGTCAAGAACAGTGATGATGGATAGTATCAGTCTAAGGAACATAAGACCACTTCAGTCTTGGTATGTAAGATGAGCACAATACTGTCACAGTCATTTTGCTAATTAGTTTTTTTGTGAGCGCCTCCCTCACAGATTCCTAAGGCTTGGTTGAAATATGCTGTTTCGTCCCCCCCCCCCCCGTTTTTGGGGTAAAATCGTCTTTGAAACCGTTTGGCAAATTGTTGCACAGGGGAAACTTTTGGAATACATGAACAGGTGGCTTTGCGATTTTCTTCTGTGTTCTTTCGCGAATTTTTTACTGTTTCTGCTTTTTTTGAGCTTCTTCTGTAGAACCGTTTCTCGGATTATGCTGAAATTTGTAGATAATTTTCCTTGTAGAAGAGACAAAATAAATACAAAACAAAACAAAAAAATAAAAAAAAAAAAAAAAACCAAAAAACCAAAAACAAACAAACAAAAACCAAACAAAAATAAAAGCATTACAAATCTGTAGTTGGCGTTTCTATGGATCGCTAGTTTTGTTGTGAATTATTAAATTCCGGTACCTTATGTAATACAGGCATTCCTGTTGATTACTATGCAAGTCTAAGAAGATTGATATAGCTAATCACAGTGATGACTTCTGAACAGTGCGACAGATTCATTGCAAAACTTGTGAGAAAATACGCGATATAAGGGTCTACTGACTTTTAAATGGTCACGTTAGGCATGTACCTACACTCAACAAATTATTTGACTACAGAGTACTGCTTGCATTTCTTTATTGTCAATGAAAAATCGAATTTAGGGCAAATCGGTAAGGGTATAGGTCTTCGTGAGCATTGTTACTATAGGGGCAGCAGTAAATCTGCTATTGTGACTTATATCAAAGTTGTGTTAGCTTATAAGCCCATGATTACACTTGAAAATTTATGGGAAAGTACGTATGGTGCTTCGTTTGGAGTTTACATTTTGAACTTGAAAGATCAAATTGACATATTTGATTATATTTCTTCGTTCAATATTATCAGTTCTACATCCTGTTTTATATGTTCCCATGCTTTTTCACAGTTCCTTTATTATATATGTGTGTTTCTTCCTTTTCTCATATTTACTTTTCCTCCTGCCTTTGCCTTTCTTTTTCCTTTTATTCAGAAACCTCAAATGATTTATCCATCTCATTTTTAATCTACTTTCAGAGGTTATTTGTAACCAGCCACCAACCATTGCCTCTGCAACTTTTACCCCACTGGCAACATACAAGTATGGCTCAACTGTCACATACACGTGCTATACTGGTTACTACGTGGTTTCTGGGAACGACAAGAGAACTTGTGGTATTGACGGATCATGGAGTGGGACTGACATTGAATGCAGAAGTAAGAAAGTTTATAATCTTTGACATATGGCAATTGGCGTGTGCATCAGGTCTGCCGTGCATGCATTCATAACAAGTACATTGTGATTCAACAAGGTGTTTCCCCCACTAAAAATGATTCTATCCCATGCTTAAAAGTGGTTCCTGTATAATTCAGGGAGTACTTCAGTCAGGCTGATTTGCCCGCAAGTCCTCTCAAAAATTGAACGTGATGTGTACTACTGATACGCTGCTAGCAGACATTTCAGGGGCGAGTACACTCTTGGCCGGGAAGGAAAAAAGAGCCTGGTTGGTCGTTATGCTGCAATAACAAACAATCCTTACGTACAGGAATGGCAGATATGCGAGCCTTGAAAACTCAAGAAGTGTAGAATATGACCCTAGTGCTATTGGCTGAGGAAGTATGCAGTATTCATTTTGTGCTTCAGGACAGTCATTGCCAATTGAAGATTAGTTTGTTTGTTTGTTTTTTGAGGGGGAATGACATTTTTCATTGGTCATTAAATCTTATTTGTTGAAAGTTGTTTTAAACTGTATCCACAGGATTTGTACATTTAAAATGGGAAAGGTACTGCAAGGAACCTCGTTGCGAATTTCTCTAGGTGTCACAACATTGTATCACTGGGAAGTATTGTACTTTAATTTTGTTTTCATCATTTCAAAAGACTAATTTTGCCCTTATCCTATGGTGCTTATGTATGCATAACTGAACCATGTTTTTTTCCAATAGGCCAACAGGCACTCCATCCCAAACATATTGCAAGCCCTTTTCCTGCAGTATGGCGGATCCGTATTCCACGATCGCTTTCAATTCAAACAGCCACATACACGGAGTTTGAATCATTTTAAAATGTTAGATAGTTCAGCGATTTTTGCTTGTCTTTTTCAAACGTTCTATAAGATAAATTTTACACACAGTTTTCAAATGTTCCAAGGAAAACAAAATAAAAAAGCTTTTTTCTATGGTACAAAATAGTAAATGACGATACATCACAATAGGTCTTAAACATAGACAAATATATGCATCGCAGATTGCGTCCAAAGATGCAGGGACATTTGAAATGCCCTGAGGGAGTCTGGGAACGCAAACCCCAGACTGTATGGAATTTGATGAAATTTGGTAGGATTATGTATCTAGGCAAGATCTAGGTTGGAATTGTATTTGGATGACCTTGAGCGAATTCTCAAGGTCACAGGGTCACTTATGTGAAATTGGTTTCCGTGAGATGAGTCTTGAAGAACGTGATGGAATTTGATGAAATTTGGTAGGATTATATATCTAGGCAAGACATACATTGGAATTGTATTTGGATGACCATGAGCGAATTCTCAAGGTCACAGGGTCACTTATGTGAAATTAGTTTCCGTTCGATAAGTCATGAAGAACACGACGGAAAATATGTCGTGTTTTCGCACTCGCATTTTCGTGTTAGCGTTTTCTCGTTTTCTTGTTTTCGCATTTTCTGCCTTGGGCGAAAACAAGAAAATACGAAGGCGAAAACACTAAAATATAAAACACGAAGGCGAAAATGCGAAAACACAACCGCGAACGCACGACAGAAATTATGTCGTGTTTTCGCACTCGCATTGTCGTGTTTTCGCATTAGCGTTTTCTTGTTTTCTTATTTTCGCAATATTGTGCTTTGGCTTGTTTCACTTCCGTTTAACACCTTCCCATATGTTAGCTAACGGAATTAATCTACAGAATGATCATGACGAGGTGACGACTGAGACAAGTGTCCTGTTAATGATAAACAAACATCAATCCCAGCATATGCTAGAATTTTAAAAAGTGAAAACACACACACACACACACACACACACACACACACACACACACACAGAACGCCTTATATATGTTGAAAATCCATTAGTTTCGACGTTACATCAATGATAATATTGTGCATTGTCACATATGAATAAGTAAGTCTATCCGTTTCCTAGATTAGACACAGAGGTTAATAGTACACCATGACCGAGGTGATGATGTTACAGTTTGGACGCACGGGTAATTAAAGTGTGTGTGTCAACACACACTTTTCTGTTTTTCCTCGAATTCTTTCTTTCTTTCTTTCTTTCTTTCTTTCTTCTTTACTAACAAATTTGTCCGACATTTTCCTCGGACACTATTATATGTAGAAACTCCAAACTTGGCATGATTGTACCTCCATACATGGAGTTTGACCGTTTTAGACAGAGGAATGAAGATATTTAAAATTATGCAAATTAGGGGCATTTGAAATTTTAAATCTTGAATATCTTCAAACGTATAATAGATAGAGATGTCATTCCAAGTTCTACTATGGGGTTATTGACCATTGCGCATCTAAGGAATCTAAAGCAAAAGTTACAGCCATTTAAATTATGCTAATTAGCAGCATTTGAAAATTAAAAACTTGAATATTTTCAAAACTATTATAGATAGAGATGTCATTTCAACTTCTACTAGGGGGTTGTTGACCTTTGCGCATGTAATGAATCGGAAACAAAAGTTTTAGCAATTTAAATTATGCTAATTAGCAGTTTTCTAAAATTTTCAATCTTGAATATCTTCAACACTATGATAGATAGAGATGCCATTCCAACTTGTACTCCTGTATTATGGAATAGTTGTACATAGCCATACCAATATGCTTTGAAGACACACACACTGATTTGCTGTGCAGCAAATCATCTTTCCTAGTTGCGAACTGTGTTTGCTTACATAATTGATCTGACAGTGTGACACGCACTTCAATCGCCATTCAACAATAACGCAAAGTAAGTCTGTTTTACAGACAAGAAAGTTTCCAATTCCCTCAAAACGGAATTGGAAAAGGGATGGGGCAATTAAGGCAGAGTTCGGTCTTCGTGGCTTTGGCTTGGTGCTGGTATATAAAGTTGTCGGGAGTGTTAATTATATGCCAAGCCTATTTCACTGGTTCTTCTGCAAATTTTGGTCTTTCCTGTGATAAAGGGGACCATACACACTGTCATGTTTTCCTCGGGTTTTGCCATTTATATAATTCGGCCTTATGTATAATTTTATTCTGTAGAGATATGTAACCAGTGTTACTTTACAAATGAAAATCTGCAATAAACTGATCGTGACACAAAACCGAAACTTCATGTCTGGGATGCAGCGATAACGCGACAGATCGCTCACACACACACACACACACACACACACACACACACACACACACACACACACACACACACACACACACACACACACACGCACTATACATGACCGATCGACCAAGCAAAAAGCAGTGTGCATAGCCACTTTGCAGACAGACTACGAAAAAGAAAAGACATGAGTCACAGCTGTATGGTAGAAATTTATATTTACCTATTGAAACAAACGTGATATCGTAATTTTTTATGATGTAGTGTACTTTTTCTGACACGATTCTGGGCAGCACACATGGTGTAAGCTGTAGTTTGGGATTTGAATGTGGGTGGGTTTCCGTGTAGATCTCCATGTGCATTCTTTGGAGTGACACATCTTTTAATATATTGGTCTCCTGCTAGGGTTTCAACCCCCAAAAAGTTCCGATAAAGCAAAATCAGATAAAAGATTCTCAGTTGGTAAGTTAAATGCTTCATCAGAAGAATTTAAAAAGCAATGCCCGATATGGAAGCAAGTTTGATCATGCACAGCCACCTCAATTATGCTTAATTCCGTTCTTTAAATTCCTTAAACATATATATATCGTAAATGCTTTCCAAACTTCCTTGATATGATACCAATAATTGATTTAATATTTTGCCCGATGATAGATGCATATAAGAGCATGCACTTTAATCACATGCAGAAATGTAACTCAAAACATGCTTGGTGGACTTTATCGTGTAGAAAAGAAACAAATCTGCCATGAAGAGCTCAATTATGGATTACATTGAAAACTATTATATAGCAATCTTTTTCAGTGATCAACCACCGAACCGGAGTTCTGGGACTTATGCCAGTGAAATTCGTGGGCACGTTTTGGTGCATCATGCATACCTTGTTCCAGCAACAAATAGTGAACGCCTTTGTTTTTTTTTTGTTTTTTTGTTTTTTTTGTTTTTTTTGTTTTTTTGTTTTTGTTTTTGTTTTTGTTTTTGTTTGTTTGTTGTTTGTTTTTTGTTTTGTTTTTTCGTATGACATGACATGTGGGGGGGGGGGGATATTATAACTTTTATGTCAAAACACTGTATTCAAGTCCCATTTTTTCACCGAACGATTATTTTTCCACACGAACACTACCTGTGAAGGACTTGTCCTCTCAGTACTTGGCGCTGATAATTTTGTCACCAGGATTTCCATGAAACAGCATCAATTTCCTCAGACATGACTGGCTTTAAGTTTATTTGTTTGTTTACTTATATGCTTGTTGGCTTGTGTACAGAGTTTAGTTCAAGGATCAAAGTCTAATATTTACCGTAAATATTACCATTAATGCAACATGTATTAAAATGTGCTTTCGAATACCAGTTTTACCTGTTTGCTCGATCTTGGTATCATGACCGTCTGCTAAGCAGTTCTGTTTAGTACTAGCAAGATATAGTAATAATGATAATAGTTCTATTATTTACAGGGGAAGGTGAGCAATATGGACAATAGTAATTCCATATGTATATAGGTTAGACAGAGATAGGTTAGCTTATGGAGAGTAAAGAGTGCGGACTGCAGAATAGGGTATTGACTACTAGGAAGTGGTTCCGGGCAAAAAGACACAAACACAATAAAGATAATGATAATAATAACAACCACCACCACAACAACAACGAGATATAATAATAACAACAAGAACAATCGATTTGGAAAACTACCCCGTTGCAACAGGGGCACCAATCAAGCGGGGCTATTTCATGGTGCGTCCACACATTTCCTTTGATTTCATTCGTAAAATACAAGTATAAACCATAAAAGTTAAAGTATTCAGTAGATTAATTCCACTAGCTAACATATGGGAAGGTGTTAAACGGAAGTGAAACAAGCCAAAGCACGATATTGCGAAAATATGAAAACAAGAAAACGCTAATGCAAAAACACAGCAATGCGAGTGCAAAAACACGACATAATTTCTGTCATGTTTTCGCGGTCGTGTTTTCGCATTTCCGCCTTCTTGTTTTATATTTTAGTGTTTTCGCCTTCTTATTTTCTTGTTTTCGCCCAAGGCAGAAAATGTGAAAACAAGAAAACGAGAAAACGCTAACACGAAAATGCGAGTGCGAAAACACGACATATTTTCCGTCGTGTTGTCGCGGTTGTGTTTTCGGATTTTCGCCTTCGTGTTTTCTTGTTGTCGCATTTTCGCCTTCGTGTTTTCTTGTTTTCGCTGTTCTGTTTTCTTATTTTCTTGTTTTCGCCTTCGCATTTTTATGGAGAGAGAAAAATATTTTAGTTGGCACTTTTGTGCCACCATACACGACAGAAATTATGTCGTGTTTTCACACTCGCATTGTCGTGTTTTCGCATTAGCGTTTTCTTGTTATCTTATTTTCGCAATATCGTGCTTTGGCTTGTTTCACTTGCGTTTAACACCTTCCCATATGTTAACTAACGGAATTAATCTACTGAATACTTTAACTTTTATGGTTTATACTTGTATTTTACAAATGAATTCAAAGGAAATGTGTGGACGCACCATGAAATAACCCCGCTTGATTGGTGCCCCTGTTGTAATGGGGTAGTTTTCCAAATTCATTGTTCTTGTTGTTATTATTATATCTCGTTGTTGTGGTGGTGGTGGTTGTTGTTATTATCATTATCATTATTGTATTTGTGTGTTTTTGCCCAGAACCACTTCCTAGTAGTCAATACCCTATTCCGCAGTCCGAACTCTTTACTGTCCATAAGCTAACCTATCTCTGACTAACCTATATACATATGGAATTACTATTGTCCATATTGCTCACCTTCCTCTGTAAATAATACAACTATTATCATTATTACTACATCTTGCTAGTACTAAGCAGAACTGCTTAGTGGACAGTCATGATACCAAGATCGGGCGAACAGGAAAAACTGGTATTCGAAAGCACATTTTAATACATGTTGCATTAATGGTAATATTTACGGTAAATATTAGACTTTGATCCTTGAACTAAACTCTGTACACATGCCAACAAGCATATAAGTAAACAAACAAATAAACTTAAAGCCAGTCATGTCTGAGGAAATTGATGCTGATTCATGGAAATCCTGGCGACAAAATTATCAGCGCCAAAGACCAAGAGGACAAGTCCTTCACAGGTAGTGTTCGTGTGGAAAAATAATCGTTCGGTGAAAAAATGGGACTTGAATACAGTGTTTTGACATAAAAGTTATAATATCCCCCCCCCCACACACGTCATTTCATACGAAAAAAACAAAACAAAAAACAAACAAACAAACAAACAAAAAAAAAAAAAAAAAAAAAAAAACCAAAGGCATTCACTATTTGTTGCTGGAACAAGGTATGCATGATGCACCAAAACGTGCCCACGAATTTCACTGGCATAAGTCCCAGAACTCCGGTTCGGTGGTTGATCACTAAAAAAGATTGCTATATAATAGTTTTCAATGTAATCCATAATTGAGCTCTTTATGGCAGATTTGTTTCTTTTCTACACGTTTAAGTCCACCAAGCATGTTTTGAGTTACATTTCTGCATGTGATTAAAGCGCATGCTCTTATATGCATCTATCATCGGGCAAAATATTAAATCAATTATTGGTATCATGTCAAGGAAGTTTGTAAAGCATTTATGATATATATATGTTTAAGGAATTTAAAGAACGGAATTAAGCATAATTGAGGTGGCTGTGCATGATCAAACTTGCTTCCATATCGGACATCGCTTTTTAAATTCTACTGATGAAGCATTTAACTTACCAACTGAGAATCTTTTATCTGATTT
The DNA here is from genome assembly GCA_964020975.1 of Hermodice carunculata. Taxonomy (NCBI): domain Eukaryota; kingdom Metazoa; phylum Annelida; class Polychaeta; order Eunicida; family Amphinomidae; genus Hermodice; species Hermodice carunculata. The sequence continues at coordinate 59,578 of CAXHWN010001937.1, read as the reverse complement.
TGCTTTATCGGAACTTTTTTTGGGGTGGAAACCTTAGCAGGAGACCAATATATTAAAAGATATGTCACTCCAAAGAATGCACATGGAGATCTACACGGAAACCCACCCACATTCAAATCCCAAACTACAGCTTACACCATGTGTGCTGCCCAGAATCGTGTCAGAAAAAGTACACTACATCATAAAAAAATTACGATATCACGTTTGTTTCAACAGGTAAATATTAGTTTCTACCATAGGGCTGTGACTCATGTCTTTTCTTTTTCGTAGTCTGTCTGCAAAGTGGCTCTGCACACTGCTTTTTGCTTGGTCGATCGGTCATGTATAGTGTGTGTGTGTGTGTGTGTGTGTGTGTGTGCGTGCGTGCGTGCGTGCATGCGTGCGTGCGTGCGTGTGTGTGTGTGTGTGTGTGTGTGAGCGATCTGTCGCGTTATCGTTGCATCCCAGTCATGAAGTTTCGGTTTTGTGTCACGATCAGTTTATTGCAGATTTTCATTTGTAAAGTAACACTGGTTACATATCTCTACAGAATAAAATTATACATTAGGCCCAATTATATAAATGGCAAAACCCGGGGAAAGCATGACAGTGTGTATGGTCCCCTTTATCACGAGAAAGACCAAAATTTGCAGAAGAACCAGTGAAATAGGCTTGGCATATAATTAACACTCCTGACAACCTTATATACCAGCACCCAAGCCAAAGCCACGAAGACCGAACTCTGCCTTAATTGCCCCATCCCATTTCCAATTCCGTTTTGAGGGCATTGGAAACTTTGTCTGTAAAACAGACTTACTTTGCGTTATTGTTGAATGGCAATTGAAGTGCATGTGGCACTGTCAGATCAATTATGTAAGCAAACACAGTTCGCAACTAGGAAAGATGATTTGCTGCACAGCAAATCAGTGTGTGTGTCTTCAAAGTATATTGGTATGTCTATGTACAACTATTCCATAACACAGGAGTAGGAGTTGGAATGGCATCTCTATCTATTATAGTGTTGAAGATATTCAAGATTGAAAATTTTAGAAAACTGCTAATTAGCATAATTTAAATTGCTACAACTTTTGTTTTCGATTCATTACATGCGCAATGGTCAATAACCCCCTAGTAGAAGTTGAATTGACATCTCTATCAATAATAGTTTTGAAAATATTCAAGTTTAAAAATTTCAAATGCCGCTAACTAGCATAATTTAGATGGCTGCAACTTTTGCTTTAGATTCATTAGATGCGCAATGGTCAATAACCCCATAGTAGAACTTGGAATGACATCTCTATCTATTATACGTTTGAAGATATTCAAGATTTAAAATTTCAAATGCCCCTAATTTGCATAATTTTAAACATCTTCATTCCTCTGTATAAAACTCCCTGCATGGAGGTACAATCATGCCAAGTTTGGAGTTTCTACATATAATAGTGTCCGAGGAAAAGTGTCGGACAAATTTGCTAGTAAAGAAGAAAGAAAGAAAGAAAGAAAGAAAGAAAGAAAGAAAGAATTCGAGGAAAAAACAGAAAAGTGTGTGTTGACACACACACTTTGATTACCCATGCGTCCAAACTGTAACATCATCACCTCGGTCATGGTGTACTATTAACCTCTGTGTCTAATCTAGGAAACGGACGGACTTATTTGTTCATATGTGCCAATGCACTATATTATCATTGATGCAACGTTGAAACTAATGGATTTTCAACATATATAAGGCGTTCTGTGTGTGTGTGTGTGTGTGTGTGTGTGTGTGTGTGTGTGTGTTTTCACTTTTTAAAATTCTAGCATATGCTGGGATTGATGTTTGTTTATCATTAACAGGACACTTGTCTCAGTCGTCACCTCGTCATGATCATTCAGTAGATTAATTCCGTTAGCTAACATATGGGAAGGTGTTAAACGGTAGTGAAACAAGCCAAAGCACGATATTGCGAAAATAAGAAAACAAGAAAACGCTAATGCGAAAACACGACAATGCGAGTGCGAAAACACGACATAATTTCTGTCGTGTGTTCGCGGTTGTGTTTTCGCATTTTCGCCTTCGTGTTTTATATTTTAGTGTTTTCGCCTTCGTGTTTTCTTGTTTTCGCCCAATGCAGAAAATGCAAAAACAAGAAAACGAGAAAACGCTAACGCGAAAACACGAAAATGCGAGTGCGAAAACACGACATATTTTCTGTCGTGTTGTCGCGATTGTGTTTTCGCATTTTCGCCTTCGTGTTTTCTTGTTTTCGCATTTTCGCCTTCGTGTTTTCTTGTTTTCGCTGTTCTGTTTTCTTATTTTCTTGTTTTCGCCCTCGCATTTTTATGGAGAGAGAAAAATATTTTAGTTGGCACTTTTGTGCCACCATACTTATAGTGCACTTTGCGAGTAAAGCTTACTGAGTGAGATTCTTAGGATACCATAGCGGCTTAAATGTACTCAATTTGAGATTTACCTCGATACTGTAGTATTTTACGTAAATGTTCAGATCGAAGATTTCAGTAGCACGACCTTTCAAAGATTTTCCCACAATATTGTCACAAAATGAAGAACTAATTGTTGCTGGGCAGCCAAAATTGGCTTCGGGAATAAAAATTATTATTCTGTCACTGCTGCTAAAGTGCAGATAAAACGATAAGAGCAATGATGGCCATTCTGATAATGATGAAACAGACCATGACATATGAAATGTTAACAAAAAAAACACAAAAAAACATAACCCCTCAAAAAACAAAACAAAACGAAACAAAAACAAACAAAAAACAAACAAAAAAAAACACACTCACACACACACACTAACACACACACACACAAAATAAAAAATAAAACAAAACAAAAAAAAAAGACAAAATAACAAGCTGTTGAAGTAGATGGGCCTCATATGAATGTTTTCTAATTGTGTAAAATGCAAACCAGAGTTTCCTTATTCATGAGAGCAAGGGCTAAAATTATTATGTGGTCGCAAAGGTGATCTAAAAATATGGATTTTCTTATTATAACAATTTGTAACTTTTTCTCGTTCCTGATTTTTTTAAAACTTTATTTATTTATTTATTTATTTATTTATTTATTTATTTATTTATTTATTTATTTATTTATATATTTATTTATTTATTTATTTATCTATTTATTTATTTATTTATATACTTACTTACTCACTCAATCACTCATTCACTCACTCACGCATTCATTCATTCATTTATTTATTTATTTATTTATTTATTTATTTATTTATTTGTTTATTTATTTAGTTGGGGTTTTCTTCCTTTAGTTTTCTTCTTTCCTTCTTTGTTGAGTCGCTCATTCGTTTATATCTGTCTCTTTGTCTGCCTATCTATCCATAAACCCATCTTTTAGAAACACATCAAGTGCTAGATTTGTCTAGCTTGAATGAAAACACAATAGCATAGCTTCAACCACACCTAAATGTTTTTACTATATCCAAGTTCAAGGCGTCGCCATAATTTTTCTAGAAGCATACATTACATTTTAGTGCTACTGTTGAAATACCCCCCATACTGAATAAAAAGTAACTCGAAGATAAACTAAACAGGTGTCAATAATTTTTGGAAAAATAAATATTCACAAATTGAACTCATAGTTTCCACTGACAAAGAAAAGTAGACAAAAGTATATTATTCGCTGCAAAGAAGCTAAATATTTGCTGTCTTCTACTCCTAGAGATGTCATGTGGTGATCCTGGTATTGTGGATCATGCAAACAAGCGAGGGTCATCTTACGACTTCAACGACAAAGTAATTTACAGCTGTGTCACAGGATATGAGATCACTACAGGCAACACTGAGCGTTTATGTGAATTCATCAGTTTCCTCGGAAATGTTAGATGGAGTGGCTCTCCTCCAACATGTGGAAGTAAGTGCTTGTTATCTAATCATTCCTTTGGTAGTTTAGAAATGAATCGACTACTAATACTTTAATAAAATATCAAATTTAATAAAGCATACATGTTAGACTTCAGTACGGTGGTCTGCAGTACGCATAGTAATAAATGTTTTAGAAACGATATTCCTGATCATAATAGCAGGTAGCACAAGTGACAAAAATTGTTTTGAATCAAACATGATAGACTACAGTAGTCTTTAGTACAAATGAAATAGTTCTTTAAGAGTACAGGGGCCTTTAGTACAAATGGAATAGTTCTGCTAAAATATGACATTACATATCTATGGGTTCTGTGGCACAATATGATAATAGGCATTTTACAACATGACATTATGGATCTGTGGAGTGGGTAGCAGAGAAATATGATATATGTTGAAAAACATGATGTTCTAGACCTATGTAGTCTGAATATTCCAAGTGTTAATATATATTTTGAAACACGACTTATAGGCCCATTAGGTCTGTAGACCAAATAAAAACTGACTTTGCAACAGAAATGTTTATGTGACCACTAAGAACTGGGTAGTACAGCGTCTCAATGACATTTGCTGCAAAATAACTTTCAGAAGCGAATACGTATTTAGTGCGACGAGTCACTTCAGAGGCTGGGGAGCATACCATATGGCCTGTGTTACGAGGTGGCTTTACCTAGCACGTCTTGTGCCAACCTGGCCCTCAATAACAGAAAGAAAATAGAAACGCCACACTTTTATTGCCGTGAACAGAACACAAAGACAAAGCTTTTTGTTCAAATATATATTGACTCACATTTTACACAAAAAAAAACCACAGCACGGTGGAAACTGGCAGTTCGTCTATAATGTCCGTACACAAAGTGGTTGGCCGGGTCTGGTGTCCTGGCTTGTCCAATCGACCTCCGGGCTGCAACTCAGAATCAAAGGGCAGTATCAGAAAAATAAAATAAAACCTAGAACATTATCTTGTAATTTTGTAAAAACCCATTTTACATGGTCAGACCATAACTATGGTTTTAGTTTTATCAATTTTCTGGTCTTATCAATTACCAAAAATAAGACGTATTAATTCACAGGATTTGCTGTGCAATCTCACGACAAACACTTGACAAATATCACACAAAACACCACATTGGAGAGCTAACAAAGCTCTGACAAATATATTTACACTGGTTTCCTCTCCAAAACTGGCTACATCATTTAATCAGTGAACCGCACAAGATTCACTGATACAATAGTGGAGCACACAAGTGCTCAAAAAAATGGCTTAACTCGAAGCCTACCTTACTGAATTGGGGAAACACACAAGATTCCCAGAACAAAATAAACTGGAGCACAAAAGTGCTCAAAAATGGCTTAGCCACAAGCCTAAATTATTTCAATTGGTGGATTACACAAGATCCACAATAATACATATAAATATATATATATATATATATATATATATTGGAGCATACACAAGTTCTTAACTAATCAATACTTACTTTGAACGCCTGGCCGCAGCAGGAACACTACCAATAATTTAACGTGCGCCCCATTCACTATGCGCACGGATCAGACATTTCGGATGTCTGACCCCACACAGCAGTGCACAGCCCTTTTTATTTGGAGAGTAGGCCTAATCCTGTCCCCACTGTGATCGCCTTTCACTCACTGAACCCAACAGTAAACCAATCAAAACCAAACAAGATCAGCGGTCACTCAACACTTCCTGGCATGCTGACACTTGGCATTTTAACTGTTTAAAGTTCAAAATGTGCTTGCTGCAGCTTAATTCCGCAGCCACAATATACATTTTATACAACAAATTTAACTATATGGTTTTAAACTTATCACCACATAACACCTGACAAAGGCAATTGAGCAAATTGAAAATAACAGATGCCGAACGATGTCCTGTTATGTGTTCGGATCCAAAGTTTCGATTGAATTGTAAGGAAATAAGGCGTATGATTTTCCATTTTTGACAAGTGATAATTCTATTGTACATGCAGAATTTTATGCACAAATGTATCAACAGTGGGTTTCAGGTAGTCAAAATTATTACAAGTACGCACTACACTGAGGTGGGTGATAAAAAAAAAACGGCACGGGGCTGGGGATCTAGCCCAGCAGACTCTTTTAACGAGATTTTGAAAGCCCTGGCGTGCATCTCTTAGATCTCCCCGGCAAATGAGTGAGGCATGGGCTACCGTGAACACTGTTAAGGCCACAAAAGGAAGAGAGACTTCGCTGTGAAGCTTATGTGAACATTGTGAATAGTTGATTATGCATGAATTTTACCCGTCATTTTCTCACAAGGGAATGGTATTAACCAGAAAAATATGAGGGTGGGACAGCAAAATAAACTGTCATCGCCGTAACACCCACGAATACAGCCAAATACCTACTCTCAGTATTATTTAGCAGTTGGAAGTATTATTTAGCAGTTAGAAGTATTATTTAGCAGTTAGAAGTATTATTTAGCAGTTAGAAGTATTATTTAGCAGTTATAGTATTTTTCAGTTGTCGTCAATCAACTTTTACAGTGGGTCCAGGAGAAATGTGATCCCATAATTCCCCCTACTTTTTGTGAATAAATATAAAGTTAACGCAATCAGTAACGGAATAATATGACTGTTTACTGTGGGGCCACATTTGGCTGTATCGTGTGCTAAGGTATTCTGTTAAAATATTGAAACAGGTTTATTTTTAAACAGAATACAAAGGAATGTATATCGCATTAAGGCAGAGATTGATCAACTGTGCCACTTCTTGTAGATCCATTAGGTTGGCTTAATATATCATGTTCTATTTTCCTGAAAAAGGGCATAATTTTCGTTTCTTTGTTGGCAGTTAATATTCTCTACTTACCAATGGAAGTATCTTGGTGCGATTTATTTAATCTGTTGTATACACCAACGCATGTTCATATCTTCTTAAAGTGATTCTTTTGCTCATGGATGTTACACGAAAGTAAGTGATAACATACGTTTACTTGCTTCAACAAATTGCTAGAGATATCATGTGGAGAACCTGGCCAGATCGACCATGGGCAGAGGACCGGGAATTCTTATTTGTACCAGGATAAAGTGGTCTATACCTGTAGTGAAGGGTACGGGATAACAACCGGCGATGCAGAGCGCACCTGTGAAGCTGACAAAAAATGGAGTGGTAAAGAGCCAAAATGTGGAAGTAGGTCATTTCTTTCGTCCGGGTATAACCTGATGTAAAAAGAGGGAAAGACAACATAAAGCAATAGAATTCAATGGAAAGTAATTAAAACAAAAAAGAAAGTAGAGACAGACAGAGCGAGAGAGAGAGAGAGAGGGAGAGAGAGAGAGAGAGAGAGAGAGAGAGAGACAGACAGACAGACAGACAGAGAGAGAGAGACAGACAGACAGACAGAGCGAGAGAGAGAGAGAGAGGGAGAGAGAGAGAAAGACAGACATACAGACAGAGAGAGAGAGAGAGAGAGAGAGAGAGAGAGAGAGAAAGAGAGAGAGAGCGAGCGAGTACGCCCTGAATGTTAATAATAAAATAAAGAGATGAAAGGGCTATAACTTTAAACATAATTGTATGTAATGCATTTGAATTTCTGAATTTTTAAATGAAGTGAGCTTCTCCTCTTTCAACAATATTTTGAATCTGGTATATACTTTTGAAATTAAATCATAACGTTGAGACTTCAGTTTCAATTTAGCTGATTTATATTTCATTAGTAGTGTCCTTGTGGTAACAGTCACATGATTATGTGGTAGAAGTTCTTTGGGTTGGACATATTACTACATATGATTTTTTTGTTGACGTATATAAAGCGAGGCATCCTGATAAAGGATGTAATAGATTATGAAGGTAGATAGACATATAATTTTCGCGCCAGAAGCATTCATAAAAGCTGTCAGTCAGGCGAGCTCTTCTCACAGTCTGAGTCATTTCTTCGTCCCTCCGTTGTGCGTCTGTCGCCCGTTCGTCCACCGTCTAGAGCTTAATTTTTTAGCTTTTTTTCCGAAAGGATCTGTCATCTACTTCAAACTTGGAGTAGGTGTACCTAGGAATGGTCTCTATCAAGCTCGTTGAAATGCATCAATATATTGTTTGTTTTTAAAATATTGTTTTATTGAAACCTCTCACCCAATTGCTTTGATATCACACAGGAACACTACTTGGTACTCCTAGTTTTGCATATGTTCACCAGGTGATGTTGCATTTTTTTTTTCTATTTTTTTCATGATTTTTTATGTGTTTTCACTATTTTCGAATTCTCCAGATCCATAGCTGAGATTAAGCTGAAACGTGGTGGATATGTTTCTTGTGGTAGGTTAAAAAAAGTTGTTCACTAGGTGGCACTGCTGTGGATTCCTGATTTTTAACAAATGTTTCAATAGGGGTACATATCGGTAAATGAACCTTTCCTGTTGACAACTATGCAAGTCAATGGGCATTCTAACACTAATTCACATTTTGGACTTCTCCGAGGAAAGCGTCGTTGGGATTGACTTCAAATTTAATGCCAATGTAACGTGGGTGGGTTTCCAACACGTTTCTTCAAATGTTCAAGGCCCCAGTGATTTTTTTTTTTTTTTTTTTTTTTTGTGGCGGGGGGGGGGGGGGGGGCGTTTAAAAAGTTTTATAGGAACGTTAACATGGGAATTTCTAGCAATAGTTATTACTTAATAATTTTGGCACATTTGCTTCAGACATGGATGTACCTTTGATTAGGGTATACCCATTTTGTCCTATCCCAAGTTCACAGAACCACAAGAGTGATGAATCTCTAGGTCAGCTGAACATCGGCTGTTCACACAGCCCTTTTGCTTGATCCTATTCTGAAGAACGTTAAAAAGTAGCATTATCTCGTGGTTAATGGATATTGTAATTTCCTACCTCAGAGGTCGATTGTCCAGATCCGGGTAAAGTTGCCTTCGCTATAAGGAGTGACACAACTTTCAAATTTGGGGACACTGTTACCTACAAATGCAAACCGGGATACGAAATAAAAAATGGCAACTCCACTCGTAGGTGTCAAGCAAATAAGAAGTGGAATGGTACAAGTCCAACGTGTGGAAGTAAGTGTCATTTGATTTTGTTTGAAACCTGCAAATCAAGCAGTCACAAAATTTTAAATCGTCTTCATTATCAGTTTGATTAACTACTGAAATAAGTAAGTATATATGCATGTATGTATGTATGTATGTATGTATGTATGTATGTATGTATGTATGTATGTATGTATGTATGTATGCATGCGTGCATGCATGTATGTATGTACACGGGGGGGGGGGGGGCGCAGAACTGCTCTCTTGGGGATACTTTGATCTCTAAAACTGGCGACAGGAAAGGATATCTGACATAATAAAAAAATATGTATTTTTACCCCAGCTAACTTGCCAGGAGGCTCAGTCGTCCGTCGTCCATTCGTTCGCAATCATATGTTCGACTTCCTCTTCAAGTCTGCTACATTCACTTCAAAGTTGGTGACAATATACCTTGCGTGAGTTTTTAACAAATTTGTTCAAGTGGCTATGCTGCAGTGAATCTTTTTAAGGCTTCTGCTTTCTGTTTGGGGGCAAATCTTCTTCTCCGGAACTGCTCACTCAATTGCCTTTAAATCACACGGGAATATTACTAGAGACTCCTAGTGCGCAATTTGTTCACTAGGTGGGGCTGCCTTTTTTCAACATTTTTCATGTTTTGTTCTGTGTTTTTGCCTTTTTTGCCCTTCATTTCCAGAAACACAATTTAGACTTAGCTGAAATTTGGTGGATATGTTCCTTCCGAAGGGTCAAATAAATTTGTTTACTATGTGGCACTGCTGTCGACTCCAGATTTGTAGCAATATTTTTAATTAAAGTTTTTTAAGTAAATGCACCATTCCTATTGATAACTATGTAAGTCAATGGACATTCTAAAGCCAATTCAAAATTTTGACTTCTCCAAAAGCGTGAGCAAGATTCACTTCAAACTTGACAGCAATGTACCTTGGGTTAATCTGTACCAAGTCTGTACAAATGGTCATGATCAAGTGATTTATTTAATGATTTTTTAGTTGTATTTAGAGGCAAATCTTAGACCATCTTATACTCCAAAACCGCTCACCCAATTGTTTTGATGTCACATGAACACATCTAGAATCTCATAGTTTTAAAATTCTTTACTTGGTGGTGCTGAAATAGTTTCGATTTGTCTTGATTTTTGTGTGTTTTTGTAAATTTTGACTGATTTTTAACGATTTTTTTTTCAATTCTGGTACTTACCAGTAAATGCACATTTCTTATTGATGAATATGCATGTCAATGGGCATTCTCATGAGTATGAATTTGACTTCTTCTCAAAAACCGTCTGCCAGATTTACTTTAAACTTGGTGGCAATGTACTTTGACTGTTTCTGTACCAAGTTTGTTCAAATAGTCCCGTTTAAAAGATTTCTTGATCTTTTATGATATACTGGCATATCTTATCTTCTTCTCCAAAACCGCTCATCCAATTGCTTGTTAACACACAGGAACACTGCCAATGACTCACAGTTCTTATTTCTTTTCACCAGGTGGCGCTGCATTTTCCCCGATTCTTTAAAGATTTTTTTCTGTACTTTCACAAACTTTTTGTTCACTAGGTGGCACTGCTGTGGATCCCTGATTTTTAAACGACTTTTTCTATTCTGGTATTTATCATTAAATGCACCTTTCCTTTTCACAGCTATGTAAATCAATGGGCCTTCTAATGCGATTTCACGTTTCAGCGATTTTTTTTCTTGATGCGATCTTAGAAATACTTCTAACTGTCATGCACTTAGCTAAGGCTCAACACAGGTCCATTCAGTAGCAACTTTGATTTCGTAAACACGCCTAGGTCAGCTGAGCACGGACTGTTCATTTATTTGTTTGTTTGTTGGTAATTTTTTTGGGGTGGGTGGGTGGTGGCTGTTTATATTATAATATTTATACTGGGGACCTATTTGGCTAAATACTGTTCTTCCATCGGACCCAGGTTACAATAAACAGTATTTCCAAACATAGTACAGCACAATACAATACAACATAAGAATATATATATGTATATATGTATATATATATATATATATATATATATATATATATATATATATATATATATATATATATATATATATATATATATAATAAAAGAACCAAACAGAACAGATATATAAAGGTACGTGTTTAAATACAGATGCCAAGCCACACAGATGAAAACATGAACATATGTGACTATGGTTCTTGTGTCTGGGAAATGTATTTTTTTTAAAGTCTGATAAGTCATCAGCTGGTCTAGTGGATCTGAATAGACTATTTTAAAAAGCGGCCCTTTGTAAGAAAAGGATTGATTGAATGTTTCGTTGCGTGGTAGCTGCATATCTGGTATTGAGGGAGTGAACTGTATTAATAAACTTGGTTTGAAGTTAATTTTGAGCCATTTGGTGTAGTGATTTGTACATTAAAATTGAAAAATCAAATTGACAGCGTTCAGCTAATTTGGCCCAGCCTAAGTTTTTAATAAGTAAAGTTGCACTGTGGGTAAAACCAAAATCACCAGGGATAATCCTGGTCACTCTCTTTTGGAGACTCGTAGAATTAGTTGTTGGGACTTGAAAAAGTCTCCGCAGACTGTGTCACAGTAATGAAACAGAATTTTTATTATACTCTAATAGACGGTATTCAACAATGCGGGCGATAGTGTATGCTTTAGGCGATATAGAAGGGATACATTAGGACTTATTGTAGGGACCAGGTAAGTTATATGTTGTGACCAGTTTAATTTGTCATCAATTACCACGCCCAGTAATTTTTAAGTCTCTTGTGTAAGAACATGATTATTAACATATAAATTTGTGACTTTCTCGCTTTGTAAGTGATCAAAAGCCATGGCACATGATTTATAGTCATTGAGAGAAAGTGTGTATCGTGTGAACCAGTCAGACATATCGTATAATTCAGCTTTCATGTTGAATTTTGCTTCTTGAAGAGGTTTGCCTTTAGCATGCCCTGTTGTGTCATCTGCAAATAAGTGACATACTGTTGATGATAAACATTTGCGAAAGTCATTTATGTGTAGTAAGAAAAAAAGGGTCCAAGCGAAGATCCTTGGGGGACACCAATATTTACGTTAAGCTTAGTAGACTTATGCTCATTGCAGTTTACAACTTGTGTGCGGTCGGACAGACAGGATTTAAACCAACTCAGTTGAATCCCATCTATACCACATTTACCCACTTTATACAGCAAGATGGAAAAATCAATGGTGTCAAAACATTTTTTCAAATCAAGAAAGGTTGCAACTGTTGGACAGCCAGTATCAATGTTTTCTAACCAATCATCTACCATGCAATGAAGTGCAGTTTGAGTGGAATGTAATTCGATGAATGGTGACTGTTGTGAGATTATACTGGTCTAAGTAATTAAGCAATTTTAATTGAATATATTTATCAAAAGTGTGGCTTACATGACATAACACAGTGATTGGCTTATAGTTCGAAATTTCGAGTTCGGAGCCTTTGTCCTTAAAGAACGGTCAGACTCGGGCCAGTTTCCAGTCAGGAGAAACAATGGCCATGCCAAGGTACTCATTAAAAAGAAGGGTTAGGGATGGGGTAATAAGGTGGGCAGCAAGAAATATAAGTTTATTATCCATATCTACGGTATCAAGCAAACTTTTCTCTGATAGTTCTTTTAATTTATGATATGTAACGTTTTCGGGGACTCTGTCGCAGTGAAAGTACGCAAATATACTGTTCACATGGTCCTCTAGTTGTTCAAAGGACAGCTATCTGGAAAAAAATCGGTGAAAAGTTTCAGTATTTTCTTGGATCGTAATGTTTCTTAAAACAAACATTGAAAACCAGAATGTAATTTTAACATGGCAGCTAAACGGCACTTAGGGACATTGAAACAAAATACCCATATTTAGTAAGGTAAAATATATTTACCTAATTGTGAATACATTAAAAATACACAATTCAGGCAAAAATCATTAACTACCTTAATTCGAGTTCAATGATATATTTAGAACAGTGCATCCTTTAATATGTATAATATGGATTGTATATTCTCTATTTGTTTCTTCATATTTTTCCCATTGTCGCTGAAACAATTAATGCAGATTACATCCGCTCTACTAATTTTTTTAAATTATACTCCCTTAATGATTTTCACTGCTTAATAAGATCTTTGTGATAGATGACTCTAATTTATAGATTTTTTTATTCCGTTAAAAATATTGGGAATCTGGTGGTTCTCAATACGAAATACTATATTTTAAATCTTAAAAAAATACACGAAAACAGTATTTTACAAATAGGTATGAAATTATATTGTGTTTGAACTAGGGCGCTTAATTATTTACATCAATCTCGAGTTGGAAAATTCAACATCTTGATGTTTATACACAGCAAAGGTTCAAACTACCACCTCTGCAGATTTTAAAATGTTGTTTCTAAAGTTGGTGCTAGAGAGTATTTTCTTGTGAATCACTTCTCAGCATGATGGTTTCACTTTGTATGTATGTATGTATGTATGTATGTATGTATGTATGTATGTATGTATGTATGTATGTATGTATGTATGTTGCTAGAACAAAATTTCAGTGTGAAATGCCCGTCGAATACGTCACCGATTTCATTTATCTTGTATCCTTTTTAATTCACAAAAGAACACCCCAATTAATTTCAAAATTGACAGCCTGTTCATTGACCGGTACTATCTGCCAAATGTGCTCACTTTACAATAAACAAGTCTACCTTCTTTGGGTTTAAAAAAAATACACAGCATTATTAGTCATCTGCTGAAAATGCATTAATTATATTACCTAATGGATGTTTAATATTGGTTGAAAACATTCACTATTGTATAATGTACAGCATACCGGTATACAAAAGAACCGCCGTTAAATAAATAAGCAAAATTTAGAAACAGGAGATGCCCTTATTCTTCTTTGCATATTATCCGAGGTTCGGCTTTAAACTTGGAGACAGTTATGTCTGTATGTGTGTGTGTAAGGATGGATGCATAGATGGAAGGATATATGGATGTATATATTGATGTATCTATGAACGGGTCTATGGATTCATGGATAGATTTGTCCAGATACAGATGGATAGATGGGTGCACGGGGGTAGAGTGTATGGCTGCATTTACATTTAATACTAGGCGTTAAAGCGTTACATGTACATACACCACCAGATGTAAAGTAACAAAGTGTAAATGTGTAACAATGAATTGAGGGTATATGTACCTGGGTGTTCATTAATGTATGCCTGGACGGATGTATGGATGCGCAGCTTATCCAGGTACAGATGAGTGGACAGCTGCGCGGAAGTCAAGTAGATTGTTGCTTTTTACATTTAACGTTAAATGTCAAATAGTTATTTGTTTGGTGTATTTATTTATACTAAAAAAAAAAAAACTTCTCCTGTACAGCGGGGTCACCAATGGAATGCCGTAAATTCCATGATGCATCCAATATATATGTACAAGAAGTCCGTCATCCTTATTGACAGAGGTAATATGTATACGTTAAAAATTAAGTATCTATTATTTATAATTCGTGAATTGTGTCTACCGCACCAAACTTAGAAATAAACCACTCATTGGGACAAAACTGTAGAATGCGCAAGGACGAGAACTTAATACAAGTTACATATATACAATGTAGAACATAAAGCTTCCAGTGTTATAATCATCGATAAAGAGGCATTACCACTGTATGTATCTACAAATGAAATTACAAAAATGTAAATTCACCATGATTGCATACTTTTGTAGATGTGCGTTTATGAAGAGGATACATCCCAAGTTCAAGGGATTTATCTGGAATCCTGCTTTTTTTAAATCCCGGAGCGAAGCGTAGAGATTCAAAAATGCAGGATTCGATATCAATCACGAGAACAAGAGATGTATCCTTTTTATACCATGCCTTCTTTGTTTTCATGAATATAAATGCATTTTAAAATGTATTCACCAAAGCAAATCAGTCCTGTGTTGAAATTTAGCCATAGAAGTGTAAAGCAGGGATATATGTGTAAGCAGGTGACATATATATCCCTTAAGAAAACAAAGGAGGCATGGTATAAATTGGGGGGGGGGGGGGGGGGCAGCAGGTTGATGGGTGGCGAAGCGGCGCAGGCGTAACAAGAGCGCCGCAGCAGACACCGGCTCTGCTTGTTTGACTCCATCTGTATTCAATATAATGCAAATCAGTCCAGATAAAAACATACTATGTATCTACATATATTTCTAGGTTCCCTTCCACAAACGCTCTTCTCACCTCCCAGGCCTCTGTTATGTATTTTTGCTTGCTGCATCAAAAAGCCACCCCACTTCATCCCCGTGATCGAAAGTAAGATCACCAAGCAGGAGAGACAATTTAGAGGAGTTTAGGGAAGACATAGCAAAAATTCCCGAGATGTACCTTTTGTTCCCCCATGATAATTAGTTTTCTAGCCATTTCCAAAATTCTTGCCGAATTGAAAGTAGGTTTGGGCATATAACATAAAATGTTGCAGATTTTTACGACCATTTGTGACAGAGGTGGACAGTTACTATCTGTGACTTTTTTTCCATCTTAAAAGATCCTCTTGAATCCCAAGACATGCGGTTCTTGCTTTAAATTTTGAACGTGCACTTTCGAAATATTACATGGTAAATATTCTTCCCCGAATGAAGATCCCCCAAGTTTCTATAGTTTGACAAAGATGCTTTGTTATAGATTACGCTGAAAAATCTGTGTACATGATTATCAATGCTTAATTTCTTGAATGAAAGGAGCCAGTCTCCATCTCCATTTATTGTCCAAACCCACTTTTGTATAAATTTTCTCGATCTCTTTCAAACATGGTCACGAAGAATAATTCCCATTCTGATATGGTATTTCCATTCCTTTAAACACCTTTTTACATAACCTCGATTGATCGATGCCAAACTTTAAACTATGGAAGTATTTGACCCTGGATAGGTCTAAATTATGTGCTAACGGCAACCAACCGAGTTCACCCAGGGTAGCTTCAGTAGCTGGTGTCGCACTTATACGCATGATTGACCTGGCAGCAGAATGCTGAATGGACCTCATAACGGTATTGCTTCCTTGTGTGTTTCATAGCCAAACCGCAGATCCGTGAGCTAGAGATGGTATCATTAAGTACTTCCGTATGCTATGTCCTAAAGAAACTATATTAATACTCTCATGGCCTGCCAAAACTACTCATATAATCATTGAGACGTTGTGCCTTGGGCTTCAGGTATTGTTTGATATGATCACTGTCTGCCAGACTTCTAGTACAAAAAACCGCTAGAAGGGGCCGTCTGTTTTGCGTGTACAAATGTTCAAATTACCTAGTTTCTTTTTTTTCTTTATGTGTTCTTTTTTTCAAGAAATACTGTTTTAAAAAATTGTGTTACGAATGTAAGTATGTTCCTTCAATTTTCGCGGTTTTCTCCATAACTCCCAAGTAGGATTATTCCGAAGTATTCTCAATTATTTTTAAAAGTACTTTTAGCTTGCGAACATGGTTGAGATAACTTGGATCTGTGGTAACTAACGTGGTGTTGAACTTAAAGGAAATTTGTTTTTATTTAATTTTGTTTCTCCCTTCATTGATGAGTCTGTGTGTCTGCAGTTCCGTCCGCACTATTAAAGACATCCAGTATGAGCAGTTTTTGGGCAAAACGGATAAATATATATCAAATACAATTTATTTACGAATTGTTAGCCTTTTCAGCAATTTTCAGGAGATTTTGCGTGGAATGACTGTTCCAGGGACCACAAAATATATTCACATAATCTTAAAGGTAATGCAAATGATGCGACAATAATGTTTTTGATAAAAAAAGAAACATGCACCACACACAACTACTATATTTGAACATGATTTCCTCACTTGTCATCCTGCAACCTCATATGAAGTGTAAGATAGTCAAAGCTTCCTTCTGTTAATTAAAAGCCTGTGCGCCGACCTACGTAAGAATTAGTTTTGACGTTCACTCATTAATCGACTGGCTTTGCAACCTCATTGTTGGGTGGCTCACGCGGAAGCAACAAAACTATTGGGAGTCTCCCAGACTTGTAATGTTTTTGTTTGTTTCTTATATCCATATGTACACCTTTAATTGGTGTAATAAAGTTGAGTATGAATCTCAGTTTATAACACGAGTTTATAGACCGCGGGATCCATAGCACTTGTCATATAAAATGTGCTTGTTTTGGAAATGTTTCTATGACAACTTAGACCCATTTACTGCAGCGTCTAAAGGAGTCTCGTAAAATGACCACTGGGAATGGAGACCTGGGTAATTCGTCCGAGTAACTTTATGGGAAGTCAGTTTACCAAGAACTCTCTGAAACAGTCCATCAAGACAATTAAAATACAGCTGTATAAAAAAATCCGATTATTTTTCCAACCTAATACTCTTATTTCCATAGCCCCAATAGCCCGCTCAAATCATATCTAAATGTGAAATAAGTAAGGCAAGTTCCTTTCCATTTTGACTGGTACAAATACCATTGTACCGATAGATTTTATGCACGCAGCTCTCGATAATATGTGTAGGAAGTCCAAATTATTAATCAAACTCAGATAGTCGGAATTATTAAATAAAAGTATCGTACATTGTTGAGAAAAACGATAAAATACGCTTTGTGGGTGAAATTTAAAATTCACTAAAGCCTTCAGATGTTAATGAATAGAATTGAAACCAGAAAACAGAAGGGAAAAAATAAAAAAGATAGAAAAAAACCCCACAAAAACAAGCAAAACAAAAACAAGTAGCAAACAAAAGCCAACACCAAAACCAAACCAAACATTACCCCCCCCGCACCCCCCCCCCCCCCGATCAAGAAGAAGAACAACGACAACAGACAAAATACATGTAAATTACTGTGAAGTTTATGCAATTACACATGTATTTTATCGAAAATTTGCTGGAACGGGCCGTTATCTGCAATATATATATATATATATATATATATATATATATATATATATAATAGGGGTGATTAGGGGTGGGCAGCAGACTAAACCGCTGGCACATCAATACCTATCCTAGTGGATACATCCGCCAAATGTCCTCCTTACCATTATGAATTTTCCGCTCGCCTGAAGCTTTCCTTGCAGTAGGTCCGGGGGGAATTGTCACCCAGTAGTTTTGTATGTTTTGTACTGGAGATTAAATGAACGGAATCACTGACGACATGAAAAGCTGTAATGTAGGGTCACATTCGGCAGGTCTTGTATATTAGGGTATAATTATGAATTGTTAAAGAGAGTATGTATTTAAGCTTAATTTGTAGAAATGCATTTGCCACTTATGGCAAGCAAATTCACCATCTGTGAAACCTATTGTAGATCCATTGGTTTGGTTTAATATGCCATGTCCTGCTTTTGCTATACGTTGGCAAAGGCATTATTCTGAGTCATTCGTTATGAGTTCATATCCTTTTTTTTCATCATTGAAACATGCAAATATATTCTTGACTGTTAGGCACAATACCCCATGTTCATTAGATATCTTTCTGAAGGGACCTTTTTTCTGCCCAGTGTCATAAGGCAATATCATTATGCTTAATTGCATTGTTTAATATATTCTTGCGTTGAACCTTGCTTGCTGGGAAAGAGCTTGTACATTCCAGGCAAGTAGTAGAGTAAGACCTCCTCCTACTCTGAAGTGACGTCACCGGGAGTGGCCTCACTGCGCATGCGCAGTGAGATCATGTTCATTTCGAGGTCAAAAGTCAACCGGAAGGGATGTATAGAGGAAGGTCAAAGGTCATCCGGAGGTGACGTCATCATCCCTTCCACTGTAGTACGGGGTGGAGAATCTGTCCTTTGGCAAAAGGGACTTCACTGCATATGTGCAGTAAAATCGTGGCAATATCAGGGTCCAAAGTCACCCGGAAGTGACGTCATCAACCCATACGCTATTGCGGGGTCAAGAGGGAGGTCAAAGATCAACCAGAAGTGATGTCATCATTCATTCCACTCTAGTATGGGGTCGAGAATCTCTCCTCCAACGTAAGCTACTTTACTGCGCATGCCCAGTAAGGTCAAGGTTATGTCAAGGTCGATCATAGGTCACCCGGTAGTGCATCATCATCGCTTCCACTTTAGTGCAGGGTCGAGAGGGAGTTCAAGCGGAAGTGAGGTCACCATCCCTTCAACTCTAGTGTAGGGTTAATAACCTCGCCTTCACCGGAAGTGACATCACTGCACATCTGCAGTGAGATCAGGGTCATGTTGAGGTCAAGGGTCATCCGGGAGTGACGTCATCTCCTCTTCTTCGCTGACACACATGTTATGCATGTGGTGAGTGTACCGGAAATGACATCCATGGTCAAGACCATGAACACCCACTACCGGTCCCATTTTTCACCGAGTGACAACGAACGCAGGTTCCCACACCCCACTGCCCTTCCTCTTGAGGGCCTTTTGACCCATTTGTATGCTTACAATGATGACAATGACAAGGAATCATCCAAAATGTTGCCACATTTTAGCAACTCATTAAAGTCTCACTGCATGACAACAAGCAGTTGATTTATTTCTTCAAACCTACTGAATGCCCTATGCATGATTTTGTTTACCGTGATTATGATGTAAATTGTTCTAAACTCCAGAGACCTAACGTGGGTTCCCTCCTGAAAATGGATTTGTTTGGTGGTGTTATTTTCAAAACTCTAGCAAGAATCACACACACCAGACTCGATGACGATGGTGTAGAAATGATGATGACGTCACTTCTGGTTAATCATTGACCGATATGACGTCGACATCACTGTGCATGCTCATTGAGGTCTCTTCCGGTGACATCACTTCGGAGGAGGAAAGAATTTGGAGGAAGGGGTGGTACTGGCCCCATTATACTACTCAGGCACTTATGGCATAGTTGACTCATAACGGCAACTTCTTTTTTCTGGTCACTTTTTAAAACCCTCATCGGCCAAGCATCTGATGAAATCTCTACTGACACAGTCTTGAAATCCCTTTTATAGGTCGGGTCGTACCCTACAGCTTACCAGTTTCCAACAGTGTTGCTTTTAATGTGCAATTCTGTATTTGTACCTTGAAGTTTATTCAGTTTTAAGAGCGGTAACAGAAATGGTGTAGGAAACGTCATGTGGGAAATAATCCAGTAGTTCTCATTCACCTTTTATCAGTGATAACACGCCTCTATCCAAAGCAGTTGTTCCGCATGCTGATTGACTAAAGTGGGCTTTTGCCAACAAAAGAAATAGACGCGATGGTCCACAAAATTTTACAAATTCCATAATAGATCAAAGTATCAAAACAAGAGTACATTGAGACTACCCTTTCAATAGCGGAACTGGTGAGTATGACTTTATTGCGTTTAGTTTGTGATTTTTTGTTAAGAATATGATCCATCACTACCCGTCTGAGATACGTATGTATAAACAGACTGCATGGGACCCGTAAATGCACTTCTTTGTAAGCTTGTGAATGCAAAGACATTTGGTCCCTTGGAAGACATTGACATGAAAATTATGTTTCGACACTTTATATAACGAGTTTGCCAGTCAGGATCCTTTCCATTGCGTACAAACCTGTATCCTACATGGAACTCGGAAAGTAAGGTCTCAGGGTATGGAAAAAATAGGTAAGATCTTAGACACACCTGGCATCCATCTTCCGGATTTGTGGCCGTCTTTCATGACTGTCTTTGATAACAAATCTAAATAGCAGCAATTTTGGGCCCAGCCATTGCTTATTGTAATGCCTAATCAACCTAAACAAACCAGATATTAACAGTTGTTGGTGACTTTGACAGAGGCGAAGCAGTGAATTCTTCCTCTGAGAGAGATATGCAGCATTTGTACTCCACCTTTGAAGGGGTCGACACAAGAATTGTGTTCAATGTTGCAGTGGCAGCTTACCATAGGCTACATCGTGCCATTGCTGAAAGCAGGGGTGTGGGTGTTTTCATTGTTGTGTTAGCACATGAATAGGTAGCCTGTAAACATATCTTGTAAACACGGACATGCGGCGAACATGTGGCATTGGTGCAGAAGATTCAGACATGTCTTCTCAGCTAGAGTCATCCATAGAATCTGTATTACAGCCGTACAAGCGCAGAGCAGAACTGGATATGCAATGACTGTATGCGAGATTACTTGTTTTAAAATGTCAACCTACTTGCACTATTGCATCCTGCCAGCAATGTTGATCATATTCACAGACTCAGATGCGAGTATCAAGATCAGGTGAGGCGTCAAGCAAATGTAGCTAAGTCCACGTCCCAGATCTGCTAAAATCAGGATAACAGCTCAATAAAAAAAAATATGATGCCAATAATGATGACAACCGAGCTAATGCCTAACGTTTGTCGTGAGCTTCTAAAGTGTGTTTGTGAGACTGCAGGTACAAAGATGTGCAGTTGTTAGAAAAACAGGCTTCCATGTACCAGTACCTGTGCATGTTCGCAGCATTGTCTTTACCCATTCGACCCGACTGCTTCTGTCGAGAGCGGATTGTCTGACTCAATTGAGTAGTTCGATATGTAGAAGCACTCATAACATTCATTTATGTTAGAAGAAAATTAAGCTTTTTTCGTTTACAAATTAAGCCAACAGCTTGTCCATTTGATGAAATGTGTTCACACGAATATAATCATGACGTCACTAAGCTCAACGGTATGAACTTTATTTTGACTTTTGCATGTGTGTGTGCTGGAATAAATTGTACCCAAGCCCTATTCATGATCACTAATGGAACACTGTCCGTCGTATTACATAGGTTTGCTCAGGGTGTATCTTGCCAATATTCTGAATAATGGTGTGAGTTCATATATCACTCTTTAATTTAGGAACTATTGACCCGTCTGCAACATATTATACATCAATGGAAAGAAAAGACACAGCGGCTATTATTCATAATGTCAATTATTTGCATATAATGTTAGCAGATGGCGCTGCCAGACACTGCCAGGACATGACAAGCTGTGTCCAGAAAATCTCTATTTCATGTGAGTAACCCATCAGAGAGACAATCCAAAATTAGTGCATTTTGCTGCTGAAAGCGCCGAGAAGGCTGTGGAAATAACATTGTGGTCTATCACCTGTGGTATAATTTATGTACCTGTTTTCAATCTACACAACATGCATGATTCCAGACCAACAGCATATCTGCCATATCCAGTAAATGCATGGGGCGCTCAGCCTACCATGACCAGCATTATGTAACTCCATTCAGAGAACTTGGGCATTGTATACACCTTTGTTTATATCATTGTATACCCATGACCTGAACTCTGCGAACTGTGTTTCTGCACTGTAACATACACAGTGTTGAACTGTTGGAACTATGTTTCTGCACTGTAACATACACAGTGTCGAACTGTTGGAACTGTGTTTCTGCACTGTAACATACACAGTGTCGAACTGTCGAACTGAAAGTGAAGTAATTATAAGTCAAACTCAAAGCATGTCTTCCAAGCAAGTAAAAGAAAAAAGTGGACGTTCTAGTTCTAGATTGGCCTCTAAATCTGAAGAAGAGGATTATCCTGCAGATGAAAGTGCAATGGTACTTGCAGTTATAGAGGCATTTTCAAATGAGCATGTGCTGACCAAACTAAGAAAGGTGCTGAACCCGAATCCCGATGAACTCTCTAATAAAATAAGCTCACTGATTGGTCACCATTTTAAAATACTGCAGGATGAACTAAACAAAAAAGATGACACCATCAAAGAACTGCAAAAAACTGTTGATGACCTCACAACAAAATGTGATGAGCTGGAACAATACTCCAGGAGAAATAATTTGAGAATTGCTGGAGTCAAGGAAACTGCCATGGAAAATACAGATGATCTAGTGTTAAAACTGGCTAATGATGCTCTGGAAGTTCCCCTCCTCTCATCGGAGATCGACCGTAGCCACCGCATTGACCTCAGATTCCTGGAAAAACTCGGGACATCATCGTGAAGTTGACTTCTTACCGTTACAGGAAGAGTCTGATGCAACACAAGAAAAAACTCAAGACCAGTAAGCTAGATGACTTGGACACCTCACGCATTTATATAAATGATGACCTCACGAAACGGCGCGCAAACCTTCACTACAAAACTCGACTCCTGAAGCAGAACGGCAAAATCAATGATGCATGGACAACTGATGGAAGAATTCTTATCAAGGACAAAGCAAATAAAATATTGCCAATCATCAGTGAGAAAGACTTGGCAAAACATGTTACTTTATAAAAACGGACAGGTTACAATACATATGTCTAACATGTGTCTATGATTTCAAATGTATTTTGCCCATGGTCCCTCCATATATTATATACACACATGACATCCCTTTACCCATTTTTTTCTCTACTATTTTGCATGTGGTTTTTGTTCTACTTAATCACAACACCTCCTCGCATCCCTTGGAATTCAAGAGATCTAACAAATAGTTTTACACCAGTAATCTCACAAAATATAGTACTTATACTATTGATACATGCAACTTTTTTTCCCCACAAACCAATTCCAAATACATTTTATTTATGTATAAATCAAGGGAGTTGCTCAACACAAAGAAGAAATAATATTCCATATTTACAGTACTTTTCTGTAAAACTACATCATATTGCTTACAAGAAAACTGACATGATCATAGTTATCTTAGGTTTAATGGTAATTTTTCTTTTTCTCTTTGATAGTACATGATTTCCAGATGTAATATCTGTGCACAAATGGTGAACCCAGGCTCAGTGAAACAGTGTTGTTGTACTATATGTAAATGTTTCTACCATCTTAAATGCATTGGTACCAATTATCAACGGGATTCACATTGGATGTGTTCCCGATGTTTACAATCTGAATTGCCTTTTAATAATGTTGACGATGATGATGTTTTCTTTACTAATATTTCAGAGCTGTGGTTTGATTTACCTAAAATTAACTTTGCTGAATTAAATAATAAACTATTCATACCATTTGAGATAAATGATGGGCGAAATCATCTCCCAATGTATGATAATGATCCGGACTTCCATTTTTTCTCACAAACACACTTTGTGAATAGTCTCTGTAACAGCCAGTATCACCTGGAGGATTCATTTAATGCCATGATAGACACAAACATGCCGGATCAATCATTATTGTCACTTTTTCATATTAACATAAGAAGCTTACCTGCTCATATTAAAGAACTGGAAAATTACTTATCATTGATGAATTATAAGTTCCGTATTACTGGAATAACAGAAACATGGCTAAAGGAATCCAACCATGAAATATATAATTTATTAAACTATAATCATTTGAAAAGGTATCGAAGTGAGAGAGATGGCGGAGGTGTGTCCTTGTTTATTGATTGTGAATTGAATTATATGGTACGAGATGATTTATCTGTTGTGAATGATGTTATCGAGACTATTTTCGCTGAAATACAATCTGATACATTAACTGCTTTACCTTCTGAAAATATCGTAGTGGGAGTTATTTATAGACCACCAGGTGCCTCTGTT
The DNA here is from genome assembly GCA_964020975.1 of Hermodice carunculata. Lineage (NCBI taxonomy): Eukaryota > Metazoa > Annelida > Polychaeta > Eunicida > Amphinomidae > Hermodice > Hermodice carunculata. The sequence continues at coordinate 35,270 of CAXHWN010001937.1, read as the reverse complement.
GATAGTTTCAATGCCCAATTGGAAAATATGTTAGATACCATAAAACATGAAAAGAAATCCTGTTACTTGATGGGTGGTTTTAATATTAATTTGCTAAACAATGAAACTCATTTAGGAACCTCATCTTTTTTGGACCTTATGTTTTCAAACTTTTATTTGCCATCCATAAATAGACCCACCCGCGTAACAGACAACACCGCTACTCTTATTGATAATATTTTCAGCAACGTATCCGACTCTGAAAACATTCCTATCAATGGTATATTATACACAGACATCTCAGACCATTTCCCCATTTTCCGTATATGTGTTAAAAACTTAAATGTAACTAAACCTCTACCTCATTTCAAACAAATTATAAACGATAAAACTCTACATGATCTAAAAGTCCGTCTTGGCTCACATAACTGGGACTCTGTTATGTTAAGTCATGATCCAAATGAAGCTTTTTCAGTATTTTTGAAAGATTTTCAACATCATTATACAAAAGCAATTCCTGTCAGAGCTTTTTCATCTGCATATAAATTGAGAAAACCATGGCTTACAGAAGGCTTGTTAAATTCAATAAAAGGGAAAAACAAATTGTATCAAAAAAGAAACAAAAATAAATCAAAATACACCTCTTATCGAAACCGTTTGACGCATCTTTTGCGAATCGCAGAAAGGCGTTATTATAGTAATATTTTTGAACAAAATAAACAAAACTTGTCTCAAGTGTGGAAAGTTATAAATGGAATCATAAATAAACATAAAATGACTACAAAAACCAGCAGATTTAAGCACAACAATAAAATTCTAACAGAAGCAAAAGATATAGCAAACCAATTTAACCTGTACTTCACAACTGTTGGTTCCAATCTTGCCAAAAATATCCGAGATGTAGGAATCAAACCTGAATCTTTCTTGCAGGCCCAGTATATTAATTCTTTCTTTTTTTCACCTGTTACTGATAATGATATTCAGATATTGATAAATTCATTGAGAGATTCTAGTCCTGGTTGTGACGATATAAAACCTAAAGTCGTCAAATATGTGTCAACTGAAATAATTACGTCCCTAACTCATATTATCAATGTATCTTTAGAAACTGGTATTTTTCCTAATGATTTGAAAATTGCAAAAGTTCTTCCATTGTTTAAAAAAGGTGACCGCGAAATTTTTTCAAATTATAGACCTATTTGTTTACTTACATGTTTTTCAAAATTGTTTGAAAAAGTAGCATACAATCAACTTCAATCATATTTAGATAAATTAGATATATTATATCAATTTCAATTTGGTTTTCGCAAGCAATATAACACTGACCTAGCAGTAAGTTTCTTATCAAACAGGATAGCAGAAGCCCTTGAGAAACAAGAACATTCCATAGGTATTTTTCTCGACCTTTCAAAAGCTTTCGATACTGTTGATCATAATATATTATTAAACAAGCTAAATTCATATGGTATCAGAGGAGTGCCACTTCAGTGGTTCTCATCATATTTATCACAGCGTCAGCAATATGTTCATTATCAAAACACAAAGTCTAATTTGTTAACAATAACACATGGTGTCCCTCAAGGATCAATCTTGGGTCCTTTATTGTTCCTTTTATACGTAAATGATTTATTTGTAGCATGTCCAGAATGTTTGTGTCTACTATTTGCAGATGACACTAGTTTATTTTTCTCTGATAAAAATTTTGAACACTTATTACAAAATGTTAACCAAACCTTAGTTATGGTTTCCAAATGGTTTCAGGTTAATAAGCTTTCTGTCAATGTGGAGAAAACCAATTATATGGTGTATCATTTAAGAAAGAAAAATTATGGTAATTTTGAAATTTCAATCAATGATTCTATAATTCAGCAGGTAACAAAAGTAAAGTTCTTAGGCATATGGATGGACGACCATTTAAACTGGAAATCTCATATAGCATATATATCTGGAAAAATCAGCAAAGTAATTGGGATTTTGAAAAAGGTGAAACAAAGTATGGGTACTACTATTTTAAGGAATTTATACTATGCTTTAATTTATCCATATTTTACTTACTGTAATATCACATGGGCTGCTAATTATAGGTCAAATTTGGATTGTTTAGTTAAACTTCAGAAAAGAATTGTACGTATAATATCAAATTCCAGCTGCAATGAGCATACTGCGCAAATTTTCTATGATCTACATATTATGAAATTCGAATTAATACACAAATTTGTTACTGGTGTTTTTATGTATAAAACTATTAATAATCTTATCCCAAATTTTATAAGGGATTTATTTGTTGAAAATCAGAATATCCATGATTATGATACCAGACAGAAATATAATGTTCATATTTTCAATTACCGTACCAATAAGTCATTTTTTTCTATTAAATTTAATGCACCAATTGTATGGAATGAAATTCCACATCACATAAGACAAGCACCATCCCTTCATATTTTTAAAAGAAGACTTAGAAACATTCTAAAGATGTAAGTTATTCTATCATATTATTTATGAAAGAATATCATCAAACCTTTTCCTTTGTACACTTTGCACTAATATTTTGTCATTAACGTAAACATGTTTATGAAGTGTGGAGTTCTGAAGTGATTATGTTGATTATTGTATAAATTAGAAATACCAGAAGTGTCTGACACTTATACTATTGCAAATGTCTATTTTGTACCTTGAGTTTTCATGGCCGAGGGTCATATAAGCCCATCAAGGTTTCTACCCCCAAATTTCATTTGCCGTATAGTTTGAATGATGTATTTATGAAAATAAACTTCAACTTCAACTTCAACTTCAACTATAACCCACAGGTTTGGCAAATTTGCATGTAAAGTCAATCCTTTGTGCACACTTAATGAATTTTATGATTTATTTTGATGTATAACCCTCTGTGAACAGTATGTATCTCCCATGTAAGCGCCGAACTAAATTTGTGTCAATAGCTTGTCTAAACATTAAAACAATACAACGTTGGTAACAGCTGAGGGTAGTATGATAACCGAAGATAAGTTTTTTTTTAAGTTCTTTTTATTTTGTATATCTAAACCCAGAAGATTTTAAAGGGTTAATACGCAGCTTGGCGCACATGTAACAATCGGCAGCAGATCTTAAAAAATCACAAATTTTGGAACACCTACTGAACAAACTCGTGGCAGACTGACTATAGCTATATGAAGCAAGTGATTGATTACGCTTAACAACTTAGTGTTGCGTCAAGTCAAAGTTTGGTTAAAATTTTCCACATGTGTGTTTGTTTCAGAAATAAGTTGTGGGGATCCAGGCACCTCACAACATTCCACAAAACGTGGCGTGTCACACATGTATGCGGATAAGGTGACTTACAACTGTGTCGACGGGTACGAGCGACGAACTGGTGATGTGAATAGAAAATGCGGTGAAAATAAGCAATGGTCCGGCTCTCCTCTTATATGCCAAAGTAAGTTCAAGAGGGCCCCTTGGGGGTCAGTTGGTTGAAGGGAGATGTCGAGATTTCTGGGGCTCTCTGTGTTTTGACAATTACTCGGTGTTCAAGGAGCTTTCTTTTGATTAGAATAGTCAACATGAAATAATATACATATAATTTATGTTCGCACACACACACACACACACACACACACACACACACACACACACACACACACACACACACACATATATATATATGTGTGTGTGTCTGTGTGTGTGTCTGTTTGTCTGTGTGTCCGAAAAATTCCAACAATGGTACTACATATTAATTAGAAGTGACTGAACTTTTTTTGACCCCCCACCAAGGGGTACATATACACCTGTTGTGTATGGTATTATATATTTGCAGCAAGTTCAATTAAATGATATCTTTTCTCCCTCCCAGGGGTCGACAACTAAGGCTACTGTGCCACATATCCGACTAAATTCACTGTGCACTAAGTAAACTCTAATTTTTAGAAAGAGGACATTAACATATGCTCATGGTCAAGTGGACAACTTTCAAACTTCTCTGTACCTAGTCTGGTTTCCTTTTGCGTGGTAGACCTATAATATGGTAATACATGTATGTGAAATATGCGAATGGGAGACCTAGGTGCTGTCTGCATGATGGGAGTCTGTGGACTTAAATATGGTTGTGTCGTGTATTTTTAAGTATTATAGAATGTTTGGAAGAAGGGAAGGACGGTCTACTTTAGATGGCAGACTAGTTGTCTAGCTTAGGTAACAGACTCTCTTTTTATTATTACTTTTGATGAATGTACAGGTCAAGTTAATGAGCTAAAAAATCCTCAAGGTCGTGTGCTTTAAACACACACGACATGATCCACTACTTTATTTTAGTTTTTGTTTTTGTTTTTGCAAAGCAATCCAGGTTGGACTATTGTCCTTTGTTTCTGGCATGTACAAGTAAATCCACCCATGATTGGGAAAATCACCCGGGAGTGGTGTTGTACCAATCTTTGTATATACATATTCACAAAATACCCACACAACGACATTTTCTATTTTGGTGTAAGACATGGACAAAAACTGAACCAAAACGTAGTTACAAGCAACCCAAATTCTAGAGATTACAATTTAGATATCATTTCATTTAATGCTAGAGGTATGAGAGATCAAGAAAAAAGACGCCAACTATTTAGATGGTTCCAAAGACAGGAAATGTCTATAATAATGTTACAAGAAGTGCATAGCACAACAGATATAGAAAAACAATAGTATGCAGAGTGGGGATATAATATTTACTTTAATCATGGACAGGCAGATGCCAGAGGAGTATGCATTCTATTTAAAAATGATTTTGAATATTGTATTCACAATGTCATAGAGGACACAGAAGGCCGGTATATCATTTTAGACATTACAGCACATCAGCAGAGATTGTCACTAGGGAATGTTTGTGGCTATAATCAAGATAAACCTGAGTTTTTTGAAGATCTTGTGAATGAAATTGAAAATTTACCAAATGATCATAGGATTATTGCAGGAGATTTTATTTTTTACTTGATAGTGTTAAAGATAAAAAGGGTGGCAACCCATCAACCCATCAAAGAAACCAAACTGTAGTTTTAACATGGATGGAAGAGACAAATTTGATAGATGTATGTAGACAACCAAATCCAGATTTTAATAAATTTACATGGAGAAGAAAAAAATCATACCCCATTCATAGTCGATTAGACTTCTTCCTGGTATCTTTTGGACTCAACGGATATTTTAAAAAGCAGATATCATTCCGGGATATAAAACGGACCACTCAGCCATTACTCTTCAATTAAATATAAACTATCAACCCCGAGGTCCTGTTTTTTGGAAATTGAACTGCTCTTTGTTAGGAGATTTGGAATACGTTCATTTAATTAAAGATACAATAAAATAAATAACAGAAGAATACAATGAAGATGCAATTGAGAAATGGGAAATGATTAAAATGAAAGTAAGAATGAAAACGATGCAATTTTCGGCACAACGTAAATGAAAGAGGACAAATAAGTGGAAGAGTCGGAGACTACATTAAAAACACTGGAACAGGAGTCTCCAGAAAAACAAGATGAAAATATTGAAAAACAAATCAGAGACATTAAGTTACTTTTAGAGAAAGAAATGGAGCAAGACACAAAGGGGGCAATGGTTAGAAGCAAAGTTAGGTGGCATGATGAAGGAGAAAAGCCCACAAAATATTTCTCTAACCTTGAAAAAAGAAACTATAATAGCAAAATTATTTCAAAAATAAAAGTGAAAGATGATATCATAATAGACTCTAAACAGATATTAGAAGAAGAGATGAAATTTTACAGTAATCTTTACAGATCAGTTAAACTAGGCTCAACTGAAAACAGAATTGAATCAGATATCATTTTTTTCCAGAGCATTATACATTATATATTCCTAAACTGTCTCAAGAAGAAAGTGAAAGTCGTGAAGGTGAACTAACAGAAGCCGAGCTATTAGAAACTCTTAAAAGTATGAATGATAATAAATCACCAGGATCCGACGGTTTCCCTGCCGAATGTTACAAAGTATTTTGGATGGATTGTAAACAATATTTATTAAAAACATTAAATTTGGCATACAGGAAAGGTCTACTATCAGTCACACAAAGACACAGCATCATGACATTTCTTCCAAAAAGAGAAAAGAACCTATCAGAATTGAAAAATTGGCGTCCTATATCTCTTCTTAATCAGGATCAAATTAGCAGCTAAAAGTATTTCTATAAGAATGAAAAAAGTAATATTAACTCTTATACATGAAGATCAGACAGTTTTTTTTAAAAGACAGATATATGGGAGAATAAAAATAGAGTATTGAATATTATCGAACATACTGAAAATGGAAATATTGATGCTTTACTGGTCCAAATCGGTTTTGAAAAAGCTTCGGATCATTTAGAATGAAATTATATTGAAAAATGCCTAAAATGTTTTAATTTCGGTACTTCTTTTCAAAATTGGATAAAGTTGTTTTATAGCGATATAAAAAGTTGTATTATAAATAATGGTTGGACATCTGAATCTTGTAACATAACAAGAGGAGTGAGGCAGGGATGTCCAATTTCTCCGTACATTTTCATTTCATGTGTAGAAATATTAGGTGTACATATTCGCGGTGATGAAGATATAAAAGGTATTGATATAGAACTACAAGAATTCAAACTCTCTCGATACGTAGATGATACATCCCTTACCCTGTTAGCATCTAATAACAATTTGGATAGGTTGTTTCTAGTATTAAAAGAATTTGAAAAAGTTTCAGGCCTAAAAGTTAATCAAACCAAAACATCAGTTCTGAGAATTGGAAGTTTGCAAAACCCTAACATGACTTTCTCAGAACATCCAAACATTTTTTTTTGACAAATCAGGACATTACCTTTATTGGAGTTAAGATATCAGCTTATAGAGATCAAATAGAGTCAATTAATTACATACCTAAGATAGAATTTGAATTGTTGGGACAAAATAAATTTATCTCTCATCGGAAAAACAGTTATAATTAAATCATTAGCATTGTCCCAATTACTATTTTTAGCATCAGTTCTCCATAACCCCTCACATCAACTGATTAGAATAGTAGAAAGACTGATCTTTAATTATTTGTGGAAAAACAAACTGGACAAAATAAAACGTAATTATATGATAGCTCCTACAAGACAAGGTGGTCTGGGTGTTATGCATGTGATTTCACAATTGGATGCAATAAAATATGCTGGGTTAAGAGACTGTTATCAGATACAAATGCTAAGTAGAAATGTTTAGTTTATGCCCAATTGCCTTGTAAAGAACGATATCTGTGGGATTTTATTTTTCATGCAAATGATATAATAGATGTTTTTCCAAAATTGAAATACAAATTTCAACACCGACTCACCAGAGATGCCTGTGCGGGCTCTCAGTCACAGTCAACCCCGTGACTGTGGCAGGGTCGGGGGGGGGGGGGGCGTGACCAGTGCTTTGGCCGTGGCTGAGAGTTTCTTACAGAGATGGGGCGTGAAACCGTATGAGGCTCTCCTTTTGTATTTTCTTTACCTCCCCTCTGGACGCCTGTTTAACTTGTTGCACTTGCATAACATACTATTTCACAATCGTCTTTCCTTTTGTCTCTGACTATATTCTTAATAATCAATGTGACAGAACTTTAAAAACAATGGAGGATGTTTCAAAACAGTCACTTTGGAAATGATACCTTTTCCGTTAGTTCCTTTTTTTTGGCTTATTCAGTCTCATATGGTATAGTAGCCGAAAACTTTGACCGAAAATGTATGTAGCTGTACTTTGTCTGGTGAATAAAAAAATATGGAAAAAAACCCCTTAATCCCAACATTTATTATGAATAATGTTTTATTGGACACATTTTTTTGTCACAATTAACTTTATTTAATACGCAATAGCTTTTCCTTAACTCCTCACCCAGTCAAATATACACATTATTTTCCATCGATAAAGACGAATTAATTGCATAGTGCATACAATGACACGACATCTTCGTTTAAATTTGTTGCTTTGACGTACGGACACTCCACGGTGACACGTAGCTGTAAGCGTCAGGTTTCAGCTGAACACAAGCGGGACACACTGCCTCCTTTTGTATTTTATACTGACGTCAAAAAGTAGCTGTATGTCATGATCATTGGGTGTTGTTATTTCCTACCTCAGAGGTCCACTGTCCAGATCCTGGTGTCGTCGCCTTTGCTGTCAGGAGTAACACAACTTATGAATTTGGGAACATTGTTACCTACAAATGCAAACCGGGATACGAAATTACAAATGGCGACTCCGCTCGTGTGTGTCAAGCAAATAAGAAGTGGAATGGTACACGTCCAACGTGTGGACGTAAGTGTTATTAGATTTTGTTTGAAACATGCAAATCAAGCAGTCACAGCATTTAAAATCGTCTTGCTGTATCGGTTGGAAAAACACCTGAAAGTGAGCAAGCAAGCAAGTATGTATGTATGTATGGATGGATGGATGGATGGATGGATGCATGCAGGGATGCATGCAGGGATGCGTGGATGGATAGATGATGCATAGATGGATGGATAGATAGATGCATCTTGGAACTAGGAACTGAGTAAAGGATCCATGGATGCTTTATTAAGGTACAGATTGGTGGACGGGTGCTTGGGTGTAGGGTGTATCGGTGTATTCACCTGTAATCGTAGATTTCAAATCCATACATGTACATACACCACCAGATGTAAGCGAACAAAGTATAAAGGTGTAACATTGAACATTTAGGGCATATGTACCTTGGTTATCGTTAATGAATGCCTGGACAGATGTATGGATGCATAACCAGATGTCGTATCCAGGTACATATGGGTGGACAGCTGCGGGGAAGTCAAGTGGATTGTTGCCTGTACATTTAACGCAAAGTGTTCAATGGTTCAATATCAATACACTACAAATAAATGATATTAAGCTGAGTGCAGGTATGGGTGGATGGTTTCACGGGTCTAACTTTCCAGATGCAGAGCAATGAACAGGTGCATAGCAATAGATTGAATAGTCTCTTGTCCCATATTGCCATAAAGGGGAATGTTATCTGGAATCCTGGAAGCAGCGTTCGCTCACAGTTTTTGCGGCGAACAGACGCTTGTCCGAGAAGGAATGGCGGACATAGTTTGTCATAATAAAGTACTAACCTTTTATTATTGAATTCAGTGTACTTTGATCTGCATATAATATATGTATATATATATATATATATATATATATATATATATATATATATATATATATATATACACACATACATATACACATACATACATACATGCATACATACATATATATATATATATATATATATATATATATATATATATATATATATATATATATATATACATATATATATATACATATATATGTATATACATATATATACACATACATATATTCACATACATATGTACATACATTATATATATATATATATATATATATATATATATATATATTGTATTTGTGTCTTTTTGCCCAGAACCACTTCCTAGTAGTCAATATCCTATTCCGCAGTTCGAACTCTTTACTCTCCATAAGTTAACCTATCCCTGGCTAACCTATAATTACTAAATTTTTATAGTACAGGTTCAGATATGAACAATTTGACTTACCCCTGAACCAATATGTACCCTTCCTAGCTGGACAGCTTATCCTAGTTAAACCACCCGCCAGTGTATAACAGAAGTGGAAACAAGCTGGGGCCTTATATTCAGTCCCAGTGATAGTAAAATACAGACAATTGAATGAATGGACGGGTGGGCATGCACATATATAAATGGATGGATGGATGTAAAGAAATATGATGTTTGTATGCATTCACACTGAACGTCAAGCTTATAACCGTTAAGTGCAAATACACCGCTACATGTAAACGGAGAAAATAAGAACATTTCATTACTATATTGTGTGAGGTTTGATATATGTTTCAACTATGCATATACCTATGGATGGATACACTATACATGTACAGATGGTAGGCAGTAATATGGTTGTAGAACTGATCAATGTTATTGCGTTTAATGTTAGGTGTAAACTATTAAATGTAAATGAACCACTATTGAAATATAGGGGAACAAAACAGGCGATTGTTATTTTATTTGGTATATATTTGTGTGCAATGATGCATCCTTTGTGGATATATGGATACATAGATTGGAGTAACAGATGTAAATGGATGGACGGAGCATGGTATTAAGTTGATGGTTTCATGAATGCATAGCTAGATGGATGGATATACTATACATATACAGATGGTAAATGGTAAAATGGATGTAGAATGCATCGATGCAATTATGTCTATCGTTACTTATCAAACAGTCAAAACTTTAATGCACTACTATAGAGAGAGCTGTCGTGGCGTAGTGGCTACGTGTCTGCTTCCTGTGCGGGGGGCCTTGGGTTCAATCCCGGCCCAATCCTAGAGAGTTGTCTCTGGCTCTCAATTATACCAGTGGTCCATGACTGGTTTATCACAAGCCATGGTATGTGTTGACCAGTCTATGGGAAATGCATAACAAAAAAAGACCCGTTGCTGTTTATCGAGAAGAGAAGCTGCGTTAGCAGCGGCAGCAGGTTTCTGTCCATAGAGAGGACCCCTCTGGAAATAAGTCAAATCGACTTTCGTAGGTTATCCCTGCACCCTAGGTGCTATATGACATACATACATGACATATAAAATATAGAGGAACTAAACAGGCATTTATTATTTTATTTGATATATATCTGTGTGCAATGACCCAGACATGTATGGATGTATAGGTTTGAGTATTCAGATAAGAATAGATGGACGGGGCATGGTACTAAGTTGATAGCTCATTTATATTTAGCTATAGGTACCACACCGTTCAAAGTAAAAAGACAACCGAATTCAAACGAACGTTACACAAACATTTTAGTATAAAAATGGGGGGGGGGGGATTTTGATGTATTATAATATATATATATATATATATATATATATATATATATATATATATATATATATATATATAGAGAGAGAGAGAGAGAGAGAGAGAGAGAGAGAGAGAGAGAGACAGAGAGACTCTCACATATACAAATGGATGAGTGGATACATAGAATCAGGGTGATTGGTTGCAATTACTAATAAAGTTTAGTATTGAACCGTTAAAGTAAACACTACCAAATGTAAACAGACGAAAGACTAACATTTGGGGACGGAACTGATTGTATGTTGATGTATTTTGACTCATGAATGCATACATGCGTGTGTGGATCGATGTATGCGAGCATGGATTAGCGAATGATAGCCACAAGATGGTGATAGGAGGGATGAGTTGAATTATGGTGTACAGTTGCACTTATATTTAACGGCAGGCATCAGAGCGTGAAATGTAAATTAACACTATTGCCCAGTTTCAGAAGTCCTTGTCAGGTGACCTGGGGCTTTACAGATAACTAGTGGTCAGATAACCATGGCTCATACAGGTTACAACGGCTTTTGACCCAGGGTCAAATGAGGGTTTCATTTCAAGAAGTTTGGGTAGAGTCCTGGTTTTGTCACCCTAGCTTGTGGACCTTGAAAGTGAACGTGGTGTGCCTGTAGGCTGTAAGGTGGTGCATTTCTTCGGAATTATTGTGTAACATCCATGTTAAGGTCTCTGGGTTTGTTGTTTCCTTCCCGACTGCACACGTGAACTTGTGAGAACAAAATACCACTGCCAAAGGAATAGTGCCGAAACATGGAAAAAGAAAAAAAAAAGGTGAAATCCAATTTCCTTGCTGATTTGGAAAAGAACATTTTAATCAAATAAAATAAGAAGTGAATTCAACAGCCGACATGGCGTTAATCAGCGAGAAAAAGAACAGCTGAAGAACAGTTCGCTAAATATGAAAAAGTGAACAAAAAGATGTGATGCTGCAGGCATAAGTACAGGATCCTTATCTAGTTAAAACCTGCTGCGAAATTCAACATCATCATACATAATAAATGGGTCATTTCTTGGATGAAATGTATGTTCCTGTGAATCAGACCCCCCACCGTTTCAAACTGATCAAACCAGTCCAGAAAGTCTGTCATAATACACAATTTGCGCTTTTGTTTTTGAACACAAATATGGAACTACTCCTTCTTTTCCTTGCCCCAGTGACATTTAACCAAGGCACCACCCTGGGTTATAATTCATAAGCAAATTGAGTATGGCTTCATAACAACCTCAACTGCTGAAAGCGACCCTACTGTTGACTCTGGGCTTTAACTACGATTTGAGAGGGGTTCAAATTGACCACAGGTTGATTTCAACTTCTGAAACTGGGCATGAATGTAATAGAACTGAAAAAGGAGAGCTAACAATGAATCGAGTGTATTTGAATGTGCATCAGTGATGTCTGTGTGAATATACAGATGAAACTATCCAGATGCAGATGCATGGGCTGATAAGTGGTAGTGGGTTTTATTATTATTGTTTTTTTTTTCATAACATTGTACAATAGGTTTCCAGCTGGAAATATACCATTAAAGGTAAAAGAACAAAATGGGAAAATTTGACATTGATATCAGTATACTTGGATGTGTATCATTGTATGCCTATGTGGTTTTATGGATGAAAGAATGCACATACAAATGCTTGGACGGACGGATGAAGTAATGTATAGTTTGATGTGGTTTTTCATGTGAATTTAGCGTTAGGCGTGAAACCGTTGAATCTTAAAACTGCACTAGATGTGAAGGAAGAAGCAGTAATATCTTAGTACTGAATTAACTATACATTGATGTTTAATTGATCTATGAGTATATGATATAGGTATAAGTGGATGCATTCAGACATGAGTGGTTTAAACAGATAAAGATGGATAGAAAGATGTAAGGATGTAGGGTGTACAGTTTCAATTATTTTTAATGGCAGGTGTCAAAACGTTGAATGTAAATGCAGCAGTAAATATAAATAAATATTTCAAGAATGTTTTTAATCAAATTGAATTCTTGTTCATCTGCATAAATGTATTTATATATGGATGTATGAATACATAGCTTACACGTCATGCTAGTTGTCAAACCGCTAATTATAAATACACCGCAAAATGTGGGGAAACAAACTGCATATGTATATATATAACATTGAAATGAATGTACCGTGGTGTTCACTACTGTATGCAAAAAGGGATGCATGGATCAAGGCATCCATTGAAATGAATGTACTGTGATGTTCACTAATGTATGCATGGATGTACGGGTGCATGGATCAAGGTATTCAGATATGGATGCATGGATGCATGCATTCAGACACAAATGGATGGATATGTGAAAACAGGGTGTTGGGTTGTATTTACATTTAGTGTTAAGTTTCAAAGCGTTAAATGTAAAAACACCCCTATATGTAAACGAGCACACTATTAAGGCATATACTGAGTTGATTCTGATGTATACTTGAATTAGTCATAAATGTGCATTTAGTAATGGATTGATAGACGATATATATATATACATATATATATATATATATATATATATATATATATATATATATATATATATATATATATATATATATATATATATATATATATATATATATATTAATCTAACCTTATAGACACATGTTTGGAAATAGGCTCTTGCCTTTTACCTTTCAGGATGGCTGCAAACTGTTAAATGCAAATGCACTAAATGTAAATAGATTAACAAATCTAATTTTAGTGTGGAATGGAGTGTACTTTGTTGTGTATTTAATGTATGCATGTATGTATTAATGGGTGGTTAGAATGGTGCATGTGTGAGTGATAAACACAGAAAGGGATGCACGGATGTATTTCATATGAGTGTATGTCTGTATGGTTAAATTCATGAGTGAATGCAATGAGATAAAAAGGATAGATGTCTTTTCGCATGACATTCAACATAAAGTGTCAAACCGTGAAATGTAAACATAGAACTAAAAATAAACGAACAAAATACTAAAAATTCAGGTCTGAACTCAGTGTACTTTGTGTATTTTTTTATTTGTACATGCATATATGCTTGTATCAATACACGACTAGACGGACGTGCAAATACAGGTGCAGATGGATAGACAGATGCACGCAAATGGGTTCCATACATATAATATTACATGACAAACCCATCAATGTAAATACACCACTAGATATAAAGGAGCATAATACAGCTATTTCTTTATTAAAGTGAATATGCCGTTATTTATATTGTATTTGTGTCTTTTTGCCCAGAATCACTTCCTTACAGTCATTACCGTAATCCGCAGTCCCAACTATTTACTCTCCATAAGCTAGACAATCCACATAATAATGAATAAATATAAACGTGGCAAATGATGAATTAGCTAAATAATTAAAGGTTTGCTTATAAATGCAGAGCTTCAATATATATGTACAATGTCTATCAAGCCAAAGAAATTGACTAAATGATACAGAACTAGTTCAGATACGACTGAAGTGACTTCCCCTGAACTAGTACATCGTTTCTAACTAGATAGGACACATTAGCCCAACCATTTGGCAGTGTATTACTGAGGCAGAAACAAACTGGGGTTATATATTCAATCCCACTGATCACAAAATAAACAGTTACAGCCAGGCACTTGCATTAACTCGGGGGATTCATAATAAGTACTATAACAATGGACATCTTGTACCAAAAATGTAAAACAAACTATATGATGACACCTACTCCTCACCATGAAAGTCTCTAAGAAATCAAGTTCTATTTGGTTGTAAATCGTTAGTTTTTGTTTCAAAAGAACGAATCAAATCTGTAATAATTGAATAAATCCTGCCAATTTCTGGCTAAGTGCTCGGGACAGTATATGACTGACTTCCGGCCCCATAGTTAATGTTTTAAAAGAAAGATTCAAGTTTGTTACAATTGAGTCAATACTGCCAATTTCTGGGCTAGTGCCCTGGTTTGGGACAGCCATATTGAGTAAATTTTTACATTAGGTAAATATACACTTATAAGTTAGCCTAACCTGTCAGAAGGGTGAATATTAAAACATGATGATGTCAAAAGGTAAAATTATTTGGCAAAACAGGCAAGTTTGAAATCATTATTGAAAGCAAGTTTACTGACAATCTCTGGATATTTACAGCAAAATTTGTTGAAGTATTTGATCAAAATCACATGCTTGAATAATTAATCAAGTTTATTTAAAATAAATTTGGTTCTGGATGCAAAGTCCTGAAATTTAATACAGAGAGGTACCACATCTTTAAAGTTGTGAGAAAAATGTGTTATATCCAATAGCTCCTGATATGTCACTGTCAGGGAAAGGATAATTGATTACTTCAAAGATAAATTCATAAATTTTGTGACAGATTTTAATGCCAAATCTGTCATTTGAGACCTGAATATCAATATCAAGGAACACATCTCTGAAATCATCTGAATTGTTACCTTTGAGAGGGACATCTTTGGGGCAAATTCATTTGTATTTGTCATTAATTTGGCAAATTTAGACAAGGAATGTCATCGCCATACCTTGCATGTTGGGTAGCCTTGTAGCCAAATGAATATATTTTTTCATCAATTTACCAATTGAAATGCATTATATTTTGTTGAAGAAAGGTTCCAACTGAACAAAAGTAATATCGAAAAGAAATTTTAAAGTACATATCAAAGTTTTAACAGTGTTATGTAATATTACTATTTGAATACGAACTGTGTGACCAATATCTTTTATTGAAATGCGAATTGATTTTTAAGTGTGATTTTTATGTATGGTTCACCATTATGTTTACACATTTTGCTGATGAATTCTGAAAGAGAAATGCATCTATGGGTATATCAGTGTACATTGTGGAAAAATCAAAACATTTGACACCTTTTGCTTGCAAATCTTTGGTTTTAGATACAAACTCGGAACAATTGTTAATACACCAAAAACAATTTATTTCACAGTTTCTAGAAATTGCATTACAGTATCTACGAAAATGATTCCGAATTGCAATCATACACAGTACCACTTCCTTTGATAGTTGTTTAATTGTACATTTTGAGGTACCTGCTATAAAACTTTTTGAAGGGCAATATGTAGGTCTCTGTTTTATAATATAATATTCACAACGTGTTATTTTATATATACTGGTGGTTTTAAATTCAACGGTTTGACACTTAATGTGAAATTCAAACTGTATTCCCCTCTTCTTTAATCTTTCTGTATATCTTTGTATCCCTATGTTAATTCAATGTCAGCAGGCGTTGCTTGAAACATACAAATCAAACAAGGTCATATAATTTAAGATCGGTAATTTATGGCGTAGTATGTGCATAACAATTCATCTATGGTATTTTAGTTTAAGTAGCCTTTGAATATAGGGCCCTTCTGGTTGCAAAATGAGCAATTAAATTTTCAGAGTACAAATATGAAGTTTAATAATGAATCATAATGGGCAGTCACAAAGAGATTTGTGTCACGGTAAACGTATAACGTATAAACCTTGTCTCATACACATTTAAGTCCAGGTAAATGATTCAATAAAAAACAGTAGGGCAACTTGAATGGGGCTCTCCTGGTAAAATAATATCAGGCTGAAATCAAGAACCTGAAGGCCTGTTGTCTGTGAAAGTAGTGGCTGACTTACGCACAAAACTGCAGCAATTATTCATGTCACCTTACCCTTATCATGCTGGTCTGTCAGTAAAGAAAATAGAAATCCTCTAGTTTTGGTGTCTTCTATCCTTGTTAAAAGCAACAACCGTGTAATGATTTATTGTATCCTTATGTCACATTCGTGGTCCAGCTGTCGCCTTCTTGACGTGCGCCGTCCAAATTTGTTATTGTTGGCACAAATATATTCCAAATAAATATTGTGCCCCATATTTTTTTTTCATTGTTATAAAACCTCGGCGCACTTGGTAAAGTCATGGTGCTTTATGTCGGGGGAATGGCTAGAAATTAGTATTTCGGCCAATGTTGTACGCATATACAAAATGGTGCATGAGAAATTTAAAAAATGACCCAAAAGAATATTTGTCCCTAAATTTGTGATTAAAGTTTTTAACTTAAAAATGCATACCTATATAATCTCCTATTATACACGAAAATTACTTGAATGTATAACAAAACGGACGCTATACATTATGTATGTTTTGTGACTACGAAACGGCCGCATTTCGACCCAGCTACCTTTGGCACAGATAACCTGGCTAAAAGTAGGGAACAGCCATACCGACTGTACCAAGTCCCTGTTCTTAATAAGGAAAAGCTCAATATAGGCTGGTATGTGTGAACACCATAATCGACACGGCACAGTTCGTATTATTTATTCCAGTATAAAGGAAGTGCTGCATTCAGAGTTTTCCTAGATCATGGATTGTAAATATGTAAGTGAGACAGGATCGTATCTTTACTATTAACCACACTTACCATTTTTACAGACTATATGCTCACCCGCCCCCCTCCCCACCATAATGCGGCATTTTGCCGATTGACAGTCTATACACTGAAACAAAAGTGGCATTGAATGCTAGGCGTTTTGCTGCTCAAAGCAATGTCACATTTTGCACGCAAAATCAAGTATCACTATTCTTTAATATTTTCGATGATACTCAATGTTGGGGTTTCTATTTTATTTTATTATTATTATCTGTTTTTTTCCGGGGGGAGGGGGCGGGGGCGTATTTATTGCTCTTTCTATATTTGCCATGTACATTTGGTGGGTCCCTCCCAAATGTGTACATATGTTCGTGCTCCAGTAATTTTTAGATTTTGGATAAAAATCTTTGTTTGTTTGTTTGTTTGTTTTCTTTGGGGGGGGGGGGGGCAAGCTTTCAAAAGTCTTCTTCTCCAAAACCACTCACCTTATTGCTTTGATACCACACAATAACACCTCTAGATACTCCTAGTTCTTAATTTGCTTACGAGGTGGCGCTGCAGTTTTGTTTTATATTTCAGTGATCTGTTTGATGATTTTATTAGGCGTTTATGCTATATACGACTTCTTCTCCGGAGACTCCATTCAGATTAAGCTGACACTTATTGGATATTTTCCTTGTGAAAAGTTCTGACAAAGTTGTTCAGGTGACACTTCTATGGCTTTTCGATTTTTAATTATTTTTTTAGTTCAGGTACTTACCAGTAAATGCACTTTTACTGTTAACTATGATGTAAGTCAATGGGCATACTAATTTTTACCTTCAGTTCGGGTATTTATCGGTTAATGCACCTTTCCCATTGATTAAAATGTAAGCCAATGGGCATTCTATCCTTATTCACATTTTTTTACTTCCCCGAAAAAAAAAATGCCGGTAAGATTGCTTCAAACTGAATGACAGTATACCTTGGGCGGATGTCTTCCAAGTTTGTTTACATGGTCAGGCTACATGATGTTTAGAATTTTGACTTTTTGTTTTATTGAAAATCTTTAAGCAAGTTTACATAGGAAAGTTTAACATGGTTATTTCTTGTTATGCTTATAATTTCGACAGTTTTGGCTAGATTTGTGCAAACTTCGTAGGGATGTACCTTTGATAAATGCTGAGCTATTTTGCCATATCATAAATTCACGGAGCCACAAGTGTGACGAGGCGGCTATTTTGTTATGTTTTTTTTTGTGCTTTGCTGTTTTCGACCCGTTGGGAACCCTTACTCAGATCAAGATTAAACTTGGTGGATAAAGTCTCTATGGACAGTTCAAACAAAGTTATTCACTAAGTGGGACTGCTGTGGACTCCCGATTTTTAACTATTTTAACAATTCGGGTACTTATGGGTACATGCACCTTTCCTATTGACTACGTTGTAAGCCGATGGGCATTCTTCTAGAGACTCCTGGTTCTTAATTTGTTCACCAGGTGGTGCTGCAACTTTATTCTGTATTTTGATGATATTTTTATACGTTTTCGCTATTTCCGATCTCTTCTCCTGATCTGTTACTCACATAAGCTTTAACATGGTGGATATCCTCTTTGTGTAATGTTCAAACAGAGTGGTGCACAGGTTGGTGCTGCTGTGGATTTCGTATTTCTTATATTTGCAATTCCAGTACTTTTCAGTAAATGTGTCTTCCCTATTGATTTCTATGTGAGTCAATTAACATTCTAATGCTGATTCCGATTTTGTACTTCTCCGAAACCATTTGCCAGATTGACTTCAAACTTGGTGCCAATGTACCTTGGGTGGATTTCTACCATTTTTTGTACCAATGGTCATGCTTCATTTTTTTCCGGGGGTGGGATCTTAAAAATTCTTTCTGTCCTTAGGAGCTGCTTCCCACATTGCTTTGATGTCACACAGGGACACTGCTAGATACAACTAGTTCTTAATTTGTTCACCAGGCGGCACTTCAACTTTATACTGTTTTTTATGTTTTATTCATATTTTTTGTGTGTTCTGCTATTTTTTACTTCTCGAGAATCGTTGCTCATTTCAAGGTTAAACTTGGGATATATTCCTTGTGGAAGGTTCAAACAAATTAATTCACTAAGTGGTACTGTTGTGGATTTCTGATTATTAACATTTTTTTTTTTTCAATTCGGGTTCTTATTGGTAAATACACCTGTCCTATTGATTACTATGTAAGTGCATTAGCATTCTAATTCTAATTCACGTTTTTAACCGCTTCTCCTTCTTTGATTACCATGTACGCCAATGAGCATTTCGATGCTTATTAGCATCTTGGACTTCCAAGTGGAAACTGTCAGTTAGATTGACTTCTATCTTGGTGGCAATGTAATTTATGATCTTTTTCTTAATCTTTAAAAAGATTTAATAGGGAAATTTTCCATGATGATTTCTTGTAATGGTTATAACGTTAATTATTTTGGCCAGATTTGTGTCTACCTTGGTAGGAATGTACACTTGCCAAATCTAGGTCTACCATATTGTGTGCAAATAGTCATGCTCCAATGAATTTTGGACTATTCATGATGGAGTTGATGGGGCATACAATTCTTCCATGGAGGTCAGGCTTATCATTACATGGGTGACCTTGATCCTATCCCAAGTTCACAGCGCGACAAGTGTGATGAATGTCCATTTCAGCTGAGCATGGGCACTTCACACAGCCCCCTTGTTACATCCTAATAGGACAGGTTCGAAAGGGGCCACCTTTGTCAATGATTGACATGGGAAGGTCAATATATGTTTATCGATCTATATGATGGTGATGTTATATAAAAACACCAACACAGCTAATGCATTTCCAATAGACATGTCATAAAACGCTAGGTCAAATAGAATATAACAGAACAATTTACCCAATCAGCAGAAAGGTCATTAACATCAAAGAGGGGATGTATTTTAGACAATGGTGAGGCTCACTTTTATTTGGGATGCTCTATGTAAGTGACAATACAAGTAATATCTCCCAAGTAATAAACACTTGCAGATTGAAACACCAGGTTGATAATTAAACACGTTTGCTTTTCGGTTAAGAATGTTCTCAACTGGGTTTGATAAATACAGGTTTTGTGTAACTCTTTAATCTTTGTTTGTTTATTTATTTATTTTTTTCATTATTATTTTTTGTGGTTACTTTTTCCTAGTTGTTTTTTTGTTTTGTTTCATTTTATTTTTTGTTTTGTTTTTGTCTTAAGAGCTAGCATCACAAAAGTTACATATTACATTAGAAAGCAAGTTACCTTATATTTCATTTGCCTATTTTTTGGCAAGACCTGTTTGGACGCAAAATTTAGAGATGATAGGAGTAACGCCATCCTATTGTATGACCAGTTGATATACCTTTGCTGAATTTTTGTTTCGATAGTGTTGGTATCAAATTTGTGTTCAAAATGAGATGTTTCATTTGACAATATGCAGGTTGCGATTTAGATAATCATATTGTTGCGAAAAGCTCATTTCATGCCAGTATATTATCCATATATATAATTACGGGGTAAAAAAAACTTGACAGATTAAAGGTGCTGCCATGATTTGATCTTAAAATGCACTTAGCACCTATTTAAGTGTCCTGTCAGTGCTGTCTTAATTTCTTCACTTTAGCATCTTTTCATGAGGAGAGAGAGAGAGAGAGAGAGAGAGAGAGAGAGAGAGAGAGAGAGAGAGAGATGTGCAAAACACATCTTATAATATAATTCATTAAACATTAACTATATTGATGTGCTGTTGCATTGTTTTACAGAACAAATAGACGAATGTTTAAGTTTCCCATGTCAACATGGCGCCATCTGTACAGATAAGATCTTATCGTATACCTGTCTGTGTAAGGAGGGTTATAATGGAACAAGATGTCAGTCAGGTAAACATAATTTGATTTATTTCTTAAGAATTTTACTGCTTCTTTATTGACGGAGTAGTTGTTGAGACGGATCCCTCATACTACTTATTCATGTTATAAATTGTCTACAAACATAAATCAATGTTCACCAGCTTTATGCAGAGGGTTATTTATGTAATAACGCCCTTGGATCACCCAGGTGGTGAACCGATTTCCATAAGTGCTGTGTGGAAGTGAGATTATAGATTGCGCTACCTTTTCTAGTATAGTGGAATTAAAACATGTAAGTGGAAAAACTACACCTTTTCAGTTAGGCCCTTATATATTTTTATGACTTAAATGGTATAGAAATCTATGTCGTCATAAATGTTGGTGACGCACCTATAGTATTATGTAATATACTTGTCACCATTTAAAAAAAATCCCGTTACCGGTCTACAATTCTGAACTTTTTATCGATCATCATTCAACTTTGTGAATATTTAAAACAGGTCAAAATCTCAGTTGCTTATGATACTATTGGCACAACCTGTAATTGACGGAAATTACAAGTTAAATTGTCTGGAAAGAAACAAAATTTCGTATCTCAAGAACTAAATGTATTAAACAAACTAAATTTAAAGAGTATATATTTCTCCCATAGCTACCCATGTGCAATCACAATTGTTCCCAACGTAAGTGTGGAACGACTTTTCGACAGAAATGAAATAAAACAGAGAATCATGGAGGGAATACATGCCAGGAAATGATTTTGTCATGACGATGGTCAGCAGAGCACTAGGCCCATGGACCTCTTGTTATGATCTAAACAGAAGAATACATTTTGTAGTCAATTGACAATTTTTAAAATGAAAGTTTATGCCTTTTGCATTGCAATAAGTTGAATGCTTTTGCAGCACAGAAGCAAATTAAATATGGTTTTAAATTTCCTGTGGAAACTAACTTCACAATGTTGGCTTAATTCCTGTTAAACATGAATATACACATGTTTTTGCACTGTATGAGTTATCATAGAAACGGCTCTGTGAAGTAACGTATAAACTATTCTAGTTGATACATTACATGGGACAGTTTCCGAGACTTATTTGTAGAAAAGAAATAAAGGCTGAGAGCGGACATTCATTGGTTTTAAATAAGAACGTATCAACAAAAATTTCGAGTTGTGCAGTTTCTGTGCTACGAGTGTTATGGTCCCACAGTGACGTATTAATTGAAATATTTGGGCTGACGAGGTTCCCACAATAATATTGAGAGAGGTTTCTATTTCTACTTAATATGGCAATAAATGTGAACATCATTTAAAATGAAGTATGAAGTACAATGATTTACACTAGTATGAACTTTTTCTGAAGATTCTTTGGCCACACACTAATAATTTGTTGCCACAAAATACGACATACTAATATAAACCTTATCTATCATGCAAGTAGGTATGGTGAATAAAAGGCTTTACCTTCTCAGTTGTTTTCTGCAACAAGGTAGATACACCCCTTTTACATGACTTTTTGTACTCTGTATATTGCTATGGAAAATACGTGTAAACCAACGTAATCAATTTTACATTTCGTTCTTTTTGAAGATAAAAACGAATGCTCAGATCATCCCTGTAAAAATGGCGCAACATGCATGAACACATTTGGATCATTTAAGTGTGAATGCATGGAGGGTTACAAAGGAAATCTATGTGATGCAGGTAAGTGCAGCTGTTTCATCACGTCTCCTTTATCAACTTTTCTCTCTCTCTAGAACTGACAAAATCCAACTTAGTTATCAGTTTGATGCACCGAAGAGTATAATAAGCCATATTCTCGTTACATGGTCAATATTTTTAAACAATGATGAGTTCGCCATTGCTAGCTTCCACGGTGCCACGAAATTGTTGTAGTACTTGCTTATTTACGTGATTGGAAATTCGGCAAAGAAAACTAGCCTAGAATGCACCGCCCAAGTCTACACAACCATCCGCTGTGTTTCATTTTGTGCAAGCTGAAGGAAAGGGGTGGTCTTTCTGGCAAAGACGAAGGACGTAATGTTAGTTACACGCAAACGAATCATATGTGTCAGTATTATTTTGAATAGTTTAGCTTATTATATGTGATACATAAATAGACAGCCCTTTTGGGCATCCTGAATGTGGCTTTACTGCAATTATTTCTGATGTTACTGTTTTGACTGCACCAGTGGCATATTGACAAAATTTATTGGTATTACATCTAAAATGGAATCAATTGAAAGGAGTGTGTAGTTCGAAGTCATCATTATTGTGTCCTAAAATATATTGATGGAAACATTATGCCATATATAAATTGTAAAATAAAAGCTCCATTTTAAAAACCATTTATAGTACAATACTATTTTGAATGTAAACAGGTAAGAATAATTTGCTTAACCAGATTGAACGAACATTAAAGGTGTAAAGAAAAGGGATCTAGGCCTATAATTGACATACACCAGAACAGTGGCCTTTATTCCTGAAAAAAGTATACCATTTGAAATGCATTTGGTCACTTGTACACGACAATGATGAGTCTGAACAGTACAGCTAGCATTATATTCCAACTAACCCAATTTGCTTCTTAAAAGTAACCTGTTTTGTAGCCGACAATTCACATCACAAAAAAAAAAAACAAACAAACAAAAAACCCAACTTCCATGAATTTATTGTGTGCATTTGTGAATATAATTAAGCCTCTTTCCCAGGAAAAAAAAACGGCTCACCACCGAACAACCATGAATGAGTGCCATGTTTACTTGTTGTACCAAATCATATGCGAAAATAAGCGCATGGTGTTACTTTTTAACCTATTTGTGACTGAATTTGCACAAGTGTATATGTTCTTTATACGTGAACAGTACTTTGCAATATTTGGCCAAAATACTTGTGTGCTGGATATGGTCTGTATGCACAGTATATATATATATATATATATATATATATATATATATATATATATATATATATATATATATATATATATATATATATATATATATATATATATATATATATACACATAAACTGTTTCTGTTAGGTAAACCCCCAGGGGCTACAGGTAGCAAGAAGCAGCCTACGACAGTTACAAGCTTGCCTAAGTGTACTTGATATCTGGTTAATATTTTCATTGCATTCTCTTGACATAAATACAAAAGACTTCCATTCTTTTCTGACTTGCCCTATAATTGTACTGTTAACATCCGAAGATTATTAGAGAGTTTGGCCGCAATAATCTACAGTTTTTTAGACTTGTCTGTTCTGCTACTTAACTCTATCTTTTGGCATCTTTCTGTTTCAATATTCACTATCAGACATTTTAGGCTTACATATTTTCTGTTAGGTTAACCCCCAGGGGCTACAGGTAGCAAGAAGCGGCCTACGACATTTGCATGTTTGCCTAATTGTACTTAAAATCCTGTTAAGAAAAATTGTTTTGATAGCATGTTTTTGGCGTAAATGCTAATGACTTCCATTCTTTTCTGACATGCCTAAATGCACATTTACTCACTATGAAAAAAATACTCAAAATTGACAGTATTTTCTCAAGTGTCACAAACCTGACACATTAAGTTGACACATTGACTCAGGGTTGGCAGTTAAATAGAGCTTAATTGTTTGAGGAGTAGGTGTCATCATGGAGTTTGTTTTACATCTCTGGTACAGGATGTACATTGTTGCAGTCCTTGTTAGGATTTTCCTTGGTTTGTACAGGTGGTCTCGCTGCAACTGTTTATTTTACAATCACTGGGACTGAATATAATGCCCCAGCTTGTTTCCACTTCAGTTAAACATTGGCAGATGGTTTAACTAGGAAAAGCTGTCCAGCTAGAAAGGGTACATTTTGGTTCGGGGGTAAGTCAAATTGTTCTTGTCTGAACCTGTACTATGAAAATTTGGTAATTATGGTTTGTTTGACAGGTATTCTTCTTTGATATGAAGCTCTGCATTTACAAGCAAAACTTCACATATTTAGCTAATTCATCAATTGCCACGTTCATATTTATTCATCATTATGTGGGTTGTCTTTGCTGAATATTTAGCTTAGACAAGGAGCCGCTACTCAGAGAGACATGTACGGGCAAAAGGCTCCCAAACATGTTGAGTAGTTACCCGCTGAATACCCTTTAATTTATTTGGGCTAATACAGCCTATGTCAAAATTTTACAGAGGAACGTGTGCAATATAGACAATAGTTATTCCATATATATACAGGATAGACAGGGACAGGTTAGCTTATGGAGAGTAAAGAGTTCGAACTGCGGAATAGGATTTTGACTACTAGGAAGTGGTTCTGGGCAAAAAGACACAAATACAATATATATGTATACGTTATCCTTTTTTTTTTTGCTTGTAACATTTAAAAATTGTATAGCTTGGTACAACTTTCATCACTTGAAACTCGAACAAGTCCTGTCTTTATTTTTTTTTACTCAAAGAAATGTCAGTTATGCAAATGTTCATCAACATGTGGATAATTTTAGTTTCAGCGAAATTCCTGGATGGGGCAACTGGTAAATCGATTGGATCTGCTATTGGCATCTTTACTGCGGGATGTTGTTTCGTTCTGCTGGTCTTTTTTATAAAGTTTGTTGTGAGTAAAAAACTGAGAGGACACAGCCAAGCTGGCAAAGGACCCTCAACCAAGTAAGAATCCTATATTCCACTAAAGTGGGTGGCATCTACGTTATTGTTTGCTAAAAGGGAAGAAGGTGAATATTTGTCCATTTAAGTGTATAGCAGTAACCAGTGTATGTCCTCAATGTTTGAGAATCAGTAGTCATGATATTTCTCACATTTTAATTTGCACATTCCGCCATATATAACACGTAAATAAATACCTCCAATAAAAACGGGGCAACAGGTATTTTGGTGTGTGTACATTAGGTATGGATCCTTACGCACTTGGATAGCTTATTTTTTATGTCATCTCCTGGAGCCAAATTTGCGGTATCAATACAGTAAAAGTACAGTGCATAATAGAGGCAGTGATTTCACGTGTTGTAGAATAACCCACGTGCAGTTTGTACTTGTAACTACATCAAAGTTCTTGGTTTTGGATTTTGGGGCATTCACCAGATCTTCATACTGCCAAAACTAAAGGCACTTAACATGGGCTTGCAGGGCATACTATACGAAATGTTTCAAAGTGGAAATTAAATGCTTACCCACATACACCGTCTTGCTCTCAGCAAAACCGTAAACAGATGCTACATTCCGAAAACGTTGGGAAGAAATATCCGTACGCCAGCAAATAAAAAGGCATCCCTACACGCTGGAAATACCAGAGCATAGTACCGTATTGACGTGTTTGCCAGCTTTTCTTCACTATTCCTGATAGTTAAAATATTTTTGAGACCTAAATCATAATACATAGCAATTACATGCGTGACGACAGACAAGTCTGATATTATACAGTCAGGTTTGAAATCTAAATGTGTTATTGGTATTGGAAGAGAATAGCCAGCACAAGATGCGCTTTTATCTTAAGCGTAAAGCCAGTTTAAATATTGAACCTGTCTTTTCAGAAACATAAACACTAAATTGAAACAATTTGTTTTTCTTTTGCAAATGTGTATGTTCGTGCAAAGTAATTAGCTCTTGCATCTGGTTGATACACAGAACTGAAAACCCTGTTTGGGTGACAACTAGCTTACTAGGTACGACAGGATCAACTGGGGACGACGTCTGCATAATGATGAAGTCCATTACACATCATAGCGCTACACGTGATTTTTATGCCAACTTGTTGTAAATAATTGAAAATTTTCAACACAGTCCGAAGTTTGCATTCACCGAATGAAAATTATTGTAAACAATATATTCACCCACACAGCCCACAGGCACTAATACACACACACACACACACACACATATATACATATATATATATATGTATATATACATATATATAGATACATACACACACACACACACATATATATATGTATATATATATACATATATATATATACATATATATATATATATATATATATATATATATATATATATATATATATATATATATATATATATATATATATATATATATATATATATATTAACAGCAACGAAATCAATATATATATTGACCTTGGTGCTGTATTGTATTAAAACCTGCTCTTGCACTCTTACAGGCATGGGTATTCACACCCGAATTGGCTGAGATCAAAATGCTTCAGGTGTGGTTTTATCAATAACATTGACACTTTTGGCAGCTTCTCCATTTAATAAAATATTAGGACCGCCACTATCATAACTGATGATGGTCTTTTGATATGAGAAGTGCCTTTCAATTCGTATGTGCGAAGTTCATAATCTAGTTCCGTGGGTATATTCGACAATTGTTTTTCGTTCTGTGCAAATCGGGATTCTGGTCCAAATGTCATTCATTGCGGGTTGGGATATTGAATTTCAGTTTGACATAGTAATGATGTTGATCTCTTAATTGAAGCATGTTTGCAATTGTCTCTTATCTGCTTTGTGACCACATCGTGTACATACGATAGTCATCGAAGTATCCATAGCAATGTATCCATAGCAATGTCATTCATTGCGTGTTGGGATATTGAATTTCAGTTTGACATAGTAATGATGTTGATCTCTTAATTGAGGCATGTTTGCAATTGTCTCTTCGCTACTTTGTGACCACATCGTGTACATACGATAGTCATTGAAGTATCCATAGCAGTGCATAAAAAGTCGAAATACAAAACTCACCACAAAGTAACCATTTGAAGAAGCCTAGTATGTGTTCACTGACGGTACATTTGTGCCGAATTTGAAGGGGATTTGATAGACGGTTTTGGACAAGCAAAACCGATTCAGGAATCAGCAGACCAAAAAACTGGGTTACTTTTTGTTGTCCTGTAAATTCAATAATTCTACCACTAAAGGCTTACCTACGCCCCACATCACCCATGATCCAATGTCAAAACATTTCAGGAAGCTAATGTACAACAATTCGGTGATTTAAAGTAATCCTTACAAACGGTGGGTGTTGGGTCTATAGTCCTTTTATAGAATAGCTGGAATAAGTTTCTGAAAAAAAGAATCAATAAATAGTTGACCATTTGAAGGACATTATGTTTAGAGTTCGCAGGTATGATAGAAGATACTAATATGCGAAATATGTGATAATGATGTTGTGTTCACCAATTTGCAAAACATTGTTTCTGTTTTCTCTACACAAATATTACCTTGTAAACCGGGGAATTTTTTTTGATTTCAAACGCCTCAAAAGATTTCCATTTTACTGTTTATTTCCTAATTATTTTTATATTATTTCTTTTTTTTGGGGGGGGGGGGAGGCAGACACAGGGAATTTTTGGGGTGATTATAATTAGTCATTGCACCGAACACATACATAAATACGTACATACGTACGTATGTATATATATATAAATATATATATATATATATATATATATATATATATATATATATATATATATATATATATATATGTATATATATATATATATATATATATATATATATATATATATATATATATATATGTATATAGATACATACATACGTACGTACGTATTTATGTATGTATGTATATATGTATATACGATCTGTATACAGTCAGCCTCAACGTTTTCAGCCTCAGGAATTTTGAGATGATTTGTTTACATAATGCATTTCTTTACAGTACATCAGAGGAAATGTACGAAGAAGTGAGCAACAACAGCAACTGTGAATGGAAACCAGAGAAAGGGAAGGGTACATATGATAAAACTAATCTGGAATCTGCAGAATCTCAAGTTTCATGTCATGTCGGAGATGGGAGGCATGGAGTTGAGACAGGAACACACGTGTACGACAGTCTTCACCCAGAATCTGTGTCCTTTGCAATGTACCAAAATGTCACAAAGGAAAGGCCTGAAATACCCATGTATGAAAGCCTGTGTAAATGAAAACTTATTGTTTTCTTTTACTTGCATAATTCTGGTCTATTTAGCTTTTGGTTCATGATACTAATTCTGTATTCTGAGGCTATTGTGCGTTTAATTTTCATATAGATGGACATATATTGTTTCGTGCTGATAATGTTTCGTGCATAGACCAATCAATTTTTAGATGGTTTGTGGCGGAAACAAGAATTAGCTAATGTGTCTTGCCTGTCACATTTTACCTTAAGGTATTGGATCGGAAAGGCAATATAGACATTTCAAATAATATAAATGTACTATTTATGTTCATAAGATGGGCAGTGTTCTATATATATATATATATATATATATATATATATATATATATATATATATATATATATATATATATATATATATATATATATATATATATATAAACAGAAAGTACTGACAGCAAAAAAATATGCTAGAGAGATATGTGACTTTTACGACGGTGCATTTTTTCATATATTTTTATTTAGCACCTTTTGATATATATTTTTGGCTTTTATATTCTTTTAAACTGCAATTTAACTGATCACTGTTCCCTTCAGGACCATATTTTTAAAAAAGGAACGAAAGACGAGAGGAAGGATGGAAGGGAAAAGAAAGAAGGAGAGAAAGAAAGAAAAAAAATGAAGATACATCAGTTAAAAAGAAAAAAAAAGTTTTTTTAGATAACAAGAAAGAAGGAGAAAATAAGAATTGAATTGAAAAGGGAAACATGTTGCTGATTCTGACTTGGCTGTGTATGGGTCCAGCTCCAATATCTCCCATTTGTGCAAGGGATAAACCAATCATTGCTGTGTTTTTGGGTTCCATCTGCTGGTGCAAAAACACACCGTGGATGGTAAATGCTTTGAAAAGGCACACACCACGATGGATTGAAATTCATATATTTAAGATGTGCAATTTCTTATTTCAGGTTAAAACTGGCGTCCATAGAGCTTTGTTCATAAATGCTAGTGGCTGAAATTACTAAGGGGTTTATACGCCATCAAGCTTATTTTCCCAATCATCCATAGACCAATTTTAGTCCATAGCTCCCATGTGCGGTAGATCATCTGCGATTGTCACTTCATCAACCATTCGGCATTCACATTTTCAATTTATTTTCGTCCCTTGGCTCTCTTCAATGGTAGTGTAATGTGAAAAAAATCAGATAAAATACATCGTTTCTAATTATCTACTTATTATATCCTTTTTAGCTTCTCCCATGCCATTTCCTTTGGTATTTCAAATGTTCATTTGCACAATCTACCTCAAATATCTACATTTGATGTTTATTAATTTCTGATTTTAACAAGGTTTGGGATTCTGCAATGACTCAATTTAAAACATGTCACCAGAGTGAATAATGGAATACTAGTGCATATGTACGGCAATGCCATAAAGATTGCAAGACTCATGTACAAAGACGTAAATCGTGAAGGTGTGCCATAAACAACAATAAGTGACACTGGGATATTGGAAAATTGAAGAAGTATTTACCAAAATACAGGCGAACATTGATTTTAAAGAACAGTTTCTGTCAGTGGCCACAATTCCAGCACAAGAAAACAGCACACAGCAAAATGGTGCTAGACTTAAATGTGGTTCAAATGAGGACTCAACCCAGCAAACTGCACATAGTAGAATATCCATTCCTAAAAGTTTGGACCTGCTTACACCCTCCAGCAACACTGCCCATGTAACCAGTCTACATATGACAGGTAAACAAGCTTTACAGGCTATCAATGTATTGCAAACTATCAGTCTGCGAGAAACTCACATTCCTTTGCAGCACAGCGAACTGATGATTCACTCACAAAACTGTTTTGTACTTCTAAAAACAGGAATATAATCTCCTCCGACCACTGTAGCCATAGCAGCATATATACACGTGTGAATGCAAGTGTTCTGCCCAATGTAAGCTTCACTATAGACAACAGGCTATTAGACGGACACACACACACAAACACACACACACACACACACACACACACACACACACACAGAGAGCACTGGTAATATTGTTAC
The DNA here is from genome assembly GCA_964020975.1 of Hermodice carunculata. Taxonomy (NCBI): domain Eukaryota; kingdom Metazoa; phylum Annelida; class Polychaeta; order Eunicida; family Amphinomidae; genus Hermodice; species Hermodice carunculata. The sequence continues at coordinate 4,237 of CAXHWN010001937.1, read as the reverse complement.
TGGTACTAGTCCGACGGAAACAAATACTAACTTAAGCCAAACTGTATCAGTTAGGATAAGGTGTCGGAATTCAAAAATATCCATTAATAATATACTTAACTCTTAACCCACTGAAGACCAATGAAATGATTAAAACTTAATTCTTGTGTGCTAGAGACCCTTGACATTAGAAACTCAAATTAGAAAAACGAGACAAAAAAGTAGACTGAAGAGGGCACCCAACTCCAGTTGCTACAGTTTTGTACAATCCAGAGAAATAAAAGCCACCTGAAAAAGCTTGTCCAAACGGATGAGATCGAAAATACATTTTATTCTCGGCTGGGATTTAACTGCTCACCCAGAGGAGCCTATGAGCTTTGCAAACAGCAGAATATATGAAACTGTTCAGTGTGCTCACGCCAGTTTTCCTATTTCCACAATCTTCATGTCTGCTTTTACGGCCTCAGGATACAATGTTACACTGAGACCCTGAATAGTGGAGATTAAAGCATTTGTGAGGGATGTCTGCTACAGGACAGCTGCTGTATGTTATATAGATAACACTGTTCTTCATGTGAGATAAGACTACCTTTACTTTACATCTACAGCAAACGATATGCTGGACTGAAGAAAGATCAAATTATTCAAAATGGGAATCCAACACAACGCAACTATGTAGGCGCCTCCGAGCAGGAAATTTTAACAAAATGACACCCAAGTGATCAACGGATGTCGTTACTTTAATAGCATATAATGTTGGAGCCATCAGTGATAAAGTCAGCGACAGGTGATTACAAGAATATTCCTTTTTAAACAAATTAGTACTCCATGAAACCATGAAACCTGAGGACTTTCCAGTTATTGTCCAAATGGGTTGGTTTTGCAATTTCCAGGAAGAGATATAAACGTCTGGGCGGCATCATCAATGATATTTGCTTTGCCAAAGCTGGTAGAAAAAGTTTGGGTGTAGATAGGAAATTGTATGTGGTGTATTTATGTTCCACCTGAAGGTTTAACTTACTTTGTATCCGACACTAATTATGTTGGTAATTTAAAGTTCAAGGTTGCACACACTTCACAGATGGGAACATTATTTGCTCCAGTTCTTTAAATGGCATGACAGTTAATGCTGCACAATTTTCTCATTGTTGTCAAAGGTTAGAACCAGGCTTTTCAGCTGTATAGTGTGACACGGACAACCCTCTTGTACTACATCCTTCAAAGAAAATCAGGAGATACTGGTAGGCCCAACCGCCAAAGGTGTGCATTGCTTGATTTTTGAATGAATGCTGGGATAAGAATCTGTAATGCCCGTTTAAAGAAACATAAATGTATCGGTAATTCCTCGTTATACCAGCAGAAGTAAAATGTGGTCGCCCGCTGTCTTATGTCTCTGTCATGTTGTGGTTAGCCTAATATTTTTGTTTCAGTTAGAACCAATGTGTGTTGACTAAGACCTGGGTCCTCTTTTCTTTGAATTGTGTACAAAGTCAAATAACCAAACCACTCTGATTCAGACGTGAACAAAGCGGAAGGGGGTGTTGTTGTGGGACAAATGCAACCTCCCACTCTATTTTCAACAATTCCCTATACTGTAGCATGTGATCTACTGACTGAATCTCCGATGTTGCTAAACTGCCAGACTTTTCTAGACGAAGCATGTTATGGTTTCATAGTTACATAAAATATAATTTAAGCAATGTATTTAGCACCTGTCGAAAATAAAATGATACAATTAAAAGCATGGGTGCTGAAAACCATTCAACAGCATAGTTTAAAAAAATCCACACAAATACCACCACGGCCAGGTTCTGCACGTTTCCGTGATTTCCACAGTGATTGGATAGTTCAAAATGACACAAATTCCATCAAGCATGTCTGGGTGTAATTTATATGAATAATGCTCATCATATGCAGCAGTGGTCCTAATAAAACACAAAAGAATTTTGATGGAATACATCGACACATAAATAAAAAAACATATTTTTCATCCCAGAAAGATAAAGTCTTGATGGTGTTGACGCTTTACACAATGAGGGAATGTTGCTTTTCCAGGTGAAATCAATCGATTACAAAATTTAGGTGCACTTAGGGAATATCTACATGTTTGTTTTGATATACAAAAGATGTACTTGTATTGCTTGTTTAATGCCGCAAGTGCAGCTATTGTACATGTTCCCTGTTTGAAGTGCAATTCTATTGTAATCGTCTGTATGTCTTTACAAAATTGTACTCCACAGACTTTGATACCGAAGCAGTAATATGCTGTTAATTAGTGCAAACAAAGATGAAACTGATACAATTTATTGATATTTTAATCAAATGCTTTCTAAGTGTTTTGAAATTTATAAATCTTAGGATTCTGTCTTTACACTTAGTCCATTCATTTTTTCTAAGTTCCCCGTGCAAGCAATAACAATAATGATGATGATGATAATAGTAATAATATTAATAATACTAATATAAATGATAATTATGATGATAATAATGTCCATTAACGGTCATAAGGACTGTGCAAAAAAATACCCTCTGTTTTGGTACCGTGTCTGCTCATTGTCAGCGTAATGTGATCATTTCAGTGACGTTATATACTCAAAGCAAACATATCAGCAGTTGACAACACACAAGGCGGCATCTGGTAAGCAACTAACAAAGATTTGCACTGTGAAGATTATTGCTTTTGGTATTGGGTGGGTGCCACAATTTCATTTACTTTTTTAACAGTTGTCAAATGGACACAACTATTTTAGTATCATAATGGGATACATATTCTTGGTGATACATTTTGAGACAGATTACATACAAATCTATTGGCGCAGAGCTATTCTTTTTATCTCACAGATTATTCCTACTGCTTCCATTCTTCAGAAAATTGGTTCATTTGGATGTGTAGGAGAGGCCACATTTAGCTTGTATGCCCCTGTCTCTGATAAGAGAGAGAAAACAACTTGCACTAATGTTGTTGAAAATGCATCATGCACCTGATAACAGTCATCCCTCCCATCTGAATATCAAGGTCTCCAAGAGCCAGCATTTCTCTTCCATCGTCATTTTTCTTCAAACAGTGACACCACCTCTGTATTGCTGACCTGGAGCATCTCATTTCCCTTGTGAACCTTACAAAGTTCCTGCTTGCGTCGAATTAAGAGAGCTGTTTATGTGGTGTGGCAATATGGATTGAGATTGACCCTCCTGTTGCTAGTGGCCCTTTATAGTGCCCATTACCAGATACAATTTTCACACCTTTCTGGCTGTTATCTCATTTCTAGGGCTTTTGTATAATAATAATATTTGGGGTTTAAGAGGTGACGCCTTATGTTTTGGAAACAGTAAAGTCCATAGTTAATCAAAAGTATTTCAAATGTAGAGGACACAATCTTAAACCTGTCTTTTGCAGTTTAAGGTTGACTGTCTGCCTCAAGTCAGGAGTGATTTTTTCACATTGATGTTAATAGATGAATGTAGATGTTTTGGTAAGTCTTGAATAACTGCTGTCCTTGTTAGGTTGAAATTTATAAATATGGGTGAAGTTTTCTTGAATTTTTTTATTAATACTTCATTGACTATCTGGTTTTGTGAGCCTCGCTCTCTGACTCATATTTATAATGGGGGTAGATTGTGTGTATAATGTCCCAGATTCAGAACTATCACAAAAAAGCGATGTAGGCCTTTCTTCTTTTGCTGGAAAATCAGCTGTATGAGGAGTCAGGGGAACCAAAAAATGATAGGCTCAGTACGTCTCTTTTTTACTGTAGACACAAGTGACAACATTTTGGTTTTAGATGGTTAGGTCTATATGTTTTCGAAATACTGAAGTGTGTAATATATGAAGGATCTTTTAAAGAAGGACCAGTTTAAATTACCCCCTGCTATTTATAAATGACTGTCTCTGTCAACTGAGGAGTGAAACTTGATTCTTCAAATTGGTATTGGAAAATCAATGTTAATGTTTAGGTAACTTTTGAATCTCTCAACTGACACCTGTTTGGTTGAACTTTTTTAGTGTGGGTATTGCTTGTCTCAACTATTCGACTACTTGGCCATACTTTTAGTTATCTTATTAATGTTAACAAAAAAAAAAAAAACAAAAAACAAAAACAAAACAAAAACAAAAATCAACAACAAAAAATCAACAAACACACACACACACACACACACACACACACACACACACACACACACAAAAGGCTCAAAAATACAAAGTTGAGAATACAACGAAATATAATGACTTATTGGTACTAATTTCGAAAGCACTGGC
>CAXHWN010001936.1:0-17000 GCA_964020975.1 Hermodice carunculata | reverse complement strand
CCCTGCACATGACATTTTTTTTTTTTAAATTATAATCTTCTAATCTACCTGAAGTACATATTTTTAGCTTTCAAATACACCCAGGTGAGTAGAAATGAACGTTTGCTGCTTATTTGGCAACAAATAGAGAGGTTAAATTTATACATGTTATTCTATGGCGAAAAAGTGAGGGTCATGGAAAGTGACCACAACATGTGGGCAGTCAACCATGAACAGCATGGGCAGCACTGCCTTGCGGCTATTTTTTAACTAATCCAGATATAGACTATTACCATTACCATTCAGCCTGTGTTTTGTCCTACAGCATTTATGTTGCGTAAGCTTTGAAACTGCTGCTTCAATTGTACAAGTTTATAGGATATTTCAAACCCATTTTAGCCTTGGATTTATGAACAAAACGATAAAGAAGGTGCACATTGAATAGCTTGTAGCTGGTTTGTATAAAACATCAATTGGCTATTTTGAATACTTCAGACCAATTACAATCAATAAGGTCAGAAATTTCTAAAACACACCTTCTACTTTCATATGTGGGAGTCTTTAAATTTTGACGTTTCTGCAAAGGTGAACAGTTTAATGATAACAAGAACCTAGAGTTGAAGGGTAAAAAGCTGAATACCATGTATTTGGTCCAGACCCATGTCCATTTTAAGGTTCGAATCTAGAAATGCGACAGACTAACTGTGTAAGCTAGTATGGACATCAGCATGTTGAAGAAACAGGGAAAGAGCACCATGAATATAAGGAAAACGAATACCAATGTCCATGTCACAATTTTTCTAATATTTAAGATTATCTTTGTCATATAATTACTGATGATAATGCACCATATAAGGCTTATTTCAACAGGACTGGATGCGGTGAACAACAGAAAATTCCTTGTGGTAAAGACAAGAACACAATTACACAATTAAGAACTTTCTGGTTAAAAATAAAAAATATATATATACATATCAAGTGCATTGTTCTTGATTTGTGTCTGATGATGTTCATGTGTCAGTCTGGTACTCTGCGGGGCCGCTTTTTTGCCTATGAAATAGATACAAAAACATAGCAGTGAGTGGTGCTCTAACACAGTCCAGTGCTACCAGATCTTGACTATTTACTCTTACTTTTAAGTGCTAGGATTTTGGGGTATTTACAATGCCCGAGGACATTTCATTCCACTTGGATATTAAGACAAATGTTTGTAACAATCCTTTTGAACTGACGCAAGGCAGACGTTTATGTTATGTGGATGTGTGAAACAGGTATTTCATGTCAGGTTTCTCCGATTGAGATGAAAGAAATCACGGTTAATCATAAAAAATCTGCAATGTTTTAATGATTTCCATTTCATTTATTCTACTAACTCAGATCCTGACCTTACATGATTATTCAATATGAAATATGCTGCAGACCCCATATGATAAAGTAATAAGTCTCTGTGTATGTTCTTCAAATTGTTTACGGTATTTCCCCCTACCAGATTGGGTGTTCATATATACCGGCAAATTAAAGAAGTAGTTAAATGAAACGGGGTGTATAATGTTCCATTTCAGTATTTCTTGATCCAGACAAGCTACGACCTACATTCTGAAAATTCTGAATATTTAAATGTCAATTTCCCTGGTGATTAAAACAACATATGTTATACCGGATACAAATTATTGATTAAATAGAGCCAAATATTTTACACCAAGGAAATTATAAGTTAATACAAGAAAAGTGTTACTAATGGAAACTTTTTGGATAAAAACATTTAATTCAGCCTTTCCCTATAGACTAGAGGACAAAATTTTAGGCTTCGGTGACATTAGGAATTTGGACTTAGTTACTCTTGATAGCAGAACACACCTTTTCATAATAATCAGGCTGGTATTCAGAGAAGAAAAATAAGAAGAAGTCACGGACAAAGAAAATCACGGAAGAAAACAGGAAATTTAGGAATGCGAATACAAAAGAATTTGTTCAAAATTTACTACAGGCTGCCTCGAATTGCATTGACTAATTATACATAGCTCTTAAGGCATTTTCATTTCAAGATATAACCAGATTCAATGAATATTTGAGTCTTATTATTCTGAACACACATGTCCGCATTTTTTTGTGAAATTGAGTACGCTTACACAACAACTATTCGGAAACCAGATTCTGATAAGAAAGAATATTGATAAAATGTTTGGCAGCATTCCTTTCAAACACAAAATCGTTGATTCACTGAACATTCAGTCCATTTTCAAATTGAATCCTGTTCGTAACATGAAACCCAAGGAATGCATAATAAACCCCCCCCCCATTATTCCCTATAAATATGGCAACAATATTGGAAAAGTATCATGAATGACAAGACATTTCTGGCTTCAATTACTCCTGAGGATATGGCAGCGAATCCAAATTGTATGTCTAAGAGTAAATATTCTAATTTTGTTGAGACATACCACAAATATGTATTTACAGGCAATTTGGATATAATACGAACTTCAGTTTTAAAAGAAATGATGAAAAAAGGTACAACATTTCGTATATGTCCTATGTTGACAGTATTTTCCAGGATACATGTAATGCATTTGGTTTCTACTGTATGAAATAGCCAAAGAAAGAAAAAAAATGGAATTTAAAAAAGAAATTGAAGGATGGTTATCAAACTTGAAAAGAGTCTTTAGCAATAAATTTTATCGTCACAAATCCCACATTAAGAATTACAGTGCGGCTAAATTTAAAACAGTCTAAAGTTTCAAAAACAGTCAAAGAATACAATCGAGATTTGTAATCACTAACATTGTTAAGGCAGAGAACAATTTTGGGATCATCTGCTAAAAATGATATCTTAATGTTTTGAAAAATGAACTTGGCATAAACAATATTTTAGACATAAGAGGACATGCCGTATATAAATTTCGCGAAAAATTCATTAATATTTTGATGATGCATATAAAGAACAAATGAAAAGGAATTTTAATGTCAAATTTTTGAAGAGGACTCCTCTATTTCACTTTTGTTCTGGATGCCCAAATTACATAAAAAATCCTTTTAAATCTAGATTCATAGCTTTTTCTTCAAAATGGAAAAGCAAACAATTATCAAAGGAAGTAACATTGTGTGTGACTGCAATTTCTAGAAACTGTGAAATAAATTGTTTTTGGAGTATAAGCAATTCTTCCAGGTTTGTATCTAAAATCAAAGATTTAAAAGCAAAAAATATCAAATGTTTTTATTTTTCTACACTCTATAGTGATGAAGTCGAAAGTTCTTTTTTATAATTAATAAGCAAAATGTTTAAACAAGATGTTAAACCATACACAAATATTTATTCATATACAAAGAAAACGTATTTGTCACACAATAAATATTCACAAAGTAAAGTTAAATCTTATATTGAACAAACTTTGATAGATGCTGTAAAATTTCGTTTGGATAATACGTTTGTTCAATGCGGAGGAGGTTTGTCAACAAATAAAAGGCATTCCATGGGTAGCAACTGCTCCCCGTTGCTTGCAGATTGATATTTAACCTGTGTTGAATTCAGGTATATGGAAAAAATTATGAACGACGGACGATGTATTGATGACATTGCTTCTGTAAATGTACCACATTTCAGTGAAATTGGTAAAGAAATTTACCCAAAAGATATCTTTTTGGAGGGTAAGAATTCAGATGGTTTAAGAGATGTGTTTATGGACTTGGATATTCAGGTCGCTAATGAGAGGGTTTTGTGTTAAAGTCTATCACAAAATACATGAGTTTGACTTTGAAGTAGTTAACTATCCTTTCCCGAACAGTAATATTTCAAAAAACTATTGGATATATAACATTTTTGTCACAAAATTTGAGATTTGGTCTTATTTGTTCTAAATTTCAGGCCTTTGCATTTAAAAGCAAATTTGTTTACAGTAAAATTGAGTCAAGTGGATTCAAAGATGTTCTATTGATCAAATATTTCTACCAATTTTGCTGTAAATATCCACTCATGGCTAGCAAAATTTGGCTTAAATAATTTTGCAGATTTTAAGACTTGGCTGTTTTGCCACTTTATCTTTTGGCATCTGCTCTAATATTCACTTTCACACATTTAAGGCTTACATGTTTTCAGCACGTTACGGGGGGGGGGGGGGGTACTCACAATTGTTTGTATTTTCTCAAATGTCACAGACAAGACACATTACGTTGAAACATTGACTCTTTTAAAGTGAAGAGTAGGGGCAGGATGTCCATTATTGCAGTACCTGTTAGGATTCCCCTGGGTTTGTACAGGTGGTTTAGGTGCGAATGTTTATATTACAATCACAAGGACTGAATATAATGCACCAGTTTGTTTCTGTTTCAGTTATACATTGGCAGGTTGTTTTACTGGGATAAGCTATCCAGCTAGAAAGGGTACAAACGGGTTCAGGGGCTAGTCAAATTGTTGTTATCTGAATTTGTACTACTCAAATTTAAAAATTATGTTTTGTTTGACAGGTTTTCTTCTCTCATAATGGCGCTCTGCATTTATAAGCCGTTTTTAACGTATTTAGCTAATTTTGTCACTTGCCACGTTCATATTTATTTATTCATTACTATGTGCGTTGTCTTTGCTGAATATTTAGCTTAGACAAGGAGCCGCTACTCAGAGAGACAAGTATGGGTATAGGTTCCGAAACATGTTCTGAGTGGTTACCCGCTGAAGACCTTTTAATTTTGTTTGGGCTGATACAGCCTATGTCAAAATTTTACAGAAGAACGTGTGAAATACAGACAATAGTTCTTTCACATGTATACAGGTTAGAGAGCAAGAAGTTAGATTATGGAGAGTAAAGAGTTCGGACTGCAGAATAGGGTAATGACTACTGGGAAGTGGGTCTGGAAAAAAAGACACAAATAAAAAACTGGTTTTACATGTTCTAGAAGATCTATTGCACACTTTCCATCCAATATTAAAGGTCCATGTGTTAACGTGGGGACAATGTTCTTTTTGGCATCAAATTGTCATTTATACTGTACATACAAGCATGTAGCATTGGTCAATTGAATTTGAAAAACAATCTTGGTTTTGTAATTAAAAATGAAAATACAAATAAAGGATAAATAAAATCAGACCTTTCCAAGTTTGGAAGTCCTTTTGATGATCTCCTGCCCAAGAAGCATGATTTGGTGTACTTAAGTTAAATAAAACTAAAAATACAAGATTCTACATGCCACTTAGAAAAACAATCATAATTTTAAAATCTACCATAGATGCATGCCACTGGAAAACAGTATATCCAAATACACTGTATAAAGTATCTGTGACACCATGGACCTTAATAGAGCTCTGGAACCAGATATATGGCTGTTTGAACCTGCACTATAAAACTTACTTCAGAGTCAAGTTTCTCATGAAGCGACCTTTCATTCAAGTACTTGCAAGCCTAGGTTTAATTAAGAAGTTTCACCAGAAAATTTGACTCAGACCAACAGTTATCCTCTAGGCAGTGCCCAAGAAGTGCCCAGAGGAAACCTATTGTCACAGTCTCAAATGAATAACTTTAAGGGTTAAATGAAAATCATACCTGCATACAGTATATAAAATAAGTAAGACCATATTTTTATTTTCTATTGTGCATGTATGTGTAAATGTACTTACAGAATTTCATCATGGCGGGGCCAGCTCAGAACTAGACATTAAAAGATGAAGTAAGTGTTGGATGAAGCCAAAACATTTTAATATGCATGATAATATCCATATAGCACCTTATGAAATGACTAGTACAGTGCCAGAGAGAGAGAGAGAGAGAAGGAGAGAGAGAGAGAGAGAGAGAGAGAGAGAGAGAGAGAGAGAGAGAGAGAGAGAGAGAGAGAGAGAGAGAGACAGGGAGGGTGAGAGAGAGTATTACTGTGCTTGTATTTAATTTAGGATTACGAAATTCGAATTCATGTACTGTTACCTCTTTCAGCGCTACAACTAGCCATCGTTGATATCATTCTCATCAATATTATGGTTCTATAATCAAAATCCACAGCTTTCCTAGGAGCAATCTGCGCGCATTGTGCAGAATTTACTGAGGAAAACTTGACTCAAACTTAAAATTCAGAAATGAGAAGTTAAACGTATATGTAAAGTACACTCAAACAGTGTGCATATGCTGTAAGAAAATAAATGTAAGTGAACAGAAAATTTGAGCCTGGCACCAAAGTACTTGTATTGCAACGCATACACTCTATAAGAGTTCCAGCTAGTTTATACGGAATATTTAGAGTGTAATATTAGCCACCAAGAGTTTTCAACATTGCTAATTGAATAGTACTTTTTTTTAGTATAAACAACACAAAAGTTTTACTTTTGCAAGCAGTAATTTAATTTTTAAGGTACATCAGGCAGTACACTTTCTTTATTCACTGATTTCGACAAGTACATCATTTTTTTAAATGCATAGCCCACCCCAAAAGATTCTAATGGTGGGTCCCTGATCATCGTGGCACAAGTTAGCCCCGGGACCGGTGCCTGAATGGGCCTATCACTTGTCGGCCATATTTCAATACGGTCTATGCATAAGATCACCAAGCGGGGAAACCCCAGCGGAGATTCCGAGGTCAAAGTCGCAAACGTTTCTGGGTAATTTGCGGGCCACTCAGTCTTACCGCACAGGCTAATGAATACAGCAAGTAACGAGAAGTGAAACATGGACCATGATTTCTTCTAAAAAACAGAATCTAGGGTAGCTGAAAAAGTATTTGAAAGAAGGAATATCAGTTGATGGAAGGAATAAAGCGGGACTTTAATTTTTGATATTAGTCAGTTTGACGTTTCGTCCTGGTATCAACATTACATTTACCGCCCACTACACAACAGTCCAGTCGGTGGTGGTTTGCCATGTTAATTCACCTGGTCACTCAACGTTCGAACTATCAATGCTTTCCGTACTCCCTCCGCCAACGATCTACAATGGTAAACTTCGAAACCCATCCTGTATTTAGTCCATTTCCAGCTTTTCTGTTCATGTTAAAACGAACAAAATTGGTGTCCGCTATCATGCACTGTCGTGACCACTTTTGAAAAGGTGCACAGCGCGCCATCTGTTAGCAAGAAATCAGACCGCATGCCTCGCTTTCGTAATGGGACAACTGCCGGGGTTTTTCCGCTTGGTGAACTTATGCATAGACCTTATTAGGGCTGCTTCAAAATTTTCCCAAAGAGCGAAAAAGTGTGATAAGCCCCAAGATTGGTTGAAAGACGAAAGCAGTGAGTTCAATAAGGGCAGGATCATGCATTGCTGGCGACATGTATTTTGCTATTGTTGTTTTATAGAACAACGGAAAAAAATGTTGTAACCATTCGGTGATTATAGACCTATAAAGGTAAAGCCTTGTCACTGATTATTAAATCTATGAGTAATAGTATTAAAAAAAATCTTTATCACTTCTGAATTTGAAAAGGAAATCCATGTGCGTGGCAAACAGCACACAAGCGTTACGAATACTCACTCTAATACATTTTTAAGAGCCAGTCAGCTATGTGGCATGATGGCTAGGACTGTGTACGTTAGAAGTATTGGTGGCGCGTTCGCATCAATCCTAACAATGCAGAAGGATTTTTTTATGGCTGCATTATTTATTTATTTATTTATTTATTTATTTATTTATGTATGTATGTATGTATGTATGTATGTATGTATGTATGTATGTATGTATGTATGTATGTATGTATGTATGTATGTATGTATGTATGTATTTATTTATTTATTTATTTATTTATTTATTTATTTATTTATTTATTTATTTACTAATACCAGATATTTTAAAGTTGTTTTTTTTTTTAATAATTTACTTGTCGATCAAAAAATCAAATCTTGCACACGTGTTGATCTTGGCATATTAATCACTACTGCATTATTAGTTTACTTTGTTTTTTACTAAAAAATCAAAAACTACACGAAAACCAAAAAAACTTAATGTAATGATTGAAAAAAATAATATTTTTTTAGTAATTCTTGCAGCTTTTATTTCGGAACATTTTCCATGGTTAAACCTAAAGCTACCTGGTTTTTGTGGGGCGTTGGAATCGTCAAATCGAATATTTTGGGCATCTCATACTGAGATTACAGCAAGTGTTAGGACCTGTCTAGTCTGATTCACGTGTTCACTAACGCTGTCAGACACGCTGTACAAGCCGCCAGATTCCTAGAAAGTGAGTTTTGCATGTTTGATGATACACATATTAACCATACCTGGCTCTTTAGATTCTTTCTGTGTTGAATTCAAGACTGAGTAAGCATCTTGCTTGCCTCGGTGCAATTGTACTGATATTAGGAAAACCATGTCATTTTACAGGGGATGATTTTCATTGGACTCTTAACATTATTTAAAACATGCTTTTGTTTGAAAGTGCAAGAAAAGGGATTGGGAAATAAGCGAAACTTCTGGTAATTCTGCTCCCGAGCATCACACATAATGAAGTATTTGAATGCAAAATGAAGTTCAGTTTTGTTTAACATAGATCTGCCGTACGGGGAAAAATTGAAGGCCTGTCATTCGCGAAAAAATGTGAGTACTGGTTTTCTTTGGTTTGGGTTTGAACATATGTTTCATTATTCAATTGGAAAGAAGGGCAAGCTTTATACTAAACCATCTTGAGATATTAGACAATACCATAAGGCAGGACAAAGAAAAACACGTTCAATGTAGCGTATGGTGCAGTATAAAATTCTTACATACAGATATATATATATATATATATATATATATATTTAACGGGAAGCCTCACTGAGCAAGGTTGTGTGTATGTGTAAACAAGACTGGGAATGACAACCGTCACTGACCTTTTATGATCTTAAAGGGCAGATCATCCTTTATGCTCTTAAGAGTGGAGCCTGTTACTTTACATTTTGAAAAATGAATCAAGAATTTTGTCAGGAAATTCAAAGGATAGAGAGACTAATAAAGTACAAATTTCTCAATATATGATCTAAATTTGTGAATTTGAAAACTTTTCTTTTTTTTTTTTTTTTTTTTTTTTTTTTGGCTTTGTTTTGGGGTTTTTTGGTTCTTTTTTGTTTTTGTTTTGTTTTGTTTTGTTTTTTTTTTTTGTTTTGTTTTTTGTTTGTTTTTTGTTTGTTTTTTTGTTTGTCTTTGTTTGTTAGTATTTGTTAGTTTGTTTTGTTTTGTGTTTTCCTCATAACATGCACCCTAAGCTGTGAGAGATAACTGGTCACTGACTATCTTTCTGTCCCGTTCAGTAGTATGGGTAGCAGGTGGATGCCCTGGAGTATTGGCAGCATTAGTCCACGGATACCCTACCCACGATTGTACCCGTGAATAAAGGCCACTGAAATGCTCCAACAATATAATTTCGTCTGAAAGGAAACACGCTAGCATTATGGAAAATATTGTGCCCATAAATTTTTGGTAGGTAAACATTTACTGTTATGCTTGTATTATGGAACGCCATGGTAAACAGACGGCATATGTCGATTTTTACGGCCAGTATCAGTGACGAAAGTACATTTCAGAAAGGGCTTCGTTACTGTCTCTCGTGACAAGCAAAAGCATAGACCTATTGATAATTGCTCCATTACACATTAAGTGCGGATTCTCTTCCATGTGTACTCAACAAAATATATGGCAATTTGTTTAAGATTACCTTCAGAGATATTTAAAGGTCAAAACTGGATTAAGTTATAACTCGATGATAATGGATGATGCCAGTCGGTACTTTTCAATTGCAAGCACTGAAGATAACCTAATTATTACTGCCAAGGTCAAGGGACTTCTTTGTATTCAAGACTATCAGGGCCAAAAAATGAAACAGTAGTTTGTTAAACTTTATTACAAACAAGGCATAACGTAGGGTCGCATATCTTATGGATGCTGTTGTCCAAATGATGGGTACGAAACATCTAAACCTTTCAAATAAATAGATGGCCTAAAATGCTACAAATCCATTTTTCATGTTTCCAGAAGAAATTTATATAATGCCCAGCACACTGGCTGGTAATGGTAAGGTCGTCTTTGGATAACAAACATAACAATCATTTATGCCCCAAAATACCAATATGCGAACGTGTAATGTGAAAACGCATAAGGTCTATCGTTTATCTGTGCATACACTGTATATTTTGCAGGTCTGTGTAACACGACTCGTGAGGAACACATAAACTGAGAGATCAAAAGCAATCCTTTCCATAGATTAATACGAGCAATGTCCTGTTGGACCCAAATTGTAACAATGTTGTTTTTTCCTGCAGTACTGACGAACAACATTTCGGGTAAGGAAACCACCTTCTTTGGGGTGTGTGAGATGATTTATTATACGATTTAACATAATCATAATTTGTGCAGTCCACATGAGAAAAAAGGAAATATGTATGTATGTATGTATGTATGTATGTATTTATGAGAGGATATATGATACAGAGTAAAGAGCTTGGACCATGGAAAAGGGTACTGACTACCATGAAGTGGTAGTCATTAAACGACACACACACACACACACACACACACACATATATATATATATATATATATATATATATATATATATATATATATATATATATATATATATATACTATGTATGTAGGTATGTAGGTATGTATGCATAGGGGTTGGTACATTATACACATAGATCAATAATCCTGTATCCTTCACGAACAGCATATGGATGCATAAGATAGGCCAAATGCAAGCCGACTGGGAAAGAAACCATACATACATACATGCATACATACATACATACATACATACATACATACATACATACATACATACATCCATTCACACACACATACATACATTCATACACAGATGCAAACACACATATATACATACCCAAACCCATACATGCATACACATTTATTTATATATAGACGTCTGTCAAAAGTTGATTCCATTTAAAATGGCTAAGAATAAATCTTCAATACAAATCTACGAACACTGAAAAAAATAACAAAACAAAACATTAAATCAGACGGTACTCAACTTGTTACATTTTAAAGCTACGCAAGATGGCATAAAATACATGTAAAATTAACCCACATGTGCCAGCAAAAATTCAAGTTGTCGCTTATGGACGATTTTTTCAGCCAGGTATTATAATGTGCTCACTTAAGTGTTTAAGTGTTGGTTTGTGTTACTTTTTAACTTTGTGGTAATTTTAGCGTGGCAGGCACTGATCTTTCTAGGGAACGCAAATCACCTTTCGTCTTTATTCTATTAAATTGCCCATTCCATTCACTTGGTTTGTTTTCGCGTACCATTGAACTCACGGATGAAAAAAACTGGCACTTTGACGTCCATGTAGAGCCCGACATTTCAATGATATTGTTAGGTTTTCACTTAATGAGATGAAGACTGTAGATCCCTTTAACCATTTATTGTGGCGATCTCAAAATGTGAAACAAGTTGACAACGGAGCGCTGATAGTGCTTCAGTCCTGTCACTTTTAAGTCTGGTCTACTGTATGTGTCTGTCCGACTGTGCCTCTCAAGCCTCATCCGACAACTGAACTCCCTGCTGGAGAGGGGCATCCCTTATATACCTGCTCTTAGCTGGGACACTATCTAGGGGCACTATCTGGGGCCCCACTTGGGACACCATTTGGGGCATTATATAGGGGCACTATCTGGGGTACCATTTAGCCCATAGAGATAAGCAATCATTTATCTGTGGCACCATCTAGGGGCACTATCTAGGGACACCATCTAGTCTGCTGGCAGGCAGCCAACTTTTTGCAGCTTCTATGTGCTCCTGAGGTCCCATGGAACAAGAAGACTACCTAGTACTGGTACTGTATACCTCTCCCTGGAGCAGCTTGCCTGGCTTACCCTAAGAGCTCAACCTATACATGTAACCTTGGGTTTGTACAGCTTATTCATATCATCTAGGTCTGTCTTATATGGATTTTAGCAAAAAATCCTCAATATCTTAAACATACCAAGGAAGTACCAATCCACCCGCGTGCATATATAGTCTGTCATGAACTTTTTGTGTGAATGGGATTTAAAATTACATATATGCAAATTACACTCAGGTGTATGTTGGAAACATCTCTTGCTACATACGTGCAAGAAATTACTTCACGTAATTTTCACATTGTTGAGCGAGGAGTTCTAAGTAAATTCAGCAAAATATAATGCTTCACAATATAGTGAATAGCATTTGATCATCATACAATAACTTGCTACACTGTACACTCACGCCTGTGAAGGTATTTTATATGGACATGAAATATTCGCAATTCATGCAAAGTCAGCACATACATTTGAACCACCTGGTGTCACTTGATAAAGGGACATGTCATGCAAACAATTATTCTCAGTTATCTTCTAATCCAAAATACGATACCACCGGGTGACGATGATTCTGATCTTGTCGATGTAGGAGATATATGTAATAAAAGCATCATATAGCGTCTATTTTAATAGAACATCTGATCATGCAACAAATACATACACACATATTACATGTTACTATTCCAAATGAATTGAGAAGCCTTTACTTGGATCAGTATTCTAACAATAATACATTCCTGTTGAATATTTAAGGACGCTTTCATTGCGTGACCATGGAGCATGATAAATATGATGTTTTATATGCTATTGTATACAACACTGGAACTCCATCCAATGAGGTCAATAAACACTAGTTCGCCCTTGAAACAGAGGCGGTATAAAATATTGTCATAAAAATCGAATAAATAGACAAACTATAGCAAGTATCGTGATGTAATGCGCTCCAAAGAACCCACATGTCTGTTCTGTGGGCCCAGATACTCCAATAAGCTATGGTTTGTATTTATCCCATGTTTTTCAGTGAAATGAGTGCACAGCAATAGTGATTTCAAACCGCGTTTTATTCCCGTCGACGGCTTGATTTCTACCCTAACAACACATGTATAATTTGCATATGAACAATGTAATACAAGGAAGCAGCTTTTGCAGGCGTATTTTATGGGTGTTTGTAGGGAGTGCAAGAGCAAACATGGGATAACGTTAAGAATTTGGAGACCACTATCTGATATTGAGGCTTTGAAATGAGCATTATGTGTTATGTGCTCTAAAACCTGCATGCTCCGACGTGTGAATCATTGGAATAAGATCTACAGTTTGATAGGGTGGAAACTAATTGGATGTTCGAAGTTGGCATTTAGCTTCGAAAAATCCAATGGTAACAAAGAAAAAACAAATCCTCACATTTATCCTCTACCTAATACCTACATACTAGACAGAAAGCAACATTCTGTCTCTCTCTGATTCTCTCCCTGTGTGCCTGCCTGCCTGTCTGTCTGTCATTCTGTCTGTGTGTGTTTCGTGTCTGAAATTTAGAATAAACGGCTTTTTAGGAAAGGTCATGTTTAAAATCATCGTTACCGTTCACAACTTTTAATGAATATGTCATGGCCTATGTAACGTTACATCTGAAGACAAAATAACAGAAATCACGTATGTGCAGATTATTAGTCTTTGGCAAACGTTCATATATCCATAAGAATTGACGCATTCCCCCTTGAAGCTGGATATACGTGACAAACTTTCACGTTTCAATAACGAACCTTACCATAAAGATTGAAAGATTAACATGAAAGCACTCATGTTTGTATTACCTGATTGAAGATTCGATGAAGACCAATCATAAGGGAAACAAAATAAGACTTATTATCACCTTATTTTATATCAGGTCTGTGCAAAATAAGGCTACTCTGTGCCTTGATGAAATGAACATCTTTGAGATGTATGACACGTTCCAGCCCGAATGTAGGGTGTAATTATATAACAATTCTACTTTTTGTGAACAACATTTTAGATCACGGCTACCAACCTGAGAATACTATATTAGTCAAGGGTGCACGGGAGGTTTGTGTTTATACAAAATAAAGCCAAATCCTATTGTCCATTCCACACTAAAATCACATCTAACGTTTTAGTTATGACGCAATTTGAAAATAAATTTTAGAAACAATGAAAAGTATTTTTATCTATAAAAAGATAATGTTATCTTTTGCGTGGCTTGTTGGCATATCATATATCCTTAAGATTATATGGATCATTACCAATTGAATGACATATAATATACATATACAAACATGTTCGAGCCTGTAACACGCCTGACACATACAATAACATTTCACATCCAATTCATCATAGTAATTTACTTCAGTGTAGTGCACTCTATTTGGTCAAAAGAATGTATTAGGTAGAAATAGAAAGAATGAAAAGAATATATTTGAAGTTTAACATTGTTAACGACCAATGGCTTGGCTTGTTTGCTGACACCTTAATAAACCTTTTTCTTTTTATTCTGTATGCCCGTTGTGAGTTTTTAATTTCTTGCATGGACTGTGATTATTGTCTATTGGTATCAGCATCTGGTGTAATATGCTGATACAGTTGCTTTTCTATCTTTATGTTAGGCCACAGTGTCTAAAGGCATTTTTTTGCCTACTAAAATGCTCTTGTGAGAGACTGAGATCTATATTGGATTCAGTATATGAGAGATGCAGTCCCGGAGACGGCTGCTGGGCTTGTAATGGACCCATGATGGATTTTTGTGTGTTTAAAAAAAAAAAAAAAAAGAAATGCTAAATTGTATTAAAATGCTTGATCTGTTTTGGATTGGAAGTCCTTGGAATTTCCTCGGCTATTTTTTTGTGCATCTTAGAGTGCCTCCCTCGCCCCCATCCCCGAGAGTGCTAATTTTTCTCCGTTTGTTAAATGTTGAAAGAACATGACTTGTTATGCTTAATCATAGCATTACATTCACACACTACCTCATAACCAAAAATTTTGTCCAGTCAGAAATACAAATATGCAAAACTGTTTATCAATTTTTAAGGGTCTGTCATTGTTCATGTCTGCTATAATTACTACCTGCAGGAATTTTGTGTGTGACTGTTATGTACTGCACCATTATTTTGCCGCAAATTATATGTCTATGTTGGCTATAACATGTTAAAGATGGAATGCAAAAGTGAAAATAATAATCCTTTGTAATCCGTATAACTGCTGAAAATAATATGAACTTTGACATATTGCCCCCCCCCCCCCCCCCAATGTGTTTATTATGAGTAATACTCTATTTTATTTAATTTCTTATTCCATAGCTCCTTTACCACAGGTGACGTTAAGACGACCCTACCACTGCACTTTTGACCATGATATATGTAATTTCACACATGATGTGACAGCAGACTTCGAATGGAGCAGGTGAGGTATTTTTAGCAAAATTTAGCACGACGGCCAGTTTTTCCGTTACGTTGAACACTCACATCACTATTTAACTGGGGAATATCTGATTGGTTTACATATTTTGTGCATGCATAGGGCTTTTGTCATCTTTCTCAATGCAAGTTGTTGTATAGACCTGTTTATTATCACGATTCCTTTGCAATAATGCTACTGCTAACACCTACAGTTCAATTGCATAGATGTCTGGTACATAGCGTTTGATTTTAGACTTTATGCTTTGTTAAGTTTGAAAACTAGGTGGGCATTGCTGTGTTCTTTGCACAGTTTTGTGACGCTGAAAACTGATGGCAGCCCCTATAAACTATTATATGTTCGCAATGGGGGTTCCTAGATGTGTCAAATTGCCATTGGATATATATAGGAACATACGTATGGAAATTAAAATTATGTGGCTACTAAAGATTTTGAGCAAACCTGATTCATCAGAGTATCGACAGAAACACACGAAGTTTTACTTAAGTCAATCTTGTCGTAATGGATTTAGTTCAGACACTTCAGATGGGGCTCTATAAAGTGTGTTCACGGTGGGTAAGGTTGTTCGCTCTGTGCAGAGTCACTGAGTAATGTTGTAATTTGCTGCTTTAAAAAAAAATGAATCTATGCAGTAACATGCGCAAACTGTTTACCATACTCGGTACAGCACTGACCAGAATACTGCTACTGTACATGTGTATGTATTTTTGCCTAATAATGTGTACGAGTTGTCTATCTATCTATCTATCTATCTATCTATCTATCTATCTATCTATCTATCTATCTGTCTATCTGTCTGTCTGTATGTCTGTCTGTCTGTCTGTCCTTCTGTCTGTCTGTCTGTATGTCTGTCTGTTTGTATTTGCATGCCCTAATGGCTGGAATGTTCATATATGTTCATTACTTTTTTGTGCTTTTTTGTATTTTTTTTTTACACCGTATACTTATCATGAGTGACACAGGTCTCCGGGCAAAAAACACGCACCAGTCCACTGTAAGAAACGAATTGTAAATTACACCCACTCCAGCATTTAACTTTTTGTGGGCTTTTACACTGACACGCTAACGTGCGTCACAGATTTACTGTTCCTTTCACATATTTCATCCACTCTCCCAACATACAGTAGCTGCCAGAGCTGCTATTGAAAACACAACTCTTTTGATTTTAACCCTTCCCCCCTTTAATTAAGACTGAGTCAACAGCTTTCCTTGGCATGGGTTTGCACTTAGTGCCCAACCCACGCCAAGGAAAGCTGTTGGCCTGGGGCATGTGATCTTGATAAGTCTCATGTACATTTTTCAGTTAAATTGCTTTTCATAACTGTTGAAATTAGTTGAAAACACCAAAGCAGACGGCATTTGACCACCAGCCGGTTTTGGCCGGGTTAAATGGTAAAGACTTGTTTATTTCTAGCACATTGCTTGTAAAGTCATGTAAAACAATTTCAGATTAGTCACCAATTTTCTGTCGTGGGGTCTGCTTTGCTAATACATTTGAAATGAAACAATCACTACTAAACTAATTTAGGTTTCCTTTACAGCCACACTGAGAGGTATCGATGGAGCCTCTCTCTGACTGTTCATGAACATGTACTTTTAACAGCTACTTGTTTTTGATAAGCACATACATGACTACAGTGGCTGATTCAACAGAATAGTATAATGACTCTTTACCATGAAATGACTTAAATATATTTAGTTGTTTTTTTTAGGCATTCTGGCCGTGCGTTAATTGACGACTATTTAATGACCCACAACATACTGACTTGCCTAAGTTAAACACTGCATATATTACAGTCACCTATCCATCACTGAAAACAAATTGGCTTGTGTTCAATTTCTACAGTA
>CAXHWN010001935.1:2500-11000 GCA_964020975.1 Hermodice carunculata | reverse complement strand
CAGAATGCTCAGCTTGCATCATTTTGCATGTTACCTTCAAATAGTTTAGGGTACGGAGTCTTCCCCTCAGAAAATTTCAGGGTACAGAATTTTACCCATTTTACCCTCTGGCAGAAACCCTGTCTACATTATAATTTTCGACTTGACTTCAGATTTGCCATACTTGGAAAGAGCAAATTCTTCAAATGTAAATCTAGCAAGCTAAATTCTCTTCATATTGCATTACTTCAGTGGCAATATTATACAAAATTACCAACAACTAACAACTCATTAAGAATCAGCACAGCTAACCCAGGGGAATCTTAGTGCGTTCAACTGATGACAATCAACTGTAAGCTTTCGCATTTTACAATATTTTTTCACGAATGGTTCCTCAGCTTTTAGAGTTCCAGTTGTTTCAAATATATTTACAAAGAGTGCATGTTATATTTATTTCAACACACTGCTCCTTAGGGCTGTCCAAAGTAGTAGATGCTGTAGCAACATCTAAAATGCCTTGAGCAAATGGTATTTTGAGCTGGGACCTGGAGCTGCTGAGGCCCCCAGTGGGGTTTAGGGGGGCAAAGCCCCGGAAGCTCATGAAATGTGAGGAATATAAGGGCTTCCAGATGAGTCATTCTGGCATTAATTTGGGGGCAGTAATCAAGCAACATTTTAGCTTAAAAAAGTGGTACAGTGGTACCTGCTATTTAAGACCACCCTTAATGCCAGACAAAAGTGGTCACATATAACAGGTGGTCTTTCATTGCAGGTAAGCTAGCAAAGAAATTAAAGGCCAGTGTCTTAAAATGGCAGTCTTAAAAACCAGTGTGGTCTTTCACAAGAGGTGGTCTTTAGAGCAGGTACCACTGTATGTAAGAATCAAGTCAAGTAAAAAATACCAATCTATATCTTGTTATCCAATTACATATATGTATTACAACAAATTCCTCCCCTCTAAAAAATTGTCGGAATTCTTGAAGCCTGTTGCATTTTTGTAGGGGGGGGGAACAATGCGACAGGTGGACAGCCCTGTTCCTTAGTGTTATTTCATACAAGCTTTGCATAAATCAATCATCGTAATATACATTTCAAAACAGCTAGATGTGAAAAAGGCTTGCGTCCAATCACTGTGAAACTTGTGGCATATCATGTGAAAACAAATTCACCAGGAATAGCTTTACAGGTCATTTGTGTGTGTTTGTACCTTTGTTTTTTTGCTGTTTAACTGAACTGCGAGTGCCTGATGATGAATAATGTAGCTGGTCAGATTTCTTACTTAAGGACCACAAAATTAGAACTGACATTTCTGGAAATGCAGAAAACGATTCCTTGACATACATGTGGTTGCAAAGAAATGTCAATAATATTGTAAACATATGTACTACAATATTTCCTCAATACAGTGGTCCCCCTCTTATAAGGCCCCTCTCACCAGAGGCCATCCCTCTTGAAAGGCCAGCATCCTTGTGCAGAAAGTATGGTATTTCTGTTATACTCTCCCCCTCAAGAGGGGCCACCCCTGTTGTAAGGCCACTTTGTGGCTGCATTTGGGTGACCTTGTAAGAGGGGGACCACTGTATGGTGAAACCATACAATTTTTGCATGGGTTTTATTCAAACATATTTTCTTTTCCTCAAAAGTCAATGAAACCAATAGGTGTTTAAATAGAAAAACTATTCTGGAAATCTGGATAATTAAGAAAACATATTTTATAAGTATGCACAACCAAAAATAAAGAGAAAGGAGTGCATGTATGCAGATAGACATATTCTTGGCCATGACCGGAAAGTAGGAAAGTGCTTTCTCTCAAAAAAATAAAAATAAATAAATATACATATATACATATATAAAAAAAAAGACTAATGTACAGGGTAACTTACTTAAATAAAAAATACAAGCAATGCCAATCTGTTCTTACAATAAGAATACTTTGACAATTTTATGGCAGTACAAGAAGATGGGCACATATACCGGTAAATTTTGTGCTTGTATAGAATTCATACCTGTAAGCACTTGCCAAGACAAATTTTTGAATGTCTTTTGATTCATACATGCAAAGTACTATGTTACTGCCAGAACTATCTATTTACAACTTTGTTCCTGCCATTCTAAAAAGCCACATTGAAACAAAATGCTCGATTTTGTGATTGTGAGTGAACCAAATGACAGCCCTGATCACATATTATAAACAAATACTGTTTTACGTCAACCGTTTACCATATTATCATGTCTATACATAACTGCTATGTGCCCTTGGAGAAAGGAAAACAGACAATACGGAGTGCAGTTTTTGCACTATGTTAGACCCTGGATGTCAAAAGGGGGAAAGCGGGAGAAATCTGTGTACAAACAGAGACTGTATGGTGCGTAATTGTCAGCAGACAGACAGTGAAAATGTTAAGACCCCCAGCATGACCAAAAAATCCACTTACTGACCTTTTAAATAGTATCATGGTAAAAAATGTGTCACTTTTTGTCGTGAAAAAAAAAAAAAAAAAAAAAGCACCAGCATGCTTTTATAGTTTGTACCTGTTGGAAAAAAACATGCATTTAGTAGAATTTCAGGGTTACAGTACATGGTCAGGGATCTGGTGCAGTGGTGCTAGCATTTTCTCAATAGATGTTGACAGCATCTTGATATTACTCAGGATGGATGATAGATGAAAAAAGAGCAGGAAACATCTAAAATGTATTCTGGGTCAGAACTAGTATCAGAATATGCCGTACACAACCCAGGATGCTCTCAAGTAAATGCACAGGTCCAGATAATATGCACTTACTATAAATATGGTCGGTCACCTTGATCCTGGCCTTCATCGCCACCCTCACAATAAGGCTCTCAATGTGTGATTAACAAATCTGTGTAACTGCAGTGTTTGAGTACTGCGATAGCATATTACATTCTGTGCCTACATGTTACTCTGTGGCAGACTGGTACTTCACAAGGCCATCAATTTGGTCTAGCAAGTAAGATTACAAAAATTTAAAAAAAAAAAAAGACAAAAAAAAAAAAAAAAAATCCGTCTGAGTGCTTTCAAAATATGAATGATTGAAATGAAGTATTCATATAACTTGCATAAATTAAAGTGCTCAAGGCTTTCACAGCAAATCTCTCAGTGTGCCCTCAGAGTTATAAATAATAGTGACACATACATATATATATACATATATATATATATATATATATATATATATATATATATATATATGCCTTGTTGGTTGTTCTTACGGCATGCATATGCATGGAAATCACTTATGGCACAAATATATTAATGGCACTTCTATATAATAGTTTACAGGTATATATGTAAATTTCTAAGTGCTCTCAAGTAGCATTAAAATGCTACAACTTTGCTTAAATACTGTTCATTGGAGTCATCACTGGCACAAAGCTACACATGTACTGAAATAAGAATGCACCTCTACCTATAACAGTTTTGAAGATCATCAGAGATTTACATTTTTCAAGTTCCCCTAATCAGCACAAATTAAAATTCTACAACTATGGTTTTCTATTCATTGGATTCACCACTGACACAAACCTACTTCAAATTGGAATGAGTTCTCCATCTATTATAGATCTAAAGATATTCAAGATTTAAAGTTTTGAAGTGCCCATAATTAGCATAAATCAAAATGCTATATTTTACTGTTCACTTGGTTCACCACTGGCACAGACAAATATTAAAATGCTACAACTTTGTTTTACTGTTTATTGGATTCTCCACTGGCACAAACCTACAAAATTATTTAGAATGGCCCTTCTATCTACATGTATAATAGTTAAGAAGATATTCAAGAATTATATTTTTAAAGTGCCCCCAATTAACATGAATTAAAATGCCACTACAAGTTTGGTAATTTGCAGCTAATTAGCATAGTGTTGAACATGATGACAATCCAAAACAATAGATATCCTCAATTTCATGGGTAGGTCAGTCAGCTTGCTAATAGTGTCCAACAAATGCTCCAAACAAAATTTGGGTGCAAGTAAGGAAGAAAGAATTCTTGCCAAAAAAATGTCTGGATTCCCACGCCGATATTTTTTTTTAAAAAAGGAGCACTTGCTTAAAAATTGTAAATGTACCAGTAGACATTTTGCGCCTTCCTGTGGCAGACAATGATTATTGATAATGAGCTATGAATAATGACAAGCTGAAGAGGTCAATACACAATGATGCACTTGTCCTCAACCCCCTGCTGAAACATATTGACAAGTACATATAACCCATTTACATGTATACCTAGCCAAATTCACAATTAGATTTTTGTATGATATATATATATATATATATATATATATATATATATATATGCATGCATGCATATCCTTCTCTTTTTGGCTCCATGTGACCCATTTCTGATTCCATGAGATGCAACTCATGCTTTGGCACTCAAACATTTCAGCAGTTTGTCAAGACCTGCCAAAAGTGTGGTGGATGGAGTAGGAACCTTCAATGTGCAATACCATTCTGGCATGGTAGCATCCAACAGAAATCACGTACCCTTACAGGGGGACCTGTTGCCTTCAGAGAGGGCAAATAGTCTCTCTTTCCTCTGACTCCTAGTGTGCTCAACCCCAACCCAGGCCGGGGCAGGACATTGACCACTCTGTGAACCAGTGAGCATTAACCCTTCCCCCTTGAATTACAACTAAATCAACAGCTTTCCTGTTGTACATATTACTAGTACAAGTGGCATATTGATGACAAAATTTAATTACAGGTGTTCTAAAATTTCAGTGACACACGCACACACACACGGGCGGGAAAATAAGCACTAATGGTTTCATGAAGTTTCAAACATTGTAACAGTCATCATGCTTCATATCATGAGATACAGCATGGTCTGGATAAGAGGGGAGAAATGGGTAAATACATGTAAAAGAACATCCAAATGCCCCAGAAGAAACACCCACCTTCTCTGAGATTATGAATTTAGTGTATTGCTGCATTATCCCTTTTATACACCCTCCCACATTGGAGAATCATATTTACGAGAATTCACCACGAGCTACAATGTTAAAAAATTTAGGTCTGTAATTGGACCTCACTCCAATCAAATTTCCTTAGTGCCACAGGCAATTAAAAGGGATAATATGGTATTACTGGGGGATAAGAAAATTACTTGCAACACATCTTCTAAGAAATGAAAAATTCATTTGTTTGTGAATTGCTTTTTTTTCATAGCATTGTCTGGTTGTCTCCAAAGCAGACCAAGCTCTGAATTTATCTTTACTACTCATCACATTGAGAAAACATTGAGATTGGTCTGTTTAGCAGACAAGGATGTCCTAGGGGACCCAAGAAATGAAGCCCTCACATACTTAATTTATTGCAGCGCCCAACTCCAAACGTTACTGGGTTCAACATCCAGTCAGCGCTGGTCTGCCCCCCCCCCCCTCCCCCCTGCATTGAGTAAAACTATCTAAAGTTTTACATTTTGCTTGATGGATCTTTTGCATTAAAGTGAGCCCCAAAGCAGTGTAAATTACATCTGACTCTGAGAAAAAAACAAACAAACCTAGGAAGTCACAAGGCTTCATCCCCTGGCCCCTGCCAGAGGATCCCAGGTGGCCCCAGATCCCTCTACACTTGGGGGGCCCTCCCCTTTCCAAAAATTCTAGACCTGCCCCTGCTCATCAATCTTGATCAACAGAATTCTGTGGAACCATTCCTACATTAACCACCCTAGCACTTGCACTGCTCCATCAAAAACAGGGGCTGCAATAATGCAAGTCCTCCAGCCCAGAATTGGCAGTTTTTTGGCAGGACTTGATCTGCCAGCCCTGTGGACAGACAGGACTTACTGGGAAACATTTTGACACAAGATTGGACCAGATGACAGTCTCAATTGTTAAAGCTTTCATCAGTGTTTTCATGGACCTTTGAACCAATCGTGGGTCCATGGTGTTTTACAGTGCAATATTTTCAACTCTGTCCAAAAATATACAGCTGACATGGACATCAAACACATCATTTCATTTTGGCCTTTAAACCACACAAGGTCATGTATTTATTGACCAGATGGGACTGACCAGAGTCTGAAGAACCGACAAGTGTCAGTCCTGTGGGCTGATAGATCCAAAGAGTTTATTTCAACCTCTGAAAAGGTGTGATCAATTGACCCGCAGCAACACAAAGCAAACACCACTACAACACAAAATACTCAGTTTCTCAATATAACGTTTCAGAAATGTATGTATGAATGTAAATTATACAAACAGGAGCAACAATGTCAATGTGATAAACAAAATTGTTATACCTGTAACCCTGTTAATTGATGTGTTTATAAATACTTCCTGAATTCCAAACAAGCATGTGCACACTAACATTACAGATAATGATTACTGCCACTGTATTTATTGTGAATAGATGTACTTTGTCCTGGACAATTTATCAAGTGAACATTATCTGTTTAATAACTTAGTATCTTGATAGTTTTAGGCACATAGCTTGTATGATATTGGCCAAATAATTATATGCAATTTCAATACAGGTCTCCTGGATCTGGTTCGATATATATATATATATATATATCCTCCACATGAGTGGGGCCACATCTGGTTTCTGGGGCTATTGAAATCAGTGAATCCGAGAATTTAGAAAAAAAAAATGACCTCTGACCTCATGACCTATTTTCGACGATCAGAATACATTTTCTTACATTTTTCGCCAACTGTAACGTTTTCTTTCTACTTTTAGAAATAAGTGATTAGCGTAGAAATTGTACTGATTTGTCGCAACAAATGCATTATAATCTGCTTATCACCAACCTTCAAGTCTTCTAAGATGCTGGCACATCTTTCTCGTACATCTGTGAAGGGGCACTGGGTCTCGAGTCTCAAAAGATCGGGCATCTGCTCGCGTATCAAGGGTTTAAAGTCTGTGGAAAGGGTCTCTTCCTGATCGTGATTATCTATGTCTATGATACTTTCCTTAGGACTTCCATAGCCTTCAAGCCACGAATCGAATATTCTTGCAACGTTGTCAAGTGCTTGTGTTCTCTGAGCTATATCTCGGCTGCAGACGCCGTAGAGGAAGCGAAGAGAATCTGCATCCCGGTACTTGATGTCGTTAGCCATGGGCCATCCACTCTCGGGCCACTCGGTATCTTTGTATGTTGACACCTAAACTGTGATCTTCCAAGAAATCCTAGAAATGATATCAACAGATAAATGTGTCACTGTGTCAACGCATTCAACAACACTTGGCCAGCTGATTGCAATTTATGTCAGTAGTTTATGATAATCAGATCAGCGCTCAGGACAACGAACCGGTGAGACGACAATGTAATTTGGCCAAAATTCTGTGAGAAGTCCAAATGCACGAATGGAAAACGACAACTATACCCATCCAGGGGTTTCTTATCGTTCTGTGGCCAACGGCTGTCGGTTGTCTCCGGCCAATTTATCAGTGAAATCGGCCAAAAAATGCGACAAGTAGCCCACCGCTCTTATCGACTTCTGACACACATTCAGGCCGGGTCATGACGTCATGGAAACACACCTCCAGCACACACCAATCTGGGACACACATAAATGTGACATCATGTGCGCCCAGCAATGTGGATAGCAAAAAGCTGGACCTGTACTGTGCATCTGGAAACAAATCAGCTGATTTGGCTCAGCCTCAGTGTAAGCTGGGATTGGGAAAGATCGAGATGAATGTTAAAATGCAAGTTGCGACATTTCCCATGAGAACGACAATCCATGCGTTTGATATAAGCAGGTCATTGTTTTAGAATGCAAAACAGATTAATCGATTCGGCTCAAAATAGTGTAAATACAGTAATCCTGCAGAAATAAAAAAAAAAAAATGATCGCCAATAATTATGAATCACATTTTAATTATGTCTGGGTGCCTTCCCTGACATTTTGTTTTTCCAAGAGTTTTTTTCTTTCCTTCTTTCTTCTTTACGACCAAATTTGTCTGCAGTTTTTGTAGAACACTATTGTTCCAAAAACCACCAAACTTGCCATGTTGACTGACCAGGTAAATAGTGCACCTGGATTGCAAGAGTCATGATGTTCAAAATGATGCGAATTAGGGGCAATCAACATTTTAAAAGCTCCATATCTTACAAACAATTGCAGATAGACACAAAATTTCCATGTGCATGTATAAGTTTGTGACACCTGCCAATATAATGGACAGTAAATGAAAGTTGCAGAATTTAAAATTATGCTGGTTGGAGGGCATTGAAAATTTAAAAGTTGAATATCTTCAAAACTATTATAGATATAAATGCCATTCCAGCCTCAATTTGTAGGTTTGTGACATAACTACATTCAATGAACAATGTACCAAAGTTGTAGGCTTTTAATTTATGAAAATTTGGCAAATACACAAAATTGCTATCTTGAATAACTTCAAAACTGTTGTAGATAGTGGTGTTATTCAAACATCAGTTTATAAGTTTGTGACATTGCCACATCCACTGAACCAAGAACAAAAGTTATAGCATTTTAATTTAATAGGCTGATATACAAAATTTAGATTATGTTGAACAATGGCAA
>CAXHWN010001934.1:177200-315200 GCA_964020975.1 Hermodice carunculata | reverse complement strand
GTTTGACAGATAAGCTGGTGTGACTCACTCTTGTGTCATTACACATAAGGACTTTTATTAAATGAACAATAAACAGGACTTTGGACATTCATTACATGTCTGAAAACTAAAGGTCGAGAGATCAAAGCAAACGCAGTTTAGTGCTGGCAGGCAACATTCTGGGACTTTCGTGAGAGGTTCTCTTTTCATTCATCGATATTTTTAGACATGTCGACAGATTTGATTTCACATCAAGCATAAAATGACAATTCTACATAAAAAATAAGCTACCTTTTTGGTTGAGAATAGATACTATGTTACTGTTTTTCAACTTATGTTAACTTTCAAATCGTCACAACGTCGGGGAATTATATTTTCGTGCATCAGCAACGGCTAACGGAAATATTGAGCACTGGATTGATGAAAGACCTCTATATTTTCGGTCATAAGATTGATAAAGGTACCCAATTTTGTGATGTTGCTGAGTAGGTGAAAAACCAGAAATTAAATGCCACGCAGAACTGCCCCCTCCCTCACAAAAAACCAACTTGGTATTTAGATTTGTAATCGGCGAATGTAAATGTCCATGAAAAATGGCACATTTAAAAAATTCAGCACCCGTCAAATTTAGTGTGTCCACGGTATTTGCAGAATATGTTTATTGTCATCTTACAGATTGAACTGAGCTTTAGACTGGATTTCTTATTTCGACGGGAAATAGAACACGAAAAAGCAGATATAGAACGGAATGAGTTTCTCAATACTCTTCTCTTAGCCAACATACTGCCAAAACACGTGGCTGAACACTTTCTTAATCCACACCGAAGAAGGAAGGTAAGTGATCAAGCAGGAGCCAGGCTAGTATTCAGAAAGGGCCATCTTCAGGACAGGTTCTAACATTCTCTATCCGACAGGTGATCTTAGTATTTCAGTGTGTGTTTTGCTCTCCTTTTTCTGAGGTTTGTATTGTTTTGTTGTTTATGATCTATAAATTTCTAACGATAGGCTACACATTTCGAGTGTGTATGTGTGAGGCACACAATGCAAAATGGTACATACATTTGTACAAACACGCACACAGGCATATATATATATATATATATATATATATATATATATGTATAATAATAATAATAATAATAATAAATAATAATAATAATAATAATAATAATAATAATAATAATAATAATAATAATAATAATAATAATAATAATAATAATAATAATAATAATAATAATAATTTATTAAAACCCCCGTGGACGAAGAAATAATCACAATACATCGAGATCAATACAATAAAGACAAAATAAAAAGCAGACAGTCATGAATAACTAAATCGTTTGAGCACATATCTCACAAAACCTGTGGAACTATGTCCATACATGTACCTTTTATTACATATTTGCATGTAGCCTGGATATATACATGTTTTCCGTATTATTTCTATTTCCAGGATTTGTATCACCAACATTATAAAAATGTGGCCGTAATGTTTGCTGCCATACCTAACTTCAAAGCATTTTTCTCCACAGTGGACATAACTGGAAAGGAGTGTTTGCGGTTGCTCAACATTATCATTTCAACATTTGACAAGGTAGTTTTTCAATACAAATGGCGGGAAGTTGTTTAGTCACATTTTCTTCGTAGAAATTCATGCAACATTTTATTAGCCTGACAGCCAGTGTCTGAAAGCATTGTTAGTTCAGTTTAGATTTGTGTTGGTACAAAACAAATTTTGACCTTGTCTGGGTAATCTTTTGTATGCTTTGATGCCATTGACTCTATAATGCACGGCTACAAATACATAAGTTATGTGTGCAATTTTCTCATTGTTTATAGGAAAAAACAAAACAGACCTTGAATGTTTGAGTCTGAAGTATTAGCTGATTAGTAGCAGACTAGATCTGCTATAAGCTGCTAACCGATAAGGGAAAGCTAAGATCTAATGTCATCTGCAGCTCTCCTTCAAAAATTTTGATTGAAAGGAAAGAAAATGAAGCAGACGACAATTGACACCACAGTGCTGTTGGCTAGTTTAGGAGGCATGGTAATATCTGTGCTAACGCCCGGCATAGGAGAGGGTAATAACAATAAATTGGAATTTTTATCAATTTTATGATCGGAACGAGCGGGACTCGAACCTGCAACCTTTGGCACCAGTCACCTAGCTGAAATGGGGAATGCACATATCCACTCGACCAAATCCCCATTCTTAAAAAAGAACGGTTCAATGGAGGTAGTTATGTGCGAATGCCATATCAACACGGTTATGCAGTATATTTACTGAGTCGGCATATTTCCAGAATTGGGGACTTAAATCCACCAGCATTAAGCAGATGCCGAAAATATATGTTATGTTCGGAACGATCGTGACTCGAACCTGCAACCTTTGGCACTAGTCGAATGCAAATGTAGAGCATGCAAATAAACCTCCATATATTTAATTTAGTAATGGGTGCTATGTATGCTGTGTGGTGGCCGAGTGGCCCAGCAGGTGCCCACGAGGATGGCGGCAGGTCCCTGCTGGTCTACCTGGCCGCTTCATGGCAGATTTACCTCATATTACTTCATTGTTGCTGATCTATCTTGTATTTTATAAATTATGTGGTACTCCATGTTTTTTTAATTAGATTTTTTCTATGTTTTATACCTTTTATACCATGTCGGAAAATAGCTCTAACGAGCTAATGTTTATTGTACCCGAAACCGACACGAAATAAAGCTTAACTTGAAACTTGAACTTGAACTAGTCGCCTAGCTGAAATGGGGAACGCACATATCCACTCGACTAAATCCCCAATCTTAAAAAGAATGGTTCAATGGAGGTAGTTATGTGCAAGTGCCATATCACCACGGTTATGATCCTTTCAAAGCAAACTAAACAAACGAAAGGACAAGTACGAAAAACGGACACGACTAGGTCCAGCCTTTAAATTCAAGGACAAATAGTCGGACTCGAATCATTTTCAACAGGAGCCGGATAAATAAATGTCGAAACTATGATTGTAGTGATTGGCGTCCACAGTTTTATTATCATGATAAATCGGACGTGAAAAGCAATTTTCAACTGATTTCAGCTCTTGGCCATGAAGACATTTGAGGGCGTAGAGAAGATCAAGACCATCGGGAGCACGTACATGGCGGCGTGCGGCCTACATTATCAGGACGACACCGTGCAGGTACAAAGGATGAGGGAAACTAACCTGTATTTTTGCATATTATAATACCAAACCCAATCTAACATAAACTTATTTAGAGACTTGTATTTTCTATGCTATTCCGTATATTGTTTGTACCCTGTAAATTGTCAAAAACTACAAATTCTGCCGTTTCAAAATGAATTTTGATGTCGGCTACCAACATTCCAAAATGGATGGTTTTGAACTAATGAACGATCTGGGGAGAAGTTGTGGACATAACTTACGTTTTTCACGATTGCTTGTTTCCTATAGTTTGACACACGAATGCAATAGTTTCCACTTTCTGGCATGTTGCCTATGCAGCAAAATATCTTCCTAACTGTAGAAAACCAAACATTGAACTGATTTGCCTTTCCTTTCCTTACCGAAAAGGGAACCAACGCTCGCGTATTTGCACATATGATCTCTTTCCCATCAACTCCAATTACTGTAAAATGTCGTAAATGTTGTTTTGTCATTTTGAATTAAATCAGCTGCAGATCTGTTTGTATTAAGGAAAAGTATGTCATACAGCTGTCTGCATCATACAGTGCGACGAAAAAAAATGTTGATTTCTTCTCTCAAAAGGGTAAAAAATAAGATATTTCATCACATCATTTCACTCTTACCATACATGTGGAATTATCTGATTCCTTATACCCGATCCAAACTTGTAACTATACTCCATACTGAAACATGTACCAGTGGAATTTGATCAGTTTCAGTCGAAATGAATCTCTTTGCTGTCATTGTTGGGTTTGGAATTTATGAATATGGATCATGTTTTTCTGTACTATTCGATCACCCGCCATACCACATCCTCGAGTCCTTTTTATTTGACCTTTTGAAGTCTGGTTTCAGACACCTACGTTAGAATGGAACATAATGGTCCCATATATAAAGGTAACAAGTTGTTTTACTAGTATTTTTCATTTTCAGAATCGTGAGCGAGCAGAGCGAAATCTAGTGACGTTAACACAGTTTGCTTTTGCTATGGTGCGCCAGTTAGAGGCCTTAAGCAAAGATGTCTTCTATGATTATAATTTGAGGATAGGTAGGTGTCAAAAGAAGATCAAATTTGGACAAAAATGAGATCTCAGAAACATTTTATTAGACATAATTCAAAATAAAACATATAACATGAAAACGATTATATTACAATTTGAGAATTTTGATTTTACATAACTTTGTGCAGACATTAGAGCTTTGGATGATAAAAGTTAAAAAAAATAAACTACAAGAAATAATCTTACATAGACTTACGTGTTGCTCCTTTCAGTTTTTTATCAGTTATATACATACATACATACATACATACATACATACATACATACATATTACCCAAGGAATACATATATTGCAACAGCAATTGTAGAAAAATGCAGATACCAAATAATAGCATGGGAAAACAAAGATTCAATTCATTGAAGATAATCGATGTTGCGGTAATGATGTTCCAGAATAGAGCATAAAATACTGTGCCGTATACGTTTATTTTAAAATGGCTCTACTGAATTACCTAAGAAGGGAATGTCTTGCGGCCATAATATAGCTCCATCGCTGTTCAATCTTTCTAAAATTATCGGAAAGCCAATTCTTATAAAACATTGTATATTGTAGTTTCATGCTTTGTTTGAAATGTTATAAATACTTGTTCCATTGCAGGCATTAACCATGGCGAAATTGTGGCCGGCGTGGTGGGTGCTCAGAAACCACAATATGATATTTGGGGAGACGCAGTAAACGTGGCCAGCCGCATGGAAAGCCATGGTGTCATGGGACAAATTCAGGTACAAAACCAACAAACATAACTATAGCTCGGGTACTAACTATCAAAAGATGTGACAAGTAATATACATTTCTAGCTGATGATTTTCTTACTTGGCTAGTATCCTGAACTGCTGAACAGCGTATGTCATGACAACACGAATCTAAATTGTTGTATGCTATTGTGGTGAGCATTCATCGTAAACTGTGTAAAGTGTCAATGCATTATGTGATTAGATGTTTTGAATATTAATAATTAATTATAAAAGAAATTTGATTTTTATATTTGAACTCTTCAATGCCAAGGTTTGACTGAGTCAACAGCTTTACGTGGTAATATTTGGGCAAAATGAGTCCCAAGGGCACCAAGGAAAACAGTCGGCTCTAGCCATCTTTATGATCTCTGCTTTTTTATGCTGACTGTAATGTAACATGCTGGGACCATGCTGAGGAAAGCTGTTGACATGGGTCATGTTGCCATGCTGAGGAAAGCTGTTGACATGGGTCATGTTGTCTTGACAAGTCTCATCTTCAATTCTCAGTCAAATTGTTTTTCATTGCTGCTAAAATCTGTTGAAAACGCTGAAGCAGACGACAATTGACAACCAGCCGGTTTTTTCCGGTTCAAGGGGGAAAAGGTTAATTACCTCAGTATATTCCATATGTTTGCATGTGTCTTCCTAAGGGAGAAACACCAATATGCCCAAAATATCACAAAAGAGTACAAGAGTGTCCAAATATCACAAAAGAGTACAAGAGTGTCCATACTGCAGCAGTTTATATGTTATTGTTATGCTGTTTTTCGGGCCCTTATGTCATTTCTATATTTTATCGATTGTGATACTGTTCACTTTACTTTTGTTTGTACTGGTAACATATTTTGTATGTTCACCTGTGATTGTACTGGTAAATTTCTTGTTACGTCCCGTGTATGTATATATATATATATATATATATATATATATATATATATATATATATATATATATATATATATATATATATATATATATATATATATATATATATATATATTTATACATATATAATGCATCTCTATATGTCTGAAGAGCCAACCTTTTAGCATCTTTATGCACTATTAGGAAATCATAAATAAATAAATATGCTTATATTAAACATATTTAATCCAATCACTGTCTCTGTCTACACCTGAACAACTCAATTATTTGCTATTATCCCCTTCAACGTGCAATTAAGAAATTTAAAGGTTTTAACAGCCAAATGAATATATAAATGAGTCATCACCCAGAAACCATCGGGGTGTTTTGCAGCTACATTTGCTACATTTGTGATATGTGTATGATGTGCTTATTATCATTCAATTTTCCAGGTTAAGGAAGAGACAGCATCTCTGCTTAGGAGACACGGGATAAAATGTCAATATCGAGATATCATCGATGTCAAGGGCAAGGGCCCAATGAGAGTTTATCACGTCACAGACATTGGTGTTTTGAGATTAGACTCATTTGCTTCGAACATCATAGACTTTGTTCCAGCAGATACGATCATACCACATCAGCCCACATGATTATATCTGACCTATTGTCTTTCCAAAAAGGTGCTTAGTATTTATATTGTCCTGCAGATAATAGATTTGTTAGGTCTAATGGTGAAAAATATTGACAGTGTCGCCTAAAATGACCACATGTTTGGCAATGTGTGTGTACAGAGGGAACTCTTGGATCCTGGTACAAGAACATACATAGCTTTATTTTCAGAAAGTAACAAAAATACGACCTGTTAAGACATGTTTCAATAAGAAAACCCGCTAAAGGGTTGTAGACAACGCAGTGAAAATGGCACGTGGGTTTTATCACCCGACGTGTGTTTCCTCCACATGCATAGAGGAGTAATACGACACACATTTATTTAATATTTATCTCATGCGTTTAATTTCAATATGGATGCATATCATACTGAATAACTGTACCACGGAATTTGGACAAAACACAGAATTGTATTGATAGAGAGAAGACAGTTTAAAAATTTTGATTGGTTATAACACGAATAATGACGAATTGGACGAGATTTTATTTTCCGCCATGTGTATTTCTTTAGCGTTGCTATATCATCGATACAGTGCTCACCTTTTTGTTTCATTCCGGCCTTTATTATTTGGACGAGCACAATATGTTCTTAAAAAGTGTTTTACTATGGTATTTATGTTTTTGATATCAATGGCAGTTTAATTCCTCATATATTCTTGTTCAAGTTCGTGTGACGTTTTGTGAAAACATGTCGCTCGCACTAAGTGTGAATGTACTCAATAAAATGGCTTTTATTTATTTATTTTGATCACGTATTTCTGTGTAATTTTGAAATGTTTTGCGTTGACGATATAAAATGCAACAGAGCTACGGGATGACGATCAGTTAGGGACCGCCAATTTTTCTCGATATTTTTTGTTTCATGTCTTCTCAGGGGCATGCGTGTGAATATATGTTGTGTAGCGTTACTACAACATGCATGCATGTTGTGTGGGGATACTAGGGTAAATACATGCATATCTTGTTGGGATACTAGGGTAAATACATGCATATCTTGTTGGGATACTAGGGTAAATGCATGTTCACTAAGCAACAGATAATTACAAGTATAAAGTAATTCGTCTCAATGTCCCATGCTGTGGCAGCATGTATAAACGAATATAATAGGGAGCACCGGTCCTGTGAATCCAGTCCCGTCATTTAAAAGGTTCTTGGCACGCCGGCAGGGATATCACTGCCAAGCATATGAGTTATTAGCATATTAACCCGTGCCACTAAGTTACAATGGACTATTAAGTGGACCGTACAGCCATGATCCCCGTGTCCGTTCTTGCGTATAAAGTGCTCGTTCTAAAGGTCTATAATTATTGTGAAAATCTGCAGGGTATAGCACTGCGATATGTTATTTTCTCAAGAGGGCCAAAAAGCGACGCTGACCTCTTGCAAAGAATCTAAACCCAGTTCAATTCAGGGTAGATCTTCAGGCAGCAGGGAGAAAATGTGGGTAACAGCCATTAAAACAATGAAATCACTTGCTCAGAATTTTTCAGTTATAATATAATTACAGGTACAACATTGTATATTGTCAAATCCAATCTCTTAGTTGGCGCTGTCATATTTATTGCCAAAACTCCTTCAAGTCTTCTTTGTGCAGGGCTTACTGGTTTTAATCATGTTCATTTGCATCAATTCTGAAATAAGATTTATGTTTTTTCACCGTAGCTATTAGAAACTAACATGCTGAACCTATGCTGTTGTCTGTCGCTGTATCTATCAAGGACTTGTTACTGACCATTACATGTACTGAGTGTGCAGCATGGGGTCCAGGCAAGATCATTTGAAAGATACTGCATGGTGCTGCCTCCATCAATAAGCAGGATGTGCACGCTGTCATAGACTGCTGCTCTGCCTGACGGTGGTGTGACTCAGAAAGTGACTGTCATGTGTTTAGCTGCTGCCAAATTTGGTATGGCGATCTACTTGTATCTTCTCCTTTGGTACTTCTGCTCACGGGGCGTGACGACCAAATCAACTTTGCAACATTTGTGTTTTGTCGTTAAGTCATCATACTGTTCAAATTATACGTCACATAACACCTGATTCAACAAGCTATATGGAGTCATGTATAAAGTTCCCTAAATATTTGCCCCATATATATATATATATATATATATATATATATATATATATATATATATATATATATATATATATATATATATATATATATATATATATATATATATATATATACACCACTACCTCTCCTGTATATTCTTCGTCTACCTTTGTATGGTTCATTTTTCATTTGGGTTCTAAGATTTGAATTGGTGTGAGATTGCACTAGTTAAACCACATCTGCATGCATTGTACACTCGTTTTTACAGTTTTTTTATCATGTGATAAAGGTGTACGAAGTGTCCACAGCACAGGAGTGGATGAGACCATATGGCAAAGAAACATGACCGCGAGGTAATGTGATACCAGGGTCCTAGATAATTAAAAAAATATACAGAAACGGAGAGCAAGAAACTTTATTTTGAAGCGTCCCTCAGCCAGTCACAATAGGAGGATAATCTGATCACAAAGTGATATACCGGGGGGGGGGGGGGGGTAAATAGCGGCGTGCAAAAGTTGCTTAAGATGGATATGAAGACTGCAAAATTGGATAGTATGGGCAGATGGATAGCATTTCACTCAAGCTTATATATATATATATATATATATATATATATATTATATAATGTATAATTCTGTGACATAATCGCCTAGAAATATGATATTTTAGGGTTATCCCAACTACCCTAATAGTGAGCATTTATTGATGTGCTATAACATCAAATGTCGCAAGTGGTCAGATGTCCTCCACTTGGGTCGACATTCAGTTAATCTGGGATGGTCTTTCGGTTGGAATGGTTGGTTAGATGAACAATTTTGTCCGAGTTACCACTGTGCATTTAATTTCAAATGAATAGGACAAAAATTATGTGCACATGTTAAGCATGTATGATGGATAAATGGATTGCATGACTTCCCCAGATGATGAAATATTATGCAATGCATGCAAACGGTCTCCATGTTATGATTTGCAAAAGATCAACGGATGCTTTAACAAGGATACCTTCAAATTCACTAAGGTTATTTTAGACAAAAAGTATACAGATGGATAGTCTGAAAACCTGATGCTATGGAACCCATCTTTGTATCAATTAGATTTACATATAAATAATTTATGGTCCACAGCACCAACAAGATTCATCAGTCCTCCAAATAAAAGAGATCTGTCTGTCGTCTGTAATTCTGTTCACCAACTTAGATATAAAGGTTTGCATGGTCATTGTATGTATATTATTCAAATTTATATCAGAATTCATTATTCATGCCAGGGATTTAAACCACGCATTAGTCAGGCTCATCAATCTGTATCATGAGAACAACATAAAACCGTTTCATGTTGGTGTTTTCTGCAGACACAATAATCCTTGTCATTCGCATGTCACAAAAGGTTACAAAGTTCTTTGAGCACATAATGAAATTTTTTTAAACTTAACTTACAAGAATTTTTTTAACGATATACGGATATCGATGTGCCACTGTATTCAATTTTTCTAAAATCGCAGGAAACCCAACGGGTGTAAATTGTCGTCTGCTTTAATTCGTCACATAATTTTCGTGCTGAGAATTATAGATAAGATTTGAAATGATGGTACGCCCCAGCTCAACAGTTTTCATTGCCTCGGGTTGGGCTAGTTGCCACTTACCGGCTCCAATGAGAGATGTTGACTCAGTCTTACCCTTACCGTGGATTAAGTATTAAATACTTCTGATTTTTTACAGTGCTGGGATAAGTTGTCACGTACATGCGACTACATGTAAATGCTGCGCCAAGAAGTTTTTTTTTTTTAATTTGTTCTTTATTGATTACATTACGATTATGGGCATGAATGAAGAGAATTCAGACACTATATAGATTCATTACAGCATGTGTGATTGACAATATTTTACATATATTTTGGCAATCAAAGATCATATAACAGAGTGTACATATGAAAATTTAGCTACACCTGAATCTACGAAAGAACATAGACAGTCCTGTCAATGTATAAAATAATCCAATCAAACCGAGTTCACAATACTGGACCACCTGCTCACGAATAGTTGCTGTTTACCTTGACAGTATAAACTGTGTTCCTCAGTTATTATTTTGCATTTCAAAAAATTCAGAAATGCTACAAATGAAATATTTTGCTTTTTACATAATTCTCGATGAATGAAAAATTTAGCCAACAGGAGACAGTTATTCAGAGAGTACTTACTTGGTGAAGAGAAATAACAAAAAATTACTAATTCTATTGACAATGATATTGATTTGATGGATAAATAAGATTCCATCAAATCTTGGAAACTAGTCCAAAATTCCTGAATTTTGCGACAATCCCCAAAACGATGAATAATTGCGTCCTTATTGGCACGGTGATTACATGACTCAGAATCCACTAAGCCCATCTTAAACAACCTTGAATTATGTACTAGAAAACCATGCAGCAAAGAAAATTAAAATGCTTGAATCTTACTTTCCATAGTGCTTTTATATGAAAGACTGAAAATTTGGTGCCATTCTGAAGATTCGAAATTTAACTTTTCTTGCCATGTATTTATAGAAGTAGGTAAGTCCTTCATAGTAAAATCTATTAGACTCCAGTAAAATTCTTCGCAACTAATCACACAAACTAATTTCAATTTACCTTTTATTCTAAAGCTACGAACATCTGATGGTCTTGTGTTTCTAATTCTATTGTTAGATAACATATGTTTCCAATGACCAGGTATTGACAGGCGTAAGGCTAAATATTCCAAAAAAATGTTCTTAAATTATATTTTCCATACAACTCATCTTCAGTTAGAAATGTCCCATAAGTATTAATAATATCACCTATGAATTTGATTCCCAGTCTGTACCAGTGTTTATAAAACACAGTTTTCTTCTCTATAATAATGAAAGGATTAAACCAAAAAATTCATTGCATATATCTCGAACAGTTATTGGTTCAAAAATACTTTGCTAGTTCTTCTAGGCATCAAGTACATCCATATAAAAGAGAGGTAAAGCTTTAAGATTGATTGTATGTATATGACACCTACTTAGGAATAAATTTTTAATCTCAATATCTGACACAAAATGATGTAACACAGCTTTCCATTTAGCGTTATTATCACTGAACAGACGTTTAACCCAATTCACTTTAAGAGCTGCAACTTGAGTACGAAAATGTAATAATTTAAGTCCACCTTTAGAAGTACTTTGATGCATAACTTTGTTTTTAACTTTTGGCACAGATTTTTTCCAAGTAAATTGGTAGATATTTGCTTGAACAGTTTTAAACACGTGTTCATTAACGTGT
This sequence comes from Hermodice carunculata, assembly GCA_964020975.1. Classification (NCBI taxonomy): domain Eukaryota; kingdom Metazoa; phylum Annelida; class Polychaeta; order Eunicida; family Amphinomidae; genus Hermodice; species Hermodice carunculata. The sequence goes on along the minus strand of CAXHWN010001934.1, from coordinate 303,365 downwards.
ATTACCGAAGCTGGATAAAGTAATTTGGAAACTGCAAGACCTCTTAAGACTATATTTTTACCAATCAGGGACAGATCTCGTGTAGTCCATACTTTAAGATTTCTTTAAAAGAATGTATCTTCCCACTAAAATTTGCTTGAGTCATGACTTCCTCCTCCTCATCAAAAATAATACCTAGGGTAGTGAATGGCCCATTGTGCCAGAAAACAGGTAGATCCCAGTCTTTAAATTTATGAAACCCTTACCAGCAGACAATTGTTTTCTCTAAATTACACTTTAATCCAGACCATCTTTCGAAGTCTTCGAAAAGAGCAAACAAGATTTTAGCAGATTGCTGGTTTGCTACGAAACATGTAGTATCATTGGCCAATTGACTGATTTTGACTTCACTGTCTCCAAATTTTAAACCAGTAATATTTTCATTTGTTCTTATCATGATTGCTAAGGGTTCTACCGCAAGAATTAACAAAAATGGAGCTAGGGGACAACCCTGTCTGACACTCCTGAACAAAGGAAAGAACTCGGAAGTATTCCCATTATTGATTACACAACTAGATACTTCAGAGTAAATAATATGCACCCATTTGCAGAATTCATTACCAAATCCAAAAGAGTTGAGAACTCGATAAATATAAGACCACTCTATGGTGTCAAAAGCCTTCTCGAAATCGATCAAGAGAAGAAGACCACTTAAATCATGAGTTTTATAATACTGAATTATGTCGGCTATAAGCCTAATGTTTTCACCAATGAATCTTCCTATAATATAACCAGTCTGGTCCTCATTTACTGGATATGGTAAAATCTTTTGAAGGCGTAAGGCTAATAACTTAGTAATGATTTTACAATCTATGTTTAATAAGGACAGTGGTCTCAAGTTCTTCAAATGTATGCTAGGCTTATCCTTTTTGGGGATGAGAGAAATGATACCTCTACGCTGATCTATTGACAACTTTCCTGTTTGATAAGCATACTCTAAAGTATTAAACACTAAGTGCTGAATGTTTGGCCAGAAAAAATTGTGAAATTCAGCTGAAAGTCCATCTGAACCTAGAATTTTCCCATTTTTAAATAAAGAGAGGGCTATAGAGCATTCTTCTAAAGAGATCATACTATCACATTTTATTTGATCTTCCAGTTTCAATCTAGGCATAGCAGGATTATTCAGTAATGAGTTTATTTTATCTTCTAAAAGTAATTCATCCCAATCTAATTGATTTGATGTATATAACTTCTTATAAAAATGTTTCTCCTCTTCCAAAATATCAGTTGGGTTAGTTATTTCTATGTTATTTTGTTTGGACAATTTTGTAATACATTTATTTTCTTAATTTCGCTTTTCTAATCCAAAAAAATATTTTGTGTTTTTTCCCCTAATTCTGTCCACCTTGCACGAGAACGTAACATGATACCCTTAGTTTGTTTATCATTAATTTCTGATAATTCTTTTTCAATTTCCGAAAGCCAATTTTTTTCATCTTCTGTTAATAATGTTTTACAAGATAAGTTTTGAACTCCTTTTGCAATTTGATTTCTTTTGTTCTAACCAAAGGATGTATGTTTTGAGTGTTTTATACTCATTCCCCTAATTTCACATTTTACTGAATCCCGTAAAAGGGCTTTGTCCAACATATCAGTGTACTTATTTTTACAATCAGTAATAATGTCTTTTACTTTTTGCACGTTTGTCTGAATCTCTTAATACTGAAGTATTGAATTTCAGGAAGCCAGGTCCACGTTTTTCAAATAAGTCACCCTGCATGTGAATAGATATGAGACTGTGGTCAGTCTTAATAGATGGCTTAATTTTGTCACACATAACAAATGGAGAGAGAAATGATGAAATTAGCCAGTAGTCCAGTCTACACTGAACCAGAGGATTCCTTTGGTGCCACGTGAACCTGAAAAGATCAGGATTCCTGTGTCGCCAGATATCTATTAAATCTAGTTCTTCAAATAATAAGTCCTTAACTGCCTGCATATACCTAGTTGTAGGTGCAAAAGTGCCACCTCTTTTGTCCAGTGTAGGGTTTAGAATGGTATTAAAATCCCCTCCAATAACGATATTTTCTCCAGAGAATTCTGACAGGTTTTCATACAAATTATTCAAAAATTCTATTTGAACATTCTCATGAATTTTTGTGGGAGCGTATACATTTACAAGAATAAACCTTACTTCATCTATCAAGATGTCTAGCAATATAAAACTTCCATTACCATCACTGACCTACTGTTGTACTAAAAAATCTATGTTGTTTGGAATCAGAATAGCAACACCTCTGCTGTTGCTGGTGCCATGAGAATAAAAGATTTTTGCTCCCCACTCATTCCTCCATTCCTTCTCGACTTCCGATGTGCCATGTGTTTCTTGAAGAAAACATGTACCACTATGGAACTTCCTCAACCAGTGAAATATTGACCTTCGTTTAAACGTGTCAGCCAGGCCCCATTAAGTGAAGAAAGTTTTAAGTTGAATGCCATTACATGTGTGTATTATTATCATATTCAGTATACATTGATACCTTGTTGCATGACCTGAAACATTGGTTCCATATAACAACCGAAATTTTGTACGCCTGTAATGTACTACAACAACAAAGATTACAAGACTGCCTATGTACATGAATTTACACATGGAAGAAAAATTGCCTCTGAAACAGCTGTAGTATCTGATGTAATGTTTACTATATTTGCCCCTGAACATAAGAAATATGACACCACCAAAATTGCCTGCAACACAATAAAAAACAGAAACAGAAATGCTTTGTGTCAACTGATGCGAGGCAAGAAGTTGCACCCAATCAATTCTTTTTGGCCGGGTACTGTGTCGTTGGATGTTTCACAAAATGTTGTCGCAGAATCTTCTGACAATATAATTGTCTTTGCAGTAACACTTGTGTTTCATGATATGTATGATGCGCGTGTATCTTATTGGGTTTGTGAACATAAAAACACATATATCACATGCAAACAATTGGATATTCAAGATAACAAATGGAACAGGCAGAAATATTCTTAAAGCACCAGTTCAACACTTTGCACCTTGAACGTATCAGGGTTTGGTTTCCATATTACACGTGTGCATCTCTTGCCCATGAGAATTGTTCATTTTGTCGAGTCCGCAATTCTTTTAAACGGAAATGCAACTATCACCTGCGGCGTCATGTTGCCAGAGACAAATATATCTGTTTGGTCTGTCTTTCATATGCTGCTGGCCAGCACAGAAGGTTCAGTAATTCAACAATTTTAGACATTAAAAAATAATGCATTTGTTGCCAAAACACACACAAAGATTTGTGTTATAGTTATAATTACATCATATTCAAAACTAGACGGCGCTTGCTAATTCTAAACTCCAGCTGAAATGACTATAAACTCGTTTTACAAAATATGATATATTATTTCCATCATTGGAAATATCATCAGTCATAAATATTTGAAGCAGAAATCGCATGAATGGCCCGATGTGGTCAATAAACACCTGTCTCTTTGTATTCTGTAAACCTTATCGAATTGATACTATGAACAGTACAAATTATGTCAACTGCACCAAATAGGCACTTTGGCTAACTCCTTTTCCGTACAGTTTTTTTTTTTTGGTGAAAGTCAAACCGGTAGTTTGATAAAGCAATGACATTATGATCCATAAACGTGCATATGTTCATTGCAAATGGGCATTTATCAAATACGGGTAAGTTCAGTCTGTTCTTAGTAAAGAGCAGGGAGACATTTGCACCATATATCTTTCTTAATTCAAGTGAACCTTTAGATATTTGCTCGTACGTGTATCATTGAAAATTGCAGAATTAATAAACGATAGCGCAAAAGGTCCAAACATCAGTAGCATTATTAAAATGGACGATTCAAATGTATGTATATCTTTTCCAAATAATTATTTGGAAACGTGCGTCCTCTATCAAGAGTTTCTATTACAAAATCGAAAAGTCCATACATAATTAGGTACTTTATCATAGTTCCAGAAACGCACGTAGAGAGTTTCAAAATGTCACAACCGGTATAAGTAAAAATGTTTCACCAACAGTTGTCTTTCTACTGATCTCGCTGGTAGTCTGAGTAAGTTACCGCAATATACAAGTTTCCTTATAGCAATTTCTCCTTTCATAGCCAACCACCCTATGGTACTCAGCACACCAGCAATGGCTGTTTTCTCAGGCAAGTTTTGAACCCTTCCAGCAGCTTGCCTGTGCGACACACTCAGGGAATTTAGGTCCTGGTTCTTAAGAATCCACACTTCATTGCCATATAAAGTAATAGGCAGATAAACCGATTTATATATCTTGGCAGCCGTAAGGGGGTTAATACCTCCTTCAAGGATAGCTAGACCTATGGCAGCATACAGTACTCGCCTTCCCCTGCTCATACGGTCATTTACACTGTCTTCTCCCATACCATCAACTCGTATTTCTACGCCTACATGTGTATATGTATCAAGCTTCATTATGCTCTTGTCCTCCATCCCGAATTTCCGTTGCTTTCTGTTTTGCGTTCCGTCTCGTTTGGATTCCTTAAAAACTAGGACCCCAGGTTTCTTATGATTGTGTGCAAAACGCCACTTATAACTATAATCATGTACATAATGTAAAATACCAATTAGAGCTACTTCCTTCCCTGCCAAGAGTGACATGTTGTCTGCGGCTGTTGGGGAGGATACATTAATACCATGAATTGACATGCCATGCACACTGTTTTCTATGTTCACTGGTAAATCACGTAACAAAACCGTATATTGAAACATAGAGAGCACATCTCCCTGTTTAATGCCTTGCCGAATAGGGAACCACCTAGACATGGTCCCGTCTAGCCTTACAGATCTCATACGGTTTTGGTAACTTTTCCACATCATTAACCAGCTCTTTCCCTGTAACCCAAGGTAATGTAACTTGTAAAACATCCCTTCTATCCACACTGTGTCAAAAGCTTTTCTTGTATTGAGAAAAGCGACATATAGCTTTTCATCCTTTTCCTTGAGATATCCAGCAGTTTCCTGTATTAGAAAAGAGGCATTGAGACATGACACACCTTCTCTTATAGCATCATTGTGGAGGATGGGGATAATTAATCTGTTTTAACCAAAGGTTCAATCTATCAAACGTAATCGTATACCATATTTTGGATAATATTGTCGTCAATGAGATACCCCTATAATCATCTACCGACTGGGGATCCTTATTCCCCCCCTTTAAAAATCTGTACAAATATTGCGTACTAAATAAATTTACAATAGCACTTATTGCCTCTGGGCCAGCGTACTTTAGGTGTTCTACCGTTATTCCATCAAAACCAACAGCCTTGCGAGGTTTTAACCTTTTACACACACTTTCAACTTCTTCAAAAGTGATTGGGTAGTATAAAATTGGGTCTCTTAAGTCACATTCCTCACTCTTTTTGGACGCAATCTGCAAAAATTCCAATAACTTTCTTTGAACAAACCGTTTATTTTCACCATGAAACTCATTTTCTGTCACATCAGGGTTAGCAATTTCTTCAAAATAAGAAGCCCATGCATCACATATTTCCTGCTTATCGTGTATGATATTATCATCAACTCTTAGAGAGCCTGAGACAGGTAGCCCAGTATTCTGTTATCTCTAACTATTTTCCAAAACGCTTTCTGGTCAATTTCACTCATTTTGTCTATCTCATTATAAAATTATCTGTCCTTTACATGTTTGACTCTCCTCAACTCTCTCCTGAAATCTCTTTTGGCAGCTTTGTACACTTTGTAGGTTTCATTATCAGGATCTCTGAGTTTCCCAGCAGCCTGATACCTGTGCCAAGCTTCCACCTTATTCTTTTTATACTCATTGACACAATCATTCCAGCAAGTTATTTTGAAAATGTTTATACTTAGACGCTGGGATATAACTTCCAGCGATTCCCCTGAAAATAGTAATCATATCCTCTACACCTAGTTTCAATATCCACTTCAGTCACAATACTTCGAGAAAATATGGCTTCAGTACGAACCTTATCACCAACTTTATTAGTATAAATATGGGCAATTTGGTTCTCATGAAATGCAGACCACTTTAGACACCTAGAGTAGGGTTCAAACCTCTCGCGTCTCCTCACCCACAAATCTCCAAATTCGACTAACATGGGTCTGTGGTTCGATATATCTAACATATGGTCATCCCAAATAAAGCAATCCTTAACTTTCTCACAAAGTTTACATGCCACGAAAATATAGTCTATACACGACTCACCTCTTGAGTGTGACATGAAGGTATTGGCCATAGCTCTAGCTTTGCTTGATGAGTTAAGAGCGTTTAACCTATTTCTTACAATAAAACGGTGAAGTATTGTACCAGCTGCAGTAGGTGCACCGGACACCTTAGGTCTCCCAAGGTATCCCATGTTTGCTTTCATAACACCAGCCAATATAATCTGCCATTTACTTCGACACGTTTGTACCACCTCATCCACGTGATCTAGTACTTCAATGTAATTATTTAGGAGTCGTCCCTGCTGTCGTACTGGCATATATACAGTAATTATATAGATAGTTTTACAATTGTCATGTATTCTGACTTCAATGCCACAAAAACAATCATGGGTTACTCCCTTCATTGCTGTTACACAGAAAATTGCTATTCCCCCTTTGCCCTGGCCACGTGTATACCTGTCCGGTGCAAGCTCTGAACTGGAACAACTAAGTACATAAAAACGATGATATATATTTTCTAGTCTTTTTAATTCAAAAGGGTAAAGCCTATGCTCATTGACCGTCACTATATCATTGCTATTTAATAAAGTGTACAAAAATGGCTCTGAGGATGTCAACCCATTGAGGTTATAGGTAGCTATTTTCAAGCCTTTATTCATCGTGAGTTCAAGCAACCACAAACAAAATACACACAGTATACAACATAAAGAATCTACTGAGTATCATCATCTAAATATAGTTTTATTGTTCACCGACACGTAGACTATAATCTGCAGGATTAAAACCTTTATTCCACTCATCCTCATTGCACTGCCACATTGGCCCATTTACATTGTGTTCATATGATTTCCGTTCAATGAACCACTCCCTGCATTTAATATTATCAGGCCAAGAACCTTCCGTAGACACAAAGTCTACACTACACGCTGGTATTGTTATTTTAGCAGTGGTAAAATCACGGCCCACCCTTGGCTTCAACACCAAGCATCCAACCAATCTACATCCCTTCGACGACAAATGTTGTCTAATGTCCAAAACAGTAGTCTCAGCAGCTACACCAACAAGAGCAAGAGACCTAGTGGCCACCCTAGGACGCCCCTTCAGTGTGGACCCATATTGAGGAGGATATACAATGTCATCCGCTTGTTTTATTCCCTGTTCCGTTGACTGTGAAAGACTATTATTATTCTTTTCAGTTTTTTTTATCTCGCTGTCCACCTTATTTCCCAACCACTCATGGAAACCATCGTCAACCTTATTTGTGGTACCTGCTACACCACATTGTACAAAATCAGAGTACAAAGTCTGTTCTCCTGCATCTTTTCTTTTCGTAATAGATACGACTGAAATCGGTTTTGGGAAAGTCACTGATTTTTGCCAATTTGCACTGAATTTTTACCGTGGACTATTATCCGGCATGCGTTCTCTGTCATTTTTAGCACTAGATCTAAGCTGTCCTATACAGGGGGCAGATCTAGACAAACCCTTTTCACCGTACGCTTTCTTTTTTACATGGGTTTTCGTGTTTGCGTCTAAAACGTCTGTAATCTGGCTGCCACAATTTTCTCCTTTATTCCACTTGTTTGTGGTTTTCGCAGTTTCTCTCCATTATTCTTAGTCTTTTCAGCTGGCGCGATATTGATCACCCCTTATGGACTTTAAGCTATCAAAAATTGTCTTTCCGACCACTGTCATGTTCATAGCTATGTTTTTCTGTAATTGAGGGACCTCAGATTCATATTTCAATTTTAAGTTTTCCACGTTAGCTCTAACATCCCTTAAAAGAAATAAAAAATCTTTAATCTCCTCTTTTAAGGCTATGTTTTCTACTTTCTCCACACTCAGCTCAGCCCTTAAAGCTACGATGTCTTGGATAAGATTTACTTGGGAAGTTTGGCTATGTACATTCTCATTAGATCTAAATATGTCCGAGTCTCTACACATACTTTTCGGTCTCGCTCTGTTAGCCTTTCCAATAGATACCAGGTCTTTAGGAAAATCCAAGGTACAGCCCTTTATACACAGATACAAACTTATGATATCATCGCATACTTTCCTGCTGGCGTTTTCAAATCATCTGTCTCTGAGCTTGTCTGAGCATGTCATGGCTTTCACTACCATTGTCCTCTTTAGGCTGTCCTCCATTTAAGTCCTTGATGTATCGTTTATGTGCAGACTCAAAACGGTTTCTCCGTGTAAACTCCAATTTATCATATCCAAAGCGCTGCACAAACTTCTCTATTACCTCAAGGTTTCTGCACACAGGTGTCTAATATATCCACATATACCATCGATTTCTGTGGACTCAGCCACAGAGACATTTGAAACGCCCGCCTTCTTGAAAAATTCAAAGGATTATCAGTTTGTAAATGAGAGTAAATTGGCGTCAATTTTGGAAAACCGAAATTTAAAACAACTCAACTCATCACTGTTCAACCAGGATCGATGAAGAATCTTCTACTTATATTTATATTACTGTTGTGTCTTTTGCCTATCCGGTAAGTTCAGCCAGTACAATCGACCTTGGCATTATTAATCACCAATGTGCTTTTTGTAATTTATCAAAAAAGTGATTAGGCAAATGTTTGTAAAATACTGATATGGAAATAAGAGAAAGTTGACCATGCTGCTTTTATATGAATCCTTCAGCAGTATAACCTGGGACGAAAACTGCCGGACTTAAATGCAAATCAAGTCGTAAAGGTATGATTAGAAACCTTTCTGAGGACCACAATGCTTGGCCCTTTTCAACAAGTTAAAATTCGTCCAGGCGAGCCCTTTTTGGATATCAAATTGTATAGGGGAAGCTCAAGCGTAAACGAATCACACTGCATGAAACAGCGAAAATAACATTATTTGATGATCATTGGGCACTGTTTCGAACAGCGCGATACCATGTCGTTAATGACCTAAAAAGCCAAAAAATTAAAATGGAAGTAACAGGTAAGACATGTGGTGCTAACGATTCTAAATTTTGGTGGAAAATAGTAAAATATTTGTCAACTGAACGATAACTTTTTTATTATGTATATCCATCATTGAAAGAAAGTTATACTCTTTTCACCTATGACTCAGAAAGCTGAGCTATTCAAAGCATTCTTCGCTGAAAGTGTTTATTTAATGACTGGGGAGCAAAACCATTACAGGTTTTGGACTCTGAATACAGCATTGCAGCATATTATCAACAATTTAACTTTGGTAAAAAAAATGTATTTCCCTTTTTTTAATAGACAAAGCACGTACACAAGATCATATAGGCCGCACGCTTTTGAAATATTATATTGGTTTTATACGTAAGCCCTATATACAATATCTAACAAATCATTGCAAAGTGTTAGTTTCCCATTGGGATTTGGAAAATGCCAATTTGACTTCTTCACAAAGCAAGCAGTTAGCCAAATTAGACAGTGTCATTACCATATCCAAGCCATTGTCCTATTGAAGCAAATCCAAGTCAATTCTGACCGAAGGCAATGTTCGTTGGTATGTGTAGCTGAGACACATAAATGTATAGTTCTTCTGTACCCACAAGAGTCCATAACGTACGTGCAAATGTCCATAGGGCCAAAAAAGCCATGTCTAATTTTAACAAGGCAAGAATGCAAAAATTTTGTTTAAAATTATAAGCCTACTTTAGTAAATTTGCTTGAACAGATGCATTAGTCATGTGCATATAGGACCATACAATTCATGATAAGGGACCAAAATCTGCTCACAGCAGAGATTTTGCAAGCACAGGTTTCAAATTTGTTGAAAATATCAATAAAATTCAGCATTTGAAAGGTGCTAGTCGCAACCACCGTCTCAACAATGATCATCATCCATAAAAGTCCACAAAGGGACACTAACACCAACATCAATCCATCAAAAAAGCCCCCTAGGCCTAAAATGACCATCAACAACAATCCAAACAACACGATTATACAATTTGATGTGTTTTAGACATGCAGCTAAAGACATAATGTTGTTTTAAAGAAGATAAACTAAGAGTATATCAAAAAGAAAAGTTTTTGAATGTGCAAATGTAGTGCTGAAAATTCAATACAGGGTCAGAATTTGCAACTACACTAGTTCAAATGTCAAAAATCAGCCAGAAACAAGTGACAAACCTTTTCGCCCTGTATCTTTACTCTAGGCTGCTCAGGAAAAAAACTGGGACGGTGTGTTTTTAAATCACATTTTTATAATTGGGTAGAAAATAATAATGTGACAAAACTTCAATCAGTTTATCAAAAGCCACACTCTCCCTTGTCACAACTATTGGAGTTATACGATATTATTCTTAATGCTATGCATTCTGGTAAAACTTTGTAGTTCGTATGTCTCGATGGCTCCCGTGCTTTCGATAATGTCTGGTAACAGGGTTTGTTGCACAACCTCTTTCCCATTGGCGTCAGAGGTAATGTTTTAGTACGATTCAGATGTTACTTTTCTCAGAAAGGAGCAGCGAGTTGTTATAAGCAGACAAGTACAAACCTGAATATAAATAAAAGCATGTCTAGCTGAAGGGTTGCTTTTGGGTAATTCTTATTGATATTTTTTATAAATGATTTAGCTGGCATAGGTAAATCGAACGTAGTATTTTTGTGGGCGACACAGATTGTATGCTCCCTCTGAAAAAGGTTTGTCTAAAATAGCCACCACAAGTCTAAATTGTGACTGAGGTGCCGTTGTTTTTTGGTTTATAGCTTGAAATGAAAGAAAACTGAGTTCTTTGTATTAACACGTACCCACAGTTATGGACAAAAAGCGTTATTTCTGCAAGTTTCGCCAGTTGCTGAAACAAATAATCTCGTACCATTAGGAGCTACCATATGCAATGACGGCACTTGGAACATGCTCAAGGAATATACCTATACTAAAGCTCTGAAACGCATAGATTGTCTCCAGGGTGTGAAATATATGTTAGACAGAACAAGGTTGGAAAACTATACTTTACATTAGTTAGACCTTTACTCGAAAGGGGTGATATTTCGTGGGATAATTGTACAAAAGTACACTCACAGACACTGGAATTGGTTCAATTTGCACTACTCGTATAGCGGCAGGTGCAACCAGGACAACAAATATAGAAAACATATATCAAGAAACAAAATGAGAATCCTTGTGCCAGTGGTAGCAGAAACATTAACTGGCATATCTGTTTCACAAAGTTAGTGGCTCAACTCTAGAATATTTTTAAAATCGAATTCCTGATAAACCTAAATTGAGTTAAATCAGAATATTTGATAAATCGAATTTCATATAAGCCTAAATTAAGTTCCGACTTTAGGGCTGAGTTGACCCATAGTTGCTGCAGGTTGACAGAACAGAGAAAAGCGTCATTTTCCCAAACAGTTGGAACTCCTTAGCCCAAAATGAAAAAGTAGAATGTAGCTTTACCTGAATTTTGTGGATGATATAGATTTGCTAATGTAGCTTTAGCTGACTTTTGTGGATGATATAGATTTGCTAATGTAGCTTTAGCTGAATTGCGTGGATGATATAGATTTGCTCATATGCACCGTGCTAGAATGCGAATGATTGGTAGTACTCCCAATGCTTTTTCCTTCCACCGGAGGTACATTCCGTCGCCATCACTGAACGTACACTTGATATCCCAAGTGAAACAATTCATCATTATTGGTTAGACTGTCCTAAAAATATCAACCATAAGACAACAATTGCTCGGCAATTTTCTTACTGCGTTTGTTTGAACATATTTTATTCGATGACAACAATTGGCCAACAGACATATTGCCTATATGGAGGGCTAACTGCGTTAAGCATAAACACTACTCTATGGAAATCCGCACAAACATTATGCTTGTAAACAACTTAATTCCAAAATGTCTAAAAATAATAATGCTTGCAATACAACTTTATTCCAAAATGTCTAATAATAAATTTATTTTAGCTGCAAAATGTTGCAAAAACTCAGACCCTCTAGTTAGGTTTAAACGTAATGTAAATGGATTATTGTGGGTACATTTTTTTAAACTATTTTCTTGTGAAACAAAAAAAAAAACAAAAAAAAAAAAAAAAACACACACACAAAAAAAAACACATTAAATATAATGAAACTTAAAGCATGCCACCTTGTTTCTGAACATAGGTACTTGCAGATGTCTATTCCTGTGTATCGTTTTAGAACACTACAGCATGACATTTTGACACTACCTTTGGATTGCTTGGGCTCTTCTCTAAACATTTGCAGACACTGCGACACCCAAAATGGGAAACTGTTCATTTTTTGTCGAGATTTCCTTGCTACAAAATATCAATGCTTGTAACTACTAGTCCTAACACAAATAAAAAAAAAAAAAAAAAAAAAAAAACCTAGGAAAAAACAAACAAACAAACAAACAAAACAGAATAGAACAAATAAATTATTATAAAAGCAAAGCAAAATTTCCCAAAATCCAAAATGAGTAAATAAACAAACAGACAGACGGAAAGACAGACAGACAGCCAGACAAACAAACAAACAAACGAACGAACGAACGAACGAACAAACAAACAAATAAATAAATAAATGAAACAAGACAATTCATTCCCAACATTTTGGGTTCATTTATCTGGATGACATATGAATATTGACCGCTGACAATAGAGCGCCACGCTTAGTTCGCCATTTGAAGTTAATATGATAAAACTGGCCAGGCCGAGAATACGAGCAGTCATCTGCAAATGAAACGAGGTCATTTATCCGAAGTATACTCCGTTGGACCAGTTTGAGGTTTGTCCAGTAATTGTAGTTGGACATGTAAAAAGTATTGAAAAACAAAATATGTTCTAAAGGGTCACACGCAAACTATAGACCAGAATAAGCTTTCGAAATGTGGAAAATGGTTACGAACCTGAAATCGGAATATATAACGTTACGTCCCGGAGTATATCGGCAACGTCATGCCTCAGTTTGTGTGTCCAGTCTGTTTTCTCCAGATTTTCTGGGTAATAAAACTTTAATTAATAAATGAATGTCTTGATAATGATAAAAATACCTGAATAACGTGCTTTTTAAATTAACGTTGATTTTCCCGTCTGTTCCTGTGGCTCCTCCTTTTAGATCTGTGGGTGAAAAAGCCAATTGCCATGTGGTACTCGTATTTTTTATGGAGGAGGGTTATAATAAAACATCCCCTCTTATGCAAGTGTTGGCATTTAGTCGTGTGATTTGTTTTATGCAATTTGTCCAACAACAATGTTTCGATAAAAAGGTTTCACATGCACGTGTTGCACTCGAAGGCAAGACAATTAGGAGGTTTGCAACATAAGCTTTTCTTTCGAAAGAATCTTTTCTGGCTTTTATTCATCTGCCTTCTGGTTATTTGGCTGGGATATCATTACGTGCATACACATTTACCGTCACATTTGCGTGGGTACTGTGGCCAACCCCATGTTATAAGGACGTGAAGTGGTTAAACTCTTTTACACGAATCTGCTCGTTTTCAGCTTTTCTACATGTTCAATTGGGTGCATTAGCAGGGCAACTTATGATGCCCCAGAGAAATTACCTTTATGCCAGTAAAGGTTGTGTGTCCTCTTTTCAGATTAATTGTTACTTTCTGATTCCTCTAATGTGGATCAGACATCAAAGCTGTCCCAATGTTTTATGAGGGGAGGTAATGCCCATACATGCTGATGTGAGTTTTTTTTTTACCTTGGCGATGCGCAAATCAAGCACCTTTAGCTCTACACCACACAATAGTATCGAGTGTACTCATTTTATCAACACTTTTGGTTAATTGGATGGCTTCCAGATTTTTTTAACCAGTCGTTTTTCATTTCTTGAATCGCATTTTATTTTAGAGTTATGGCGTGTTCTTCTGGCAAAGGTCCATGAATACATGTAAAAGCAGTCCACGCTGCATGTAGCAGTTTCCTGCACGGTAATTGAAATTGAAATTGAGAGTGTGTTGATAATAAGAAAGACGTCTTTAAAACGTTTACTTGTAAAACATAGGATTAACAAATCCTTGATATCTTTCTCGATCTGCGCTTCTATGTCAAGGGAGCAACCATTATTATTAACAGTGCGTTCCCTATGGCCCTTTGCTGTAAATGTCCTTCTATGGTCCGTCGTTTGGGCGATGAGAGACCCACCAAATCGATAAAAATACACGAGATACAACACGGTGATGTTCGTAAGCTCGGATTGAAAAAGACACAAAAATATGAACAGTGATTACTGTTGTTGGAGCCCACTTAATGAATAGTACCTTGAGCTGATAACAATCATAACTAGAGTAAATGATGAACCAGTTTCCTAATGTTGATGTCTGTGTGGAGCTCAGTCAAGTGCAATGAAAATACATACAAATTTAGTGTATATGTATATATATATATATATATATATATATATATATATATATATATATATATATATATATAAAGTTGAAGGTCAAGCTCATACAGCCATTCAATAGAAATACATTAATTTCCTAGCTCCGTTAGTCAATAAGTGCACATTGCAACTGGAAAGACATGCTCATATTGAAACTGAAAACAAATGTATTGCAGGTTACAAGTGAATCCAATCAGTCATTGTTCTTGATAAATGGGCGTATGGGCATGGAAAGCCTTTGTTGGTGCAATCTATAGCACTCAAAGATATATTTCTTGCTTCAAACCCATTTCATTAACTCTTGAAGAAGTGGTTCAGTATTTTAACCAACATTTTAATCATTACCCCCTCGAAGCGCGCTACAGTTTTGAATTGACTGTGTCACTGTTTTTGTTTCTATGATATGAAGAAACAAGATTAAGGGTGGCCAGATTATGCTTATATACATATATATATATATATATATATATATATATATATATATATATATATATATATATATATATATATATATATATATATATATAATGATATATGCATCGTACATGATGTGCTCATAAGAACAGTAGGGTTACCACTTTACCCATATGATAGACAAAAGAAAACAATTAACTGCCAATTTTGTCTGGCAATCCTGTCACTAATTAAATACCTGACTATCCATTTAACTATCTATCTGTGAAAAAGGGAACTGCAAGCTCTGCAAAATACAGCTGGTTGTTCCTAGTTTTAAAAGACGGTTTCCAGGATGGGGTCGTTAGAAGTTTACAAATATACTTTTGTCTGCACAGCTAACTCAAGTAATGAATTGGGCAATGGTGGGAGTTGTTGGTGCTTAAGTCTTTGAATGCAAAGGTTTGAGTGAGTCAGGAGCTTTCATTGGTGGTCTTCGTACAAAATGCGCACAAAGCGCATCTGGGGAAGCTGTTGACCTAAGCCATTCTTATGGGCTTTGCACTTTCATGACGACTGTAAGTGTGCTGGTTGTTGAACGAAAAATCGCTTTAGGCGAATTATCGATCTGGTAACGTTTTGTAAATTGAGAGCAGATCAACCGTTGTTGAAATTGGTAACGGAAGAGTGAGCTGCCAGCATTTCCCAACAAACCGGCGGCACTTAGGCGAAAGCTGGCGGGTTTATACTGCCAACACCGCTGCGGTACGTAGCTGGCACTAGCCTGGCGAATGCATGGCTAAATAAAACGTACTTGAGGTAATGGCCCATGACACAATTATCTCAATAATACCCACACCAGTTCAGCCGATTATTTGATGTTGAAACTGGCTGCTGGTTTAAATACAGGATTATAGGGTTTTAGGCGAACAATCTAATAAACGTGTCACCTAGCAATGTAGTCTATGACATATTTCTTCTCTCTCGGATTGTGCCTTCTAAATGTATATTTCACACAATTCAGACTTTAGCATGTCAGGCGCGTGATGTATATGTTTACTTGTCACTTTTCATGTCAGGAGTCTTAAAGTATATGTTTACTTTACCACGCTCGAATCATGGTTGTTTTATAAGTAGTACTTGGAGCTCTGTTTATCTGCATACTCTTCTCTGGCATATTGTGTCTCATTTTGTTTATGAAAACAATTTTAGGGATTCCGTCATTCCTTTGGCATTGTTGCCTCCTGAGTTGGACTCGCCAGCAAAGTACAGTAACCCATGAAGAACACTCTTCATAACCATAATAATCAGAATGTACTATCATCAACCGACTGCCTTGCCGAAGTGGAATTTTTAAGCCAAGCTCCCCGTCTTGCTGATCACTGGTACCAGGCTGTTGTCAGCATTTGCTGAATGAATAGAGCCCATGATTATTCTATGTATGTGTAGTCCTGGGTAGCCATTGAAAAGCCATTCTACATCATGTAGAGTTTTAGTGAAGATCATCACGCCACTAAACTATTTTGTCAGAACATGTTAAAAATTGCATTTATCAGTAAACTGTACGTTTTTAGTCCAAATGAAGGCTTCTGTAGACTATATAATACATGCGATCTGTGGACTATATAATACATGGGATAAATATAAAACAATTGACTATTCTGTATAGAGCTTGGGTACCACTGAAGCGGAATACACTCGGCGGCACGGCTGTGGCGGGCTAACCCTTTTTATCCTTCCCTACGAGTACGCTGGAGTGCCTACACCTAGCACTTGCACTCGTCCTGTTTTATTATAAATCCAATTTTGGTTTTTGTAAACAAGAAGATGGAGGGGGGGATTGATAATCTATTTTCTCCCATCTTGTGCAGGAAGGTGTGGCCAGGTGCAATAATTTCATTCCTCTTCAGTGAATATTTTCTACCTCCTGCCTTACTATTCTTAAATCATAACCTTTACAAGATGCACCGCACGACGTGAGCCCATCTTTAGAATTGGTACATGCAGATTCTTAGACTTGCATTTTCAATCAAAAGTTTGTCTAGAGTTGGCATAATCTTATCCTCATACAACCTATAACATTCCGTCGAATGAATCACCGAAAAAAGTCAAATTCATCAAGGTGCATTGAAAAATTGTGTTTTGATAACATGTTTTTCACATAAATACTAATGATTTTCTGATCCGCCTAAATGCACATTTACTCAATATTAAAGAATTACTCAAAATGGACTGTATTCACTCAAATGACACAAACCGGACACATTACGTTGAAACATTGAATCAGTGATGGCGGTGAAATAGAGCATAATTGTTTGGAGAATTTCAAAGTGAGGAGTGGGTGTCATTATGGTGTTTGCATTTCTGATACAGGATGTCAATTGTTGCAGTACTTGTTAGGATTGCCCTTGGTTTGTACAGGTGGTATAGCTGCAACTGTTAATTTTACAATCACTGGGGCTGAATATAAGGCCCTAGTTTGTTCCTATTTCAGTTTTACACTGGCAGGTGGTTTAACTAGGATAAGCCATCCAGCAACAAAGGGTACATACTGGTTCAGGGGTAAGTCATTTTTTTTCTTATCTGAACCTGTACTATACAAGTGTAGTAATTATGTTTTGTTTGGCAGGTTTTTCTTCTTTCATTATCCTTTGCATTTATAAGCAAAACTTCATGTATTCAGTTAATCCATCATTTGCCACGTTTATATTTATTCATTATTATGTGGGTTGTCTTTGCTGAATACTTATCTTAGACAAAGAGCCGTTACTCAGAGAGACATGTACGTGTATAGGCTCCGAAACATGTTCTGAGTAGTTACGCGCTGAAGACCTTTTAGCTTATTTTGGCTAGTACAGCCTCTGTCGAAATTCTACAGACGAACATGTGCAATATAGACAAAAGTACTTCCATATTTATGCTTAGCTTATGGAGAGTAAAGAGTTCGGACTGCGGATTGGGCAATGACTACTAGGAAGTTGTTCTGGACAAAAAGACACAAATACAATTTTTCTTGCTTATGCGAAAAATGCGTTTTCACGACCTTTTCCCCTCGCTTCTCAGTCCCTTGAAAGGTATTTGTGCTGGGACATAGTTTCTTTTGAAGCTTTACCTATCAGCTTTCAAGCTTTTAGTGTCTTTCTTTGCTTTACCGTGGACATGGTGATAGAGAATGGCAACAATATTTTTCTCACAGGATGAGTGGGGCAAAGGTTTAAAATTTATTTTCTTGTCACTTTCTGCATTGTGCAATGGTATGAAAAGTATGTAGCCGTTATTTACAGTTAATGCATGCCGCACTGTTCACTCATTGCCAGCTATGCGGCCATAGCCAATATCTTAAGGACAGGTAGGACACCCAAAACCTTTGCATGGCCAATTTTGAGATTTTAACGGTTTTTACAAGATGAATGTCCTTTCTATTTGTTATTAAAATTTCAAGCTTTTAACTAAAGTGGAAATATGAGAGAAACGCCAAAAACCACACAGGCGTGTGGACATCCAAACGTCCATGTGTCATTCTTTTGGTTTTCAGCCGCCAAACAGAACAATACCACCCGTCAATCATACTTAACAGCCTGCCACGTGGCTGCAGGTAGTAACAGCCCACGGCAAAAGGAGAGTGGTATCAAGGCAGCAATGCGAAATCAGGTGGCATGCCGAAATTATGTTTGTGGGCAGGGAAAGGATGCAAACATGCTAACATATCATAGCCTTAGTGGTTTACTTTATATTTATCTTGCCTGTTTTGCGTTCTAATGAAGGGAGACTTTAAGTGTTTAAGACGAGTGGGAATCGTCAGACGATGTCAATTCAAAGGCCATGCCGCGATGGATTACCCCAGTGGTCCTGCACACAAAAGACAGGCAGGGAAAAACTGGCACTTTAATCAACAATACCTATGTACATAATATTTTATCGAAAACCAGATATGAGGAAATAAAAGCACAAATAAAAACATCGAAATAAGCATAAACGTGAATAGCAGAAAAAAAAGATACCCACACAAAAAAGCGTTACAAAACTCAGGCTCGCAAGAGAAATGAAACTCATGCAGAAAATAACTGTAGAATAATGACAAGCTAACTAAGTTAAGTGTACAGACAAGCCTAACAAGCTAACTACATAAAGCATACAGATAGGAGTAAGTACAATAAAACACTATCCCTAAAAATGGGAGGAAGATGTGCGGGGGCGAAATCCCAAACCCGCCGTCGATCCACTGACCACAAGCAGCCGTACGCCGCACCACCGACGCAAGGCAACACAACTTTCGTAGCCAGGCTTGAGGTCACGGTGCCCGAAGGGCCGCTCAATGACGTCACACTTAGAAACCTGACTATCGCTGTCGCTGTTTGACAGATCGCTGAATAATGTTTTTGAGGCTCTTTTATTAATGTGATTGGCCACGAATTGATTGACAACCTCCCCAAATATTAAGGGACGATGTTTACTACGTCTTGTACAAATATCATCTCAACTTGAGCAACTAGTATTGTTTCAGATGCAAATGATCAACATCAAAGGCCTTTGAAGCTTGTTTTCTCAGACAGGATAATAGGACGAGAACCCAACCTAAGAATGGTTATTTCAATAAAAACGGCTTGGCGAAATTATATCCAGTTAATGGCTTTTGATTATGTAATGTCTAAACTGCAAAAACTGTTCAGCGATTTTCTACATTTTGCTTCGTCCTTTTTCTATAAAATGGAGAAAATGGACATCTTGAAAATCAAACGGAAAATTGAAACGTCAAACTTTGTGGATGGTAACAGAAAAACGATACCAAACATAAAAAATCGCAGGATTGTTTTTTGTTGCCAATATGTCAGGATTAAGATGCAAGTGTAATTATGATTTTATCGCAAAAAATTAGTGATTTATATCGACTTTTATGGGGTGGATGCTTCGCAGTCAACTTTAAATTTTTTATTCAACAATTAACATCACAGACGTCCAAATACGGGATATATAAATTCTATGGAGTATTACACACATATATGATACGTTATGCGAACGCTAATACATTTTGAGTTAGGATTGACTAAAGTGGGATTTATTTTTTGGTGTCTTACCTGTCCTTAAATTGATATTCTGTCTCAAAAGAATCAAACTGAATTACATAAATAATTTATTATTCACTTTGCAATTTGCATAACTTGTTTATACTACAATAAGGCGTACTGGATTAAAAAAAAAGTGGCAAAGTCATTTAACCACGATCATCTTAAACAAAAGAAATTGTTGACAGGAAAAGAGTCAAATATTATTGACATCTGACGTAATTACAATTAAACTACGGTGTAATTTCTTGTTCAGCACGTACTGTGGACAATGTTTAAACTCATGGTATTATACACAGTTTATGTAGATATGGTTCGCCTCTAAACACGTCCCTTCCTCCATTAAGCCAGATCTTCTAGGGCTCTAGGACAATCCACCAGGGGTAATGAAATTTAGGGAATCATAACTGGAATGTATTTGATATAGTAACCTTAATGAAGAATCCGAATAAACAGATGATCAGTAAGCAATCGGTCACTGTCTCTAGTGTCTGTTGCTGTCTTGGAAGCAGCGATACTGGCGGACGAGTTCCACAGCTGAATAGTGAAAATTCAGCTGAAATTTTGTCATTTTTTTAAATTTAAAAGCTCTATAGAAACCTGTGGTGCTTTTTTCTATAATTCAGAAATTAATTCACTTTAAAAGAGAATAGTTCAAATGAAGCATAAAGAGATAATTTTAAATAAACAGTAAGAACTATTCAGGTAGAAATGTGTGCATTCTTAAGGGTATTATTGTCTCCGGCAAGTTTATTTGCAAATCGTAATTGAGGGTGGCGTGCCATCCATGATAAACATTCATCGATTTCAAAGGCCCGGAAATTACATTCGTTTTATTCAAGTCTTATTCTAGAAATTTTGAGAGCCAGTTTGCTAGCAGTTTAACGCTTGGTACCCTTTCGAGAGATCTTTTTGAATCAGCGTATTTCAGTATTCGTAGGGGAATTTCTCAACAAGCCAAATGCTTTAGAAAGATCAAAATATATATTAATAACTGCTTCATCAAGTCAGAAAACTTATTAAAAAATCATACAATTCTTTATAAACTATTCTTATATGGACA
Source organism: Hermodice carunculata (assembly GCA_964020975.1). Classification (NCBI taxonomy): domain Eukaryota; kingdom Metazoa; phylum Annelida; class Polychaeta; order Eunicida; family Amphinomidae; genus Hermodice; species Hermodice carunculata. The sequence continues at coordinate 282,333 of CAXHWN010001934.1, read as the reverse complement.
TCTAAAAGAGTAATGAGGGTGAATGAGCTAATGATTGTCTAGAAACGTATTACATCGTTAGAGCACAGTCAATCCTGCATCGTAGTGCACCCCCCAAAATTGGTTAACATTGTGCTGCAGTACCTCTCTGCTGCATAGGAAGATCGGCAATGGGTTCGATTCAGCATCCTATATGCTTTTGCAAAAACAGTAAATTTGCAGTTCAGTAAATAGCTCAGTTAATTCTGTCTGCACACTCTTTAAACTTTCTATACAGGTGAGCAGGCGTTCTTCCTCTGCATACCCTTATGAGGCAATTGACCCACATTTTCTCATGATTTACACATTGCAAATGCGTAAATATTACAGCACATCCCTCCCTCGTGGTGTGGTTAGGCATGCTCAGTGCGTTTCCCTTTAAATGTGGTTGCAAAGAGCGGAAATTGGAGCTGACTACTAGTTTGGAATTGTAGACATTTGTCCTGTGGGTGCTAGCAATTTTGAGGAAAAGACTGTATGGTAGGTGTTTTTAATAGCGAAACATTTGAATATTTTAAAAGGGTCGTTTTAATAGTCATAAACTATGAAATCACTTAATTCGCTCTTAATATTACTGGAAAGAAAAGGAAATGCCGCTACTTCTAAATCCGGGTCAGCGAGAAAAATAAAAACGAATCCATACGTTTATGTCAATAGCAACAGAGAAGGCGTAAGTCTATATGTAAATGATTTACAAGAAACGTCAACCCCACCAATGTCCACAGCATCATATGCTGTATTTGGACTTTGGCACGGGCAAGGGGTGGTCTTTCTAAATTAAAATTAATGTTTCTTTAAAAACTTTAAGCCGTAGTATCACCATTGTAGAGGGAACGTTAACTTAAATATGTGGTAGGTACATAGTAATACAATTTTTCACATCATCCTTAAGGTAACATTGCTGACTCCGACTCCGACTCGGGTGACATTTATTTGACACAATGAAAAACAATACATATATGTGGAATACAAATTTTAAAATTATGATATCACAGCACTTACCATTATTTAGTAAAATTACCACAAGTAGAGTAGTCTGCCAGGATGAGTTCTGTTAAATTAGACAATGTCATTACCATATCCAAACCGTAGTCCTAACGAAACAAATCCAAGTCAATTCCGACCAAAGGCAATGTTCCTTGGTATGTATAGCTGAAACATATAAACTTATAGTTCGTATTTACCCAAAAGAGACCAAAACGTAAGTACAAAGGTCCATAGGGGGGAAAAAAAAACCTTATCTAGTTTTCACATGACAGAATGCAAAAAGTTTAGTTTGAAATTATAGGCCTATTAAAGATATAGGTTTCGGCTATCACAGGAGCCACCATGGAGAGATATTAACTGATTAAGTAACCCTCACTCAAAACTCAGTAAACATAGTAAACACAAACATGAAACATAATCGATTGAAGAGTTACAAACATAACAACTGGGTATTGCATATACATCTAAGTATAGATTCACATAGTATTTTTTGATATATCCTGAAAACCCTGAGAGTGAATGAGTATATGATTTATCAGTGATACATTTTGGAGTAAAGTTGGTATGTAATACCTGATAGACTGTTTGGATCTAGCTGTCATAGGTACTGGGAAAGGTGCATTATATCGACCACGGGTGAAGTAATTATGATGCAGTGGAGGGACTGAAAACATGATTTGAAAATATGTTGGTATGTGTATCTGAAGTAAAATCGTAATGCCTTCAACCGTAACAAATCTTCAACTTTAAGAATACAGAGTTTTGTAAATACAGGATCAGTGTGGGATATGTACCTGGCATTAAATATTAGACGAATGGCCATTTTTTTGACGTTGAAAATTCGTTTACATGAATTACCCAAGACAAGGAGAGAATAATTAAGGTGTGGCAGAAAAGGAGAGTAATACATTACTAGCATAGTATCAGTGGGCATAAGACTGTTGGTTCTTTTGAAAATTCCAACCAGTTGGGGTTTATCAGCCTTTTTGTGTATGGGAATCAGTTTTGCTATTTTTAATTTTTCTGCGCTCTGTGGAGATTGCCACTAAGCTTTTGGCCAGCCTTGCGAGGGAGGCAACATGCAAGGCCCTTTTTTGAGACATTGCTTCATATCCATCAATGAGTTTTGTCTGGATGCCTCAAGTGTGGTTAGTGATTACTGCTGTGTCATGTTCAAGCTACTTTTCACTGGCTGTCGTTGGAGAACTTTGCTGAAAGTTTTCATGTGCTGGGCACGTAGAGCTGGAACTGTCCTTCGTGGCTTTGTTGGTCTGTGTATACTGTGACAAGTGCTTCCACACAAAAAAGGTCACTCAGACATGGTGCTCTATGATGTTATCTTTTGACCCTTTCCTACCCAGGACAATGGCAGGCTGATCATGGACATGTATTCCACAGAGGCAAGTGGCATGATCTCTGAAATAGCCACTAGACCGAGATCCAAATCAACAGGTCTTGAATCCATAGATCCTAACCTATTGGATGCTATACGTTTTGTAGTGAGGGAGGAACTGAATGAAATGAAAAGGAAGATCATTGATGTGTGGCAACTTAAGTCCCTAAATGAGAAGTTTGATCAATATAAAAAAAGGGGTATACAAGACTGTAGTGATCTTATGACACAGTTGTCAATGACCTACTGCCAAAGCTCACCCCTAAAACGACAGAGATATCCACTGCCGTACTAATGAGAGCTTTAGGTGACCAAATGCACAAGCGCAAATGGTCTCTCATTATACAGGGCTTAAATGGTCTATCTGATGAAAAAGAAAATGAAACAAGAAAACGCTATATTGATTTTGCAAAGAACCTATTTGAAGGTGTCGAATGGCGAGTCCACTGGCTGCTTGTCATCGGTTGACAAAAGACGAGGACGCCGGTATCATCCACTTTGTGGACCTTGACAACCACAATGAATGGTTGGCTGATGCTACAATTCTACAAAACTACCAAAACAAGATCTCTATATGCCCGGATATTTCACCTGTCCTCAGACCTGTGAAAAAAGAAATCGTGGGCTACACACAGAGTTTGTCATCAGAGGGTAAGAAGAGTCTAGACTCAGGTATTTGACATCGTGGCCGTGCCTCAAGCTAACAGTCCATGGTCAAGATCCATATGTGATTAGATCTACGAAGAGGGCGGTAGCCAAGAATTATCTTGAGATGGACCTACCCTGTGATATTAACATAATGTTGTTTGTAACCTCAAGACACGTCTTATGGGGCCACTATTGTCATGGCCAGATTCAAACTGAACTTTCCATTGGCCAATAAATACCTGCAACAATTGCTTTTAGTTTGAGTAAAATGGCTAAATTGCCATCGTGGTGTATAAACACAATTTGACCTTTGATAGATACTGCTCTACTTGGCGCATTTGCATATATTATCAGCTGATTTCTTTTAAAGTCTCCCTAGAGAGTTTTCCATCCATTTTTGTCGTATTTGTTTGTTCCCTATGATTTCAAAAGCACTGTGTTGGTGCTGCTTTATGTATATTGTTGGTGACATTACGCCATCTGTCACCCCAATTTTTGGATTTTCCTTATCAGCTTTTGTTTTCCACATTTTACCAAAATCAAGGTATAATATTGAGGTGTATCAGATGCAGTCATGCTGCACATGTATAATTTACTTATGTGAGCAAGTACCTTTTACCAGAACAAGGCAAATGGTACAGTAGCTTACCGTTAATGTCGATGCTTATGCTGACATAACACATTTATTATATCATGTTCATCCCTATTATTCTAATCCTCAGTACTCAGAACTTCATGTTGGTATCTACAAGGTTATTACTCTCAAATTCAATATCCAATTTTCATTCATTCCAATTGAAGAGTACACGAATATTAGTCAGGCCTGTAAGGTGCATTTAAAGAGTTTTGCCTATAATATATCATGAAAACATACATCTTTCATATTTAGATAGCTCATGATCCCTCGTTTTCTGGAAGATAAAGTATTTAGTAATTTTAGTGGTGTATCTTTAAACTGTTTAAATGATTTGATAAATAATGAAAATGACCTGGAAAATGCAAATTCTATTGCAGCTGACTCTCCGTATGTAGACACAAAAGATCTCTGAGAATATCTTATGTCATTGATGCACACTTTTAAAGCTTTGACTCTAAATCTTCAAAGCCTAAATGCCAAATTTGATAACTTTAAAGTGATGATCGAAAATATAGCTAAAACAATTTTGAATTAGTGCTATTTGTTTTCAAGAGAACTGGATCGAAATCCCTTGTCAGCTGACTCGCTTTTGCACCTTGATCACTACAGTATGTACTGGTTCCTCTGGCTGCAACATGTAGTTCCCATGTGGTTTGATAGTTTATTTTCGTAAAGATTTTCAGTTTGCTATACGAAAATTCTATTTCCCCACCAGACATTGGGGAGGCCAATTCATAGATATAGCTAGTGCAGATATGAAGCAAAAAGTAACAATATGTAATATTTACAGACCTCCTCGTGACAAAAATGATGATATCGATACTTTCATACAAGATATCAGTCCCATAATCAAAAACGATATCAATGGAATCATCAGAAAAACTTATTGTCGGTGACTTTAACATTGATGTTCTAAAGGTAAATACAAGACTCAAGTACGCTGAGTATTTGGATATTGTACTTAGTAATGGTTTACTACCTAAAATCACATTGCCAACAAGGTTAACCGATAATACTGCTACTCTCATTGATCATATCTTCTGTAATCTATCCCACAGTTTGAAATGTTCGACATCTGGTATTATCTTATCTGACATTTCTGATAATCTTCCTTCCTTTACAAATCAGTATCAAAACTGAATTTGTTGTTAGTCATCCACCCAAATATATAATAAATAAAAATTACAAAGGTTCCTTACTCACTTCAATGCTTCTTTGATGAAGTAAAAAACTCAAGCATGAGTCAAACATTCATTCAGGCTTACGGTGTGATCCAAACATTAACTATGATGTATTAGATACTATAATAAGGTAAGCCACAGAAATACATATTTCATTAAGAAATGTTAAATTTAATAAGTATGAACACAAAAAGTCCGCATCTGTTATAGCTGGTTTTTCTCACTCCGATTAAATGTCGTGACACATTGTATAAAAAGTTTAAATGTGCTACAATAGACAACCCCCGACACGATACTTTGAAACAAAATCTAAGGGTCCATAACAACAAACTGAATAAAAATATCCGCTTACAGAAAAAAAAATTACCATTTTGAATTTTAAAAAATCAAAAATGATACCAAAAAGTCCTGGGATGTGATAAAAGTGAACTTGAATCTAAACAAAAACAAACAATTTTTTCTTCACTTTCCATAATACAAAATAACAAATAAACAAGTCATTGCTGATCGTTATAATTAGTTGGTTTTTTTTTTAATATTAATCCTAAACCGGCAGCTAAGATTGATTCTAGAAATAAGTCTTCTTACATATCCTATGTAAAACGTCCAAATTGTGGAAAGTTTATTACCAGTTTTATTTATATGAGGATTCCAATTTAAATTTTCTTGAATTCAGAGACCGAAGAAATCAAATTCTTTTGTTCTTGAAATGGGAACATTACTAATTTTTATATCTACCGTAATTTTTTTTTTTTTGAGGAAAGAGGGATGTCATATATTTTGTTTTGTGATACTAAGAGAAAGTTTATTTGCTGCCAGCCAGTCAAACACCTTGTTTAATTCACAATTTACAGAGAGAGATATAATTTGAACATTTAAATTTTGAGTAGGGCAGAAGCTGTAGGAACAAAGGCTCTTTTCATGGAGTCAAAAACAGATGAGGCAAGATGCATATCATTTGTATAAATTATTAAGAGGAGCGGACCAAGTATCGATCCCTGAGGGACACCAGTACTAACTGTTAGATTGCTGAATTTATTTATGAATGAACACCAGCTAATCTCTCTTTTATACTGTTGAAGAATATGATGGCTGTCAGCGATTGCGTTAAAATTAAGTCAGCTCAACTTAAATTCGTGCACCCGAGCAATCGATAACTGGTTATGACTCGAACTTGTTTAGGTTGAAAGCTCGTCATGATATTCATAACATCAGTGCTTAAAATTTGGTTAAGAAAGAAAGCTTATACGATCCTGGTTGCAGTGAGATAATTTCTAAAGTCTGTAACATATGAAGTTGCAGACTTTTTCTTCCCATCTAGTATTACATCAATTGCTTTGGAGATAAATAATTAAAGCACTTCTCTGTTCCCTGTTTGTTTAAGATGTTTAATATCAATATTAAAAAAATATGGAGATATGTTTTTCTTTTCTTTTCTTTTTTTTCTTCAAACCGAAAGAACTGATTTTATTGTTTAGTAGGGCTTTTTGTACCACTTTTGAAGATTTAAAAATGCACATGTCTATTTTAACAGTCGCTTTTCAGTTATTAGACATTTATATGAAAGATTTTTTCATACATGTTTAAGTTAGGTTTTCTAATTTTGAAGGTTATGGGATTTTTTTTGGGGGGGGGGGGGATTTGGGCCCCCTTTCATTAACGCGTACACTAAAATTGCCTCCTTGGCAGGTCCGGCCAAGCATGTTGTATGCATTAATATGGGCGTATGCGCAAAAATCGCTCTTCCTTTTTTCTGGAAGCTTGAAAAAGGACTAGCCCTTAACGCGTGATCATATTGACAACCATTTCAAATCAGCATTCATCTATCATTTTTCATGATGTAGACAGTCTTTGCCTTTTTAGATAGAATATCTATCTCTTTTTATTGTCGATGGCAAAGTGCAATTTATTTTATGATCCTTTGCATTTGTTTACACGGCCAGAGGCCAAAGACAGAAGAAGAATTCCCAATATTTGTGGGTCAAAATGTTGAGTCCTGAAGCCCATGAACCACATTATAAAAATGGTTTCTTTCCATGCTTTCCAAACTGTTGTATATTCTGCTGTCCGCTTGATGGCTGCGTTTATGGTAGTATACCAGTCCAATCCCATGATAAACTTTTTTTCGGATTTCCGTTTAGTATGCTAAAGAACCATATCTTGACCTTAATTGCTTGGTGGTTCTTTTGGTAGGAATTTAAATTGAACTACTGTTATTATTATTATTATTATTATTATTATTATTATTATTATTATTATTATTATTATTATTATTATTATTATTATTATTATTATCATTATAATTATTATTAATATTATTACTAATAGTAGTAATACTTGTAGTAGTGGTACTAGTAGTAGTAATTGTAATAGTATGATTAGTAGCAGTATACGGCTTACATCATCTGGTTGTAACCTTGGTAGCTGCTGTTTGGGAAGTTACGAAAAATTTTGAACAATACCAGCCGAGGTAAAGAGTACCTGTGCTTATGCGGTCTAGCGCTGATCATGCCCAGCGCATACTTCTTAGACCACATAAGACTAGATCACAGGCAATAAAATTAATGTAGAAAGCACTAACATTGAGTCAGAAACGGCGAGCGTAACTTGATTCTGATCATAACACATGTTTTACAAATATTGTGAGACCATATGAGCAGTTTTTGAAGTCCTACATGTACAGGTAATTAATTTATCCATATTCAAATTCATCTTTCAAGATATACCCACACATATACTGAACGGCGAATATGGATTTTCTCTTATTGAATTGAAGTGCTGTACAGCGCTTCAAATGTGTCTGCCCGTACGTATACATGGTATATGCACCAATCCAATGGGAGATCGAGCCACAATGCGGGACGTAGGCTTCATTGGAAAGAAGCTTCAGTACTATATGCGCTGACAATGTGGCCAGTGGTGGTTTATTTCTGTAATGTCTATTGAGCGGCTAACCGGCAGGGTATCCAGCCACCGATAACTTGATATGATAAGCTGCGGTTACACTGATTGATGGTGTGATCCTTGGGTAAGAATGGCGAGCATTTTGGATAAGTTCAAATAGTTATGCATTTACATGACGCACAGGGATTTCACCATTTAAGACAAATCGGCACCAAAATCTGCATTGGGCACGCATGCTACCTGCACAAGCAATGCGGAGACCACAAACTTACAAACGGTGTTAGCAGTCATTCCATCTTTGAAACAAAATATGGTATTGAACTTTCAAGATTGAAACTCCAAAATCAGTAGGGCTTCCCAAATTAAAGATTGCTATCGCAAAAGCAGAATATGTATTTTGTTCCCATTAATGATAGGAGAAACACGATATGAAAATGATATAACAGGAAGGTATGAATATGTTATATAAGGCCTGGTATATATTCAAGCTGTCGGCGATCAAGCTGATTAATCTTTATAAGAAAATTCGTATAAGATAACACAAAAAACCCGTTTTTTAAAACATGTATGAAGAAAACTCGAACAGGAATGCTTCAAAAATCTGGTTTGGGCTATAAGAACCTATAGTAACAAGCACGCTGAATTATTTTAAGCGTGTTACAGTATTTTTAGGGAACTGGTAATCCCATAGATGTTCAACTTTTATGTTACAACTGCATTTATCAGTCAATAGGGGACAGAATCCCCCGTCCTCATCGCTTGTTTAAAAACACTGACGATAAACCGCCATTTCTTTTTCCATGTGGCCTTATAAAAAGGAGTCTGTAAACATTTAGTTTCCAGCGACGCACATTGCGTGACTCTAAAGATGATGGCGAATTGAAAAAAAAATCATGCTTGCTGGGGCTACCGCTTTTCTTATCGAAACTTACGATTAAAATCATTATGATCCTAGCCAAAACGACCCAAGCATATTAGCTTCCCCTACAAAATATTTTGTCGCTAAGCAACGGAGATAGCCATTCGCCAGGATGACGGAGCACAGGTGGTTATGACAGCTATAATGCTTACATTTTTGGAAAGAACGAGTACTTATTTTTAAATATGATGACAATTTCAAGCTCACTGGATGTATCACGAATGTGCCTTATATTTTCCTGAGGACACAATTTCAGTTGCTCTATTTGAAAATAAATGTGGCCGGAGTTAAACATTTCTTGGTGGGGAATATTGACTCAATTTTGTTTTGTTCGATTGGAATTGTAAGTGGCATCTCATGGTAAACAGGAACTATTCCTGTGGTGGACAGAACATTTTACAGTGTATCTTTATATCCATCACTTGAGACCAAAATATTAGACGCTCCCAATGTAATTGCGTGGTAATGACTCTGATGTCCACTGGGACTTGAGGTCTCTATGGTTTGATATAAACTATCATTAAATATTGGGGCGTATGATGGCCTCGCGAAACCACCGTGCATAAATCCCACGCATTGCAGATATTGCATCAGCCAATAGCACTTCGATTTCGCCTGGAATTTTTTGTTAGAAGGAAAATGCATTGTATAAACTTTACAGTGACTAGTGACTACTTCCAGGAAATACATCACATTTTTTATTGTCTTAACAGTTTGTACAACACTTCTTCCCTGAGTAATGAGTAGTTTATCACTACATAACCGTCTGGTCTCAGCACACAGTTACAGATGATTCATCAAAGATAAATTGACCATCGGATGTGCACCGAATTTATGTAAAATACGCCATACATTATTGCTTCCCTTGCATATGCACACATGCGTGCCTTAACACCCTTTAAATGTGCATAAGAGGACCCTAACCGTACGTTAAAAACATTCTCTATCCGGGGAACTTTTCAATGTTAGATTGTTAGATTATACTTCCTACAGCACTTGGCCATTGATTTGCTAACCAGTTTCAATCTGATTCCATCTGAGCCACCAAGTGTCCCAGAGCACGGAACGGATATTGGAATAAACGAGGTTTCTATCCTATAACCGCTCATCTAAAACCAGGACACGCCGAGTCTATATGAATCAATTACAAGAATATTGGCATTGATTCCTGCAGCACCAGAGTATGCCGCTTCGTTGTTGTTGGTGTTCTGTCATCAGCTAATATTTTCTTGATTGATACGGACACAGATCAAAAGGTCGCACCCTGGACGCTTGAGAACATAAAGCTGTGAGGTTCTCTGTAGACTTATTTTCTCATCCTCACATTTTCTCTTGGGTACAATGTGAGACCAGATATTTTGCTTGGTGCGGAGTTCATCAAAAATTCAATCACGACAAACGATGCCGCACAATCACATTCTGGGGACATCGCGGGTGGCAGAAAAAAAAAATCCGCGAGCCAGATCCCTACGGATTCCGTACAAAAAGTAGTATATATGTTTGCTTTTCATTCCGTCCATATTTGGTCTCGTTTTTAATTTAAAAATTTGGTTCGAAATTATGTGAGGATTTTGTAAGTTATTGGTTATTACCTTTTGCGTACGTCAACACTATGCCCCTTTTCTTGGAATATTATTCTATGACACTAACTCTTTGCCTCTAACGTCTCTGAAATTAAAATTCCCTGTGATTCGCCCAGGAGTCAAATGTTGCAAACCTTGTGCTTCACACCCAACCGCAGAGACACACACGTCCTTACCAGTGTCAAAGTGATCCAGTATGCCTACAGGTTGAAGACATGTTATATACATGATTATAATGCCTTTGTAAGCAGGACAGGCTTTAATTTACATCATACAAACAACTTGCTATTGACAAATTTATATAATCATGACATATGCTGGTTCCACTTATGTTAATTATTGACAAATATATTGAGGAATTTGGCAGGTACGGCTTCTTTAGGAGCAAAACCTTCTTCAGTTATCGGCAATTCACTCAATTGAATGTTAGTGTGGTGACAGATTCGACAGGGAATTTGTGCAAGATGTATGTGCTACGTATACTATTCTCTTTTGTATCCATGACCTACCTATTGAAAGCACCATTTAGCTTGTGACTTAAATATTAGTCAACTGATTTGACATTAGCCAGTGCTCTATGGACAATTTGGGTGCTCTATGGACAATTTGGGCCAAGGCTTAACATTTTTTAGCATTATATTCGGCAAATTTAAGGTCAATACCATATGCCCATTAAAAAAAATAGTTACTTTTCTTGACTGAAATTCTACACGCTTCTACAGACCAATAACGGTTTCAAAATACCTGTGAGAAGGCTTGGTTTCCCAAGGCGCCCTTTAGATAAGAAAAAATAATAATCAGGAGTGATGCATAATAAATGTAATAAGCGCTTCTCTCTCGGTGTCCTTAACCTGCCAAATGCAAGAACTGGCATCAACAGCCTTTTTCTTGTTGCGATAAATCGAAGATCAAGTAAGAATTTGGGCTGAATTCGACTCGGTAAGTGCTTTAGCTTTCAACATGGAAGTCTTCGTCTTAAGACCATAGCCATAGAAATGTCTGGATTTTGGCGATTTACATCATATCCGTTTGCACGGAATTTCTGATCGTTATTGTCCTTGCAAGGTGTCATTGCATGCTCAAAAGTAATTCTGTGAAAAGCTAGGCACTTTATATTGATTCATTATCCTAACATCAATTTTGAACATCATGCCCCAATTAAAAAACTACGATTAGCCCAGTAACATGGCAAATTTTATCAGCTGATTTCCCTGAAGTTACGTGCGAGGGCTGGCTGAAATTTTCTAAGCCTTCGTGGGATATCTTAATCGGATTGAAGCAAATTTGTTGCCACCAACAAATACAATCATTTGATGAATCATAGACATACGAACTCCAACTGTAGTGTGGTAAGTGTCATTGTACCAGACCATCTTGTTCACTTATCCATTGAAATCCCCAGAAATTGACAAAGCTGGCTATAGGGCAGTCATCAGGTATATACAACTGAAAGGCCTTTCTACAACACAAATACATGCCGACATGGTCTCCCCTTTAGGTGATGATGCCCTGACCTTTTCCACTGTTCAGAAGTGGGCTGTGGAATTCAAGCATGACAGGAAAAGCCTTGATGATGACGCGCATTCAGGAAGGCCTTCAACAGCAACTCTTCCCGAAAACATTACCCACGTACATGACTTGGTGATGGCTGATTGACGATTGCCCACTCGACATATTGCCAGTATTGTGGGCATCTCTCTTATGACAGGGTTGAGGACATTATCGCCAAAGAGTTGGGAATGACTAAAGCTTCTCCATTTTGAAGCAGATCTCGATTTGTAACCATGGATGAAACTTGCATTCATCACTTTGGACCAGAAACCAAAATTCAGTCTAAGCAATTGAAGCATGAATGATCCCCCCCCCCCAAAAAAAAACAAAACAAAACAAAACTAAACAAAAAAAAAAAAAAAAAAACAAAAACAAAAACAAAACAAAAACACACACAAAAACACACACAAAAACACACACAAAAAAAAACAAAAACAAAAAACAAACCAGACCAAAAAAAAAAAAAAAACAAAACAAAACAAAACAAAAAACAAAAAACACAACAAGTCGGTTCCTTCTGCCGGAAAAGTGATCGCTTCAGCCTTTCAGATTCCAAAGGTATTCTGCAGATTGCCTATCTTGAAAATGCTGACATACTGAGTTGCGTGAAGCTATCGAACCTAAGCGACGGAGAATGGTCACTAAAAGAGTCCTGTTTCACCAAGACAATGCTCCTGTTCACAAATCGGTTGTTGCCATGTCAGCGATCCATGATTGTGGCTTCTAGCGCATTGAACATACCCCTTATTCACCCGATTAAGCCCCGTCAGACTCCCACAGGTTTCCCAAAATGAAAAGGAAACTAGCTGGTTGCCATTTTCCTAGTAACGATGGCGTCATTTCTGCTGTGAATGACTTTTTTAGGCTGGCTGAAGAAAATTTCTTCTTGACGGGCATCCAGACCTTGCAGTATCGCTGGCAAAAGTGTGTACACCTGGAAGGGGACTATGTAGAGAAATAAATGAAAACCATGGACTTTGTACGGGTCTTTCACAGCTGGGCTTAGAACCTTTCAGTCAGCCCTCGTACTATGGCGACTTTGACTTGGTGTTCCACTATGTGTAATCATATGTGCCCTGAAAATTTGAAGCTCAAAGTCATTTGGTCTTTCGAAAAAAAGTGTAGTTTTGGTACTGTTGTGATCTTTTATAATCACCACGTAATTCATTTTGTTTGTGCGGAGACACAAAATCTTGAGCACTAGAAAGTTTGCAAGTGTGTCATCAGATGAAGCCTATGTACCATAATTTAAGATATTCAATAAAAAAATCTTGACTTTTGTTCCTCTGGTCACGGCTTACGTATGAGAAAAACCGATTTTTCCGTGGCTCAGAATGTTCTGGACAGATTATCATGTTCACCTCTACGGATAGCCTGGGTCATGGCTCAACCTTTCCCAGTTAACACCAAATAACAAGTAAAAGGTTAATGGCATATATTTGTTCAAAAATGAAATAAAGTACGTCTTTTAACTCCATCTTGCTATTATAGCCAATAATTATATCAAAGACAAAGTTCTGTCTTTCTGCAAATGAACTGGGTGATAATCGAGCATATTAAAAAAAAAAAAAAAACAAACAAACAAACAAAACAAAACCAAAAGGTAATGTCACCCTCATGTCCCTGACAGCCAAATGGTATATCTCTGCTGAGTTGTACTGACAAATTATTTACATCATTAATAAAAAGAATGTTCTTATACCAGCCAGAAGCCACAGAGAGCACAGGAGAGCAAGTGGGTATGAGAACTTGTTCTAAAACAGTCTATATATTTGCACTACAGGTCTTAGTTGAAACCTAGCAAGGAAAAAAAAACAATAAAATAAAATGAAATAAACACTTCCATGCTGTTATTGATTATGGTAAAGCATGTGACTTAGTTAGCAATGGTTATCCTTGATCTGAACATCTATCGGTTTATAGAGGGTACTAAGGAGAAATTTGAGATTCGAGAAACAGTTACCTCGCTAGGCTGCCTCGAGAAACGCGTGTCAATTTAATTTAAATATACCAATTATAAAGTTCCTGTTGTACAGAGAGGTATCAATAAACGGATCGGTATAGGAAACACAGGTGAGCCCTCTGTCATTACAATGTCTCAGGAGACGGATACCATTTTTTTCATATAGCAAACCATTTAACGTAAACAAATACATTAAACCGTTCTGTGTGAGAAACAATAATGCTTTCAATATTAACCGTTCTGCAACAATTCGATGCAATGAACAGGAAACATGATATCATACATTAAATACGTAACTATTCTTTTTTAGCAATCTATAATATGTTTCAGTCACATTTTTCATTTGCTACTTTGCACACGAACTCTGATCTTTATACTTTATATATTAAATCATCTCCTTTTATAATATATTTTCAGGTTTTCCTGAGTATGCACGCTCAGGAATCTTTTCTCCTGCGCAGGAAAGTGTTGGACCGGCTGCCATTTCGATGGTAATGCATTAACTATTATTTTGTAATGTTACTTACTTTCACACTTTTCTTTTCAATTCTGTGTCTTCAATGGTTCCTTGGAGAAATCAATGTTGTCATTGCCATTGTGAATGCAGCGAATCAAAGTTGTTGGCAAAATAGGAACGCGAGAGGAATTCAATTTGTTCCTAGTGCGCAATGCTTGGACTACATTGAGAATAGTATTCATGGTATATATATATATATATATATATATATATATATATATATATATATATATATATATATATATATATATATATATATATATATATGATATAGTGACTGCATGCTTTGATCCCATTTTTGAAACCTTCTGTCGGCAAGGCTTTATTCATTCTGAAGCCTAAATACGGAAAGAGTAATCTCAGTAAAGAGGGACTAGATACGGTCTTTATGTGTGAAGACATTTTTCTAATCAAAAGCGTGCGTCCAACAATCAATAAACACTTGAATTATTGTACCCATGCCAATCCAACCCATTGGCATGCAATATCTGCCCATTAGCCTCGCACATAAGTGTCTTTTGTACCTTCTGATACGAGTATCCTTTCTAAGGAACAAATTTCTTCAAAAAGCAGCATTTTAATAGTATAGGCATAGAATACCTAACAAAATACTTTTACATTGGTTAGCTATGACAAAAAAAAAAGTGGATTTTATCTTCCCGAACCGTTGATTTGGACAGAAAAAAGGACTGATAATCTCAATTTTCTCGTTTTTATAATCCTGTATGACACCAACCAAGAATATTCGAGAAAAAAAATACGTAAGAATATTTTGTGCCAATTCATTAAAGGAGAAACTGTAATCCATTTATCTTTCATTATGAAGACTCGTCCCGTAACGGTATTCTGAGTTAATTCCCAGTGCATGACGTCAAATTTCACGGCTGCAAATTCCTTCCACGCACATTGGCAGATGGTGTCCGTTGTGTTTTTTTGCATGTTATATTGTCGTTTTTGACACAAGTTTCGTATACCCTGAAGAGTAAAAAATAAACATTCGTAGTAGCTTAATATAGGGTGATATGAATATGAAATTATGTAGCAAATACGATGCAGAGGAATTCAATTGCGTAACATGGCCTGAGAGCCCAAGTTTATAGGCCGGTGAAGAGTTATTTATTGGGCCTGGAATTGATATGGCCAAGAACTGGCCAGAGAGTGTGTCCAGCGTCAGGATGCTTATGGAGTTTCAGGTCTTGGCGGCAGTATATGAGGCATCAGTGACAGCAACATTTCTCAGCCTACGGGATCACATGCAACAGACTTCTCATTTGGAGAGCAGGGACTACTTGAATGCTTGAAGCTGGCTGGTCACTAAGTGAGGCCACTAGCAGGACCAGGAACCGTTCATCAGCCACCAAGTAAAAAAACACTGGGGTCGTTTTCAGGTTACATGCAAATGCAAGAAAAATATGGTCTGGTACAGATACGACTTTTATACAGTCAGGAAGATGGCTATTTTGTATAGTTTGCAGAAAGACACTAGCGTATGCAAAGCCCCTTGTGTTGGGACATGTTGATTGGCACTGATGTCCCATTTACTGCTGGCAGGTCCTTACAACGTCAAGGGCACCTCAATACTGGACACGTCCTGACCGTTTCTTAATTTATTTCAATTCTACGCCAACTATTTAATTCTCCTTTGAGCCACAAACTTGACTTTAGAGACATGCAACTGGAAAATTACACATCACACCATTTGATATGTTTACAGAACTTCACATTCATATCAGCCTCTTGGACTTTTTGCATTATCATCCCCCACATCAATTTCACGATTTTTTATTTTCATGTTGCTCATTTTCTCCACAGTGACTCTAAATGCATGAGGGGCAGCCTTCCTCTTCACAGTTGCGGTGCTTGCCCGATGATGAGACAAAAATTTATCTATTCGCTACTTCATTGAGTCTTTTGCTGCCAGACAGTAACCTGGGCACTTAATACACACAATTTGTATAAGAAAGATGTAGATTCATTGCATTCTCATACCCACTGAATTCATGGGATATGCAACTTCAAGTAAAATGTACAAGTAGGATTGTTTGCCAGAGATTGTCTTAGAGAATAATAAACACGCAAAGAGAATATGAGAACAACCTAAGCTCATTTGCCAGATCCTCTATTCTATTCAATTAAGTTTAAAGATGACTGCGTCAATAACATGACATGTTTTCCCAATCAATTTGTAGCTATGTACATACAATCATGCAAAATTCAGTTATTCAAAACTACACCAAAATGGCTCAAGTGCTCAAATCGATATATTGTAAGAATTTTTCATCAAAATTGCGTGTTCATGCGTAATTATTGCCTCAAACGCAGAGGCCATTATCGCGGAGGATTTGCCGTGTTTCTTTCATCGGGAGTTCTGCAGCGGAACCTCTAAAAGAAAAACAAAAAAAACAAAGATTCGTTCTGTAGTGTTCCATTGGATTTTCAAGGTTATGTATCATGTTTCCCCCTACTTCCTTCGAATTCATAATGAAACGAACAATGATTATACTGTACTTGTAAATTGTAGGTTTAATATTAATTGCATCCTTTTTGAAAGACCAGCAAGCGCGTGTAATTAAAGAGCAAACTTAAATCACTCACACAGACACGAGCACACACAGACACGAGCACACACACACACACACACACACACACACACACACACACACACATATATATATATATATATATATAATATATATATATACATATAATATATATATATATATAAGTGTGTGTGTGTGTGTGTGTGTGCCCTCAGTAAATTGATCGTCGAATGAGCTTCTGTGCTCACTGCAAATAATATACCATTAGGTAAAATTTTAGCAGTACAACCTAATGGTACGTTGTACAAATAAGACACGATTTAATTCAGTGATTCGTTGAATTTCCATGAAACGAATCAATATTACGAATTATTTAAATTTAGAATACCAGCTTAAGACACATCGGAAAGTTCCTGTATAGATACATTTTTCCATGCAGTTGGTATGTAAAATAGGATAATCATGCTTTGTGAAAAATCCTTAGCATGATGGGTTATTATAATCGTAAACTGCAGTCAGTTTTTATAGTCTTTTTCTATATTTCTTTCGAAGTGATTGGTCCAATAATAATGGTAACGTACATGGTTCCAACACAACCTTAAAACTTACAACTATGACTGATCAGCTTCAAAATATGCATACTGTAGCTTTTCTTTTCAGGGCCTTTTTAAGATAGCGCATACCAGGGTCTGTCATAGATATACCACTGCAACTTCGATTCTACCTCCTCCCTCTCTCCCTACTGACATAACAAAGATATGAATTGACGATTGTTTTGCAAATGGATAAGTAAACAACCATACGAACATTTTAAAAATAAAAATATACCCCAAAACAAAAAACTACCTCAGTTTTTAGGAGAGCAATGGGAACACATTTTCAAGATGAATCCTACATATTTCAGTTGAATATGAACCCATTGGTACATTCTCAGTTTATACATATTTAATCAATTACCTCTTCAACTTTGCTGATGCATGACGTGCTAACATTGGCCTGTCATAACGGGATTTCCCGGTTATTATACTTTTCGAACACACTTTGCCACGAAACTCTTTTGGGCTCCCTTCACCGTATGCTGGGTAACAAATAAGCATATAGGAATAAACAAGATTTTGGGCCACGACAACCTGAATAAACCCTTTAACAAGTAAAGAGTCTCATACGTCCCTCTCCAATCCATAATAGTTTTGATCACTTTGTATAACCACGAATGCTGCAAAAAATTTTCTTAACTTAAATTGGTTTACACAAAAGTTCACTCAGCAAGTCTGATCATTCAGAAATTTGTACTTCTCTGGATTTATGTTACAGATTGACGAAAATGCGTCAGCAGACATCACTTCAAGGGTTTAACTGCTTTCCCAACGTCACAGGGGTTAATCGCGACATAAATTCACCGTCTTACGCAGCTGTACAGAATATAATTCAAAGCACAATTTTTTTGTGCCATTACTGAGGACAAAGCGGGATCTCTGAGCATCTGGTACCACATGTATTTAAAAGAAACCCAATGCTCGTCAGCCGTCAGTGTTTTTAGATCACATTTCCGCGTAGGTTATGCAGGGAAGGAGGTTTTTTTTTTCAATTATACGCATATGTCGAAGCATACAACCCATTTACACCCTCAAAAATTGCATTTCAGTCACCATATATATATATATATATATATATATATATATATATATATATATATATATATATATATATATATATATATATATATATATATGTATGAAGTGAAACCTTAGTATGACGACACTCAGGTATCCGACATATTCATTATAATGACACAAATTTTGAATGGCAAATGTTCATTTTCTTTGTTGTTTGACTCGTTTATCTGACATATCCAGTTATCTTACACATTTCGAAGGGAACAGATGTTGTCATTATAACGAGTTTTCACTGTAACTGTATGCATATAATTTTACAAAATGTCTGGCGTAGTTTGTCTCAATCATAAGGGCGTGTTATCGTGTAGAAGCGGCATGGACACGCCCACGAAAGTGCCCTCCTCGGGCTCCGTATCGACAGTTCCGTCTGGCAAAGGTTTGTACATGTAAGCGTATCTCCTAGTTAGTAATCTCCGTGGACCGAAACCCGGTCGAGTCCGGAACCAATACCACATTATCAGTACAATTGTGACCACCATGATTAATGCTGCTAAAGTAGCAACTAAGGTGTGATCCTCTGGAAGGAACTGGTGCATTGTTTCACTGTGGTGGATCGGAGATGTTCGTAATCGAGTATAGCTACTTGCTTTCGAGGGAGCAGAAACGATTGAACTGGACGTGATAACTCGATAAAAAGGCGTAGACGGAAATCTTCGGCTGTGGGTAGTCTCCTGTGTTTGCTGTGAAATATGTGATGTGGCTGCATACTGCCACGGAGTCTTAAATGAAGCATTTGTTTCTAGACTAAATGTTTCATTTTCCACTGTCGCCTCGCGTAGGGTAGCCAGTGTGGTGTCTGTGATGTTGAGCAGCGTAGTTGACAGGTTGGCCATTTTTAACCATACTATATGCAATTTTATAAATAAAAAGTACTCAGAACTGCTTGGATGTCACAATGTCTTCTATATATCCAGAATCCGCATTGGCTGCAAAAGAAGAATAACACACAATTATACACAGGCCTCACTATCGCTGTGGTGTTCATGCTATTGGAAAGAAGAAATTAATCGAGTACTTTGCAAGCTCTAGGGCACAATTAGAATCCATGATGAGAGAACGCTGATACTCAGAAGCACTAAATTGTTATATTCATACCCCGAAGGGTACTCCTCCCGCGCATACCTAAATACTTCATTTTATGTGTAATTCTTCATTTGTAGCCAAAATGCAATATGCAATAGTTGAGGCAAACACTTCCTGTTTACTGCTGCATAGCGAGACTACAACTGTAAAAATTCGCCCACCGTGAAATACCAGTTCAACACAATGGTTAAAAGCCGGAAGAGCTTGCGCTGTATGTGTCCTTACCGTGTTTGCTTTGTGTACATTGGTGTGTGTGTGGGGGGGGGGGGGACCCTGCCAGACTGTTCCGAGTATTATCAATGTGAAGTGCACTGGAGGTATATGCAGAAATCAATGAGGCTCAAATGGGGTCCAGAAATACACATAACCATCTATTTCTAGACATGTTGTTTCTGGTACATTTATTCACTTCTTCGTTAACGAGGGTTACTGGCTCAATGCCGCAGCATTCATCTTCCGCTAATCATAAAATTACGGAAATGCCAGGAGAAAGAAACAACAATAAGATGACACATATATAAATATATCTAAAAATGAGGTAACAAGAAATAAGTGAAATACACCAGTCAAATAGAAATTACTTTTAATCTATATTTAAGTGTAACTAAGAATCTCTTGTAAATTTTACAGTGCAAACAATATGTAATAAATGGCGGAGGACGAGCGGCATGACAGCGGATCTCTCCTGACTAAATTTATCAGTATAGAGGCATGACACCGCGGCTCTTATGACTGAAATTGTAAGTATTCAGGCACAGCAGAGGGACTCTCATGACTTATCAATATAGAGGCATTACGGCGGGACTCTTGTGAGTATAATTATACGTACAGAGGCATGACAGCGGGACTCTTGAGACAAGAATTATCAGTATTGAAGTACGACAGTGGTACTCTCATGACTAAAATTATCAGTATAGAGGCATGATAGTGGGACTCTCATGACTACAACTATCCGTATAGAGGCATCACAGAGGTACTCTCATGACTAAAATTTTCAGTGTAGAGGCACGACAGCGGGACTCTCATGATTAAAACTGGTGACTAAAGTTGTAAAGTTTTAGGCATAGCAGCAGAGCTATCGTGGCTAAAATTATCAGTATAGAAGCATGACACTACAATTGTAAGTTTGAAGGCATAAAAATGGAAATCGCGTGATTAAAATTGTAAGTATAGAGGCATGACAGCGAAACTCTCGTGCCCAAAATTGTAAATATAGAGGTACGCCAGTGGAATTCTTGTGACTAATTTTGTCACCAAAGAGGCATGGCAGGAAAACCGTTCACGACCAAAATTGTAAAGATACAAGCATGGCAATGGGACTCTTATGACTAAAATTATCAGTATAAAGACATAACAGCGTATCTCTCCTGACTAAATCATCATTATAGAGGCATAAAAGTGGAACTCCCATGACTAAATTCACCAGTATAGAGGCATGACAGCGGGACTCTCATCACTAAAATCAGTATAGAGGCATGGCTGCAGGACTTTTATGACTACAAATATCAGTACAGAGGCATGACAGCAGGACTCTCGTGTCTGAAATTATCAGTATAGAGGCATGACAGCGGGGCTCTCTTGAATAACTCCCATGTCTAAAATTGTAAGTATAGAGGTATGACAGTGAGATTTCCATGACTACATTTGTAAAAAATAATATAGAGGCGTGACAGTGAAACTCCCGTGACTTAAACTCGTGACTAAAGTTGTCAGTTTTCTGCAAGGACGATTGCGATAGTCCACAGGTGTCGAAGGATTTTTATTTTTTTTTATTTTAATTTTTTAGATCAAGAAATATAACCCCACACATTCTACACCGCCAGTGTCCTGCTGCATTTATGAACGATGTGCAATAAAAAGTGCTGGTAGGTGGCTGCTTACTGAAGCTATAGGTTGATTTTAGTTGGGGTCAAAAAGTTATGATGTGCAAATACTGTTTTTTTTTTTTCTAATTATTTTTGTTTCAAAGTCACCTACTGCAAAGTTTCAAACCAATCTTTAGATACAGATTCTGACTACCATGGACAGTAAACATTCGATCCAATAGGCCAAATTTTAAATTGTTCCATAAGATTCGTCAACCAGTTTCAACTTGGTTGAGTTTTACGCTTCTTTGTATATCACAATTTAAAGAACCGTATAAAATCTTAGCAGTGTAGAGACCATATTTATCATACAATTATCAATATACCTGAGTACTAAGTGATTAAAATCTGTAATGTGTATTTCGAGAGACTCG
Source organism: Hermodice carunculata (assembly GCA_964020975.1). Lineage (NCBI taxonomy): Eukaryota > Metazoa > Annelida > Polychaeta > Eunicida > Amphinomidae > Hermodice > Hermodice carunculata. Next base: position 260,494 of record CAXHWN010001934.1, on the reverse strand, counting down.
GCTGGACAGTTTTTGCAAGTAATAGTCACAATACATACATACATACATACATACATACATACATACATACATACATACATACATACATACATATATATATATATATATATATATATATATATATATATATATATATATATATATATATATATATATATATATATATATATATATATATACAAAGCACTGGAAAACATGTATTTTCAATTAAAATGTATATACAGGTTTAGGTATATATATATATATTACCACTCACATGAAAACCCGCCGGTACTTTCGGACCTCTATCCACTACTATCAGGGCAACCTTCTCCCCTAAACCACATCTTTACGGAGGGGGCGTACCAGGTCTGACTAACGGTGCTACCTAATTCATAGTTTGGGGCGACCTCAGTGTCTGGTACAAAATCTCTGTCCTGGGGCCCATCGCTGCGTACAACTTCAAATGGTACGCGCTGCATGTTCAGGCAATGCTCACTCTGGAAAATTCCCGTTATATATTGCCATTACATTCATTCGACAAATTAACCTTCCTTAAACACTAATCACAAATATCTTTTGGATGCTATCTCTTCAAAATGTGGAATCGGAACCAACCCATAATGGCTGCCATTATGAAAATTCTGGATTCCGCACCCAATGCTTTGTAATAAATGAGGATAGTATTGGGACGATCTGGGTGAGGGGGTTAAGATATATGCCATCAAAAGTATATATTTTGCAAAAGTTTCAGAGCATCAATAATGATTTGTTATATAATGTGGCCGTGATTCGCTTTGATAGCCAAATCTAATGGATTTTCCTGCGACTGTCCCACAATGCAATACATTTCGCAATGTTCAAAATGGCGCTCACCAAGTGCCTAACTAAAGATGATAACTGCTTCAGACACAACTGAGCAGGCAGATTAAATTTGATATAGTGTGTCATGTTTTAAAATACTTTAACGACCCTTTACCCTGGTAACTCAGAGAAGGGACACCTGGAACCCAGCGAAATATTACGATAACGATCACCAAACGGCCGCGGCTATGGCCTCTGCTGTTTCACCAAACAAACGTGGCTGTACCTTATTGAACTTTGTGTTGCTATGCTGTTTTCCGGTCCAAGCTAGCCCTCCAGACGAGTTGAAATAAAATGTTGTGTTTGAGGTGACTTTCCTGTAAAATAACGGTACATGACGGCCACGTTCTGGATAAAAGCTTTCAACCGGGGCTGTGGCTATGTTGTTTCAACAAACAACCGTAGCAATGAATCTCTTTACCCGGCCTAAGTTAAACATCCACTGCAGAAAAGCTGAAATAAACTACTGTGTTTGAGTGGGCTTTACTGAAAAACAAAAAAACAAAAACAAAAACAAAAAAAAAAAAAAAAACGGCACACGACGGCCACTTCTCGATGAAAAAAAATCTTAAAGCCATGGTCGATAGATTTTTATTAAGGAATTGCGAATTGAAACTTTTCTTTATATTTCATGTTTCATAAAAAAAAATATATATTTCGAGTCCGGATTCGGGCATTTTCAGTGCAGTTGGCCAGGTTATTGGAACCGCACACACACACACACACACACACACACACACACACACACACACACACACATATATATGTATTTGATAGGCCTTAGGTAACTTGGACATTTGTCGAAACATGTATAAAATGGATGTTCTTTCCCCTTTTACATGTCATCTCCTTTGACATCAGTTGAATTTGTAATATATATATATAGCACATGCCATGCTGCAAAATATGTCTTTTCAATTAAAATGATTTTGTCTTTCATGCTCAATTGGTATACATTGAATTGAAAAACCTGGAATTCTTCAATATGCCAGTGTCAATATCAATAAGCAAACAGCATACAATTTTCAATTTGAAATTTTGTGCATTTTGTTTTCGTTTTATGTTACGCTTTGCAATAGAAAAAATATACAGATGGATGAATGGTTTGGAACTGTAGAATGATAATTTGGATAACAGTGGCATGTAAGCGACGGCTGGGTCCATACGATACAATACGATACGGTACGGGACGATACAATACAATAAGATAAGATAAATTAGGTTTATTTCAGACACTAAAAGGTCCATAGCGTAGCATATTATACTTTATAGTCAGGTACTGTCTCTAACAAAAAATATTATTTTGATAATTCAGCTGCATAAAGTATAACAGATGAGCTGGTATTTCTCACTGATTTTTTTTCTTCTATTAGCTGTTAAGTCAAGTAGCAGGAATCTTAACTGTAGTATCACATGTACATGTTAACCATGCCCAGGTGTTTAATGTCATTCTGTTAGAAGCTGTTCTATCCATCACCAGTTGAAGTTTCAAGGTGTACCGAAAAAATGTGTATCGTGTGAAAAAAAAACCAAAACTATCTTGTTTTTACCTGATTTGAACAATTTTTGTTTCATTCCCTGGAAATATCCCCTCTTTCTTAATAATGGACTCATCCAGATTTTTTTGTCCCCATAGACTGGAACTAATGGTGTTTCTGAAAGTTGAATCGCAAATAGATCTATAGGTGACGTTTTTTGTTTCCAAAGCGCACGGATAAAAGAAGACCGAATGAAGTTGTCTGACATGACCAATAACATATTAGAGGTCCCGCGAGACAGTATATCTTTGTAGTGGTTATGAGTGTGACAAGGGATGTCTGTGTATGCTTTTAGTCTGCTTTGATCACGTAGGCAGAATACCACCAGTTTTTATGGCATAATCAGGTGCAACAGTGTCCCACCCTCTGTGTAGTTCTGAAGCGCGCGCGCGAGCACACAAACACACACACACACACACACACACACACACACACACACACATGCAGCACAATCCAATATATCTACAAGCCTTTCATACTCTAGTTTCCCTAATTTCCGCGCGAATTTTAGGACCTTTGTCAGTCATCTAGATTGTTAGAAAATGTAGAATGCAGTCTGCAGACGAATTTTAGATGGTCCAATTTTTGAACATGGCTCTTCGCGGCACTTTCTCATCAGCATGGAACCGTAAACTATCTTTAAGTAGGGAAAAACCATTAGACATAATGCTCATTGTTGCCAGAAAGGAAGAGGCTATTTAAACTGCATATGCAATCCTGTCACTTTCTGTCATAAACCTTTAATTAATCGCTATTAGCGCTTTGTATGCACAGATTTAGAAAACTCGAGCCATCAACAACCAGACGAATTTTTAAGCGGACTAACAACGGGAAACTATCAAACTTGTTTCGCGGCCTTGAAGTCCCGGGGACACTTTTTTATGATGGCAGTGGTTTGTGTTTACCTTCCATTTGGTAATGATAATTCGTTGAATTTTGAGAATGTAAGGAAGATAAATGATTGCAAGTAAATACAACATAAGTTCTCGCTGATAAAGACAAGATTTATTTTAAAAAGTATGGATTATTACATATAGTAACGTATGGACATGCGGGAGAAACGACTGTTCAGTGGTTTACCATTAGTGCAGTGACTCGGGTCCCGGATACCCGTATCCTGCTCAGAACAATGTGAAAAACAGTGTTACTATGTAATGATACATAAATGAACAAGCGAGCGTATAGTGCGTATATTATGATGACAACGTTGAAAGATACCTGTACGTAAACTCTTGTTGTTGAAATGTCGATAGGATTTTTGTCCAAAAATTATGCAGAATATTCATCCATTGTTTTTTAATATTTAAATTATGATATGATACATAATTATAATAGGTTTTTTAAATATGTATAAAATAGTTTCAGCTTTCATAATTAGACCTGAATTCAATATGTTAGCTGCAAAATGTGTGTTTAATTCACCGTAACATTTTCATATTCGTCCATCAGGTGCTCTAACGATTTAGTCCTTTTTGACCCCACTACCTGTGTCTCATTTGCGATAATGGCCCGAGCACCTGAATCGCGGTATTTGTTTCAGCGTTAAGGTCTCAGGTCCACTAATGTATCCCAAGTCTCTGCGCTATTGCGCTTTTCAATTTGTTTAACCTCCATTACCAAATAATATAATAATATATAAAAACCCGCCGGTACTTTCGGACCTGTATCCACTATCAGGCCAATCTTCTCCACTAAGCTGCATTTTTTAGTCAGTGGGGGCTCTTGGCTCCTGTGCTCAGTGCTGCTACTTAATTCATAGCATTAGGACGGCTATGATTATGAATATTGTATTAGGGTCTGATCCAATATTTATGTTCTGGGGCCTACCGCTGCCCACACTAGGATGTTCAGTCACGTGACTAAATCGGTTGACACTCGTGTGTTCCCTCATATCAACAGCCCCCCCCCTACCTACTTTTGTCGCTTGTATTGTAAAAAATATCCATCTAATTGACCTAATAATTGGCGAAGTTATAAGAAAACACGTTATTACTAATTTGTGTATGAATGCAATACGTGCAGAATTGTTTTTGTTACAAGCCTCAACACGGCACGGTGTTGATGCTGTCAGCGAGAGCTGCCATTTGGACTGGGCTTTTCGAGAACCGGATGATGATGATGATGATGATGATGATGATGATGATGATGATGATGATGATGATGATGATGATGATGATGATGATGATGATGATGATGATGATGATGTGGTTCTCCGCTTTTCTGTCGCGATCCTGTGTGACACAGGTGGCCTACGAACAAAATAGGTGAAGATGAGGTGGAGGAAACTGTGGTGATCTTCCTCGGTTTGTGCTGCCATGTTTTTCAGGACCAGAGCCGACGCAAACGGTCAACCACACACTCTCTCACAGCTGTGGTGGGCTCCTGCTCCTGGATATATACCCCCCTACACTTATCGTTTATACTTTCTTCTCCCCAGGGGAGCCTTTAGACACTGCATTGTATAAAACAAATTGTACATGAAACTAAAGCCTATCAGATATAAAACAAGCTAAGTAATTTTTTATGGAGGCAAAATTAAGGAGAAGAAAAACAACCCAAGAGACCTGTGAAAAACCTTATGAAACTGGGGTTACTCACATAATGACTCTAAAGAGTTTCACATTACTTTAAATGTCGATTAAATAAGGAGTTTGTGCGTGCACCAGGAAGAGTAGTAATCTACATCGATCATTTTTAAGCGAAGGTGGCAACTACTCTGGCTTAAAATTTCCTTGCCCCTCTGGACTTTACAACACTTTGTCAGATAAATGTAGGAGTTTTTACAGAAACAAAGACGTCACTGAAGATGATTTTTGTTTACGACCAGTCACCAAAAAGTATTTCATGTCTGATCTAAAGGAACCTTAATATCTATAAAAACCCTAATTTACACTCAGTATCGGCAAAATTCTTGAAGGACGGCTGTATTTTACTTAGCTGCACCTATCTCGTTTATTATAAATTTATCAATAGTGACTGAAACAGTTTCAAACGAATTGAAAGAGACCCAGATAAAACATCTCTCTAAAAAGAACACAATGCTGGGAGCTATAGGCCCTTTACAATTTTAAAGAAATGACAAAATAAATTTATATATATATACATTCTTAAAATACCCACTATCCATTCTTCTTTGGGACGTGGAGAGAATTGTGGATCTCCACTTCTGTCATCTGTGTTTTTATAAAAGAGACCCTTTTATGTTTATAGAAGTCTTCGTTCTGTTTTTTTTTATCAAATATCTACCTTATATTCTTTTTTACATCTAAAATATGATTTCCCTTTATATCTTATTTGTTATGTTGTATTCTTACATATTTTTTTTTGTATCTCTTTATTTTATTTGTCATGAAACTATTGTTTGATGCTTTCTCATTATGTACAAGGACCCAGCTGGAAATAAGTCCTTGTACTTTCGTGGGCTATCCTTAGCACCTGTCAGTTTATATTTTTATTTACTTTATTTTATGCATATGTATATTTTATTTAGTGCTGCATTAATCAAATCAAATCAAAATCTTATGATGGCTACCAACATTCATTTTTTTCTGCCTGCACTCTCGAATTCCAATTTACCGCGGTGCTGTCTAACCCTATCATTTCATTTCTTTTGATCCAGCATTCTACCAGATAGTCCTGTACATTTTTACTAGTTTTCCCGCCTCCCAGAATGCCACCCTTCAAAACTAAAAATCATGATAAACGCCCCTCTCCATATAAACACCGAACCTCTTCTAAACCCCTTTAATTATCATCTTCCCTGTACCACTTTCTGAAAAGAAAATCTTCCCACTATCTATCCATATGCATCGCATCATCGGAAGTGGTGTCATAGGGGAAAAGACTCCAAAACATGTTGAGTAGTTACCCGCCGAAGACCCTTTAATTTATTTGGGCTGATACAGCCTATGGCAAAATTTTACAGAGGAACGTGTGCAATGTGGACAATAGTAATTCCATATGTATATAGGTTAGACAGGGACAGGTTAGCTTATGGAGAATAAAGAGTTCGGACTGCGGAATAGGATATTGACTACTAGGAAGTGGTTCTGGGCAAAAAGGCACAAATACAATAGTATCTGTTATGCCATTTATGGAAGCACTGGCGTCAGGTAGGTTTTCCATTGCTGCATAGTCGTCCTCTGGGGTGTGCCTGGAACTTTTTGATGGGTGATACAAATCATTTTGGCCCAAATTAACCATATTTTGCGAATTAAATGAAAACTAAAGTATATCGGCATTTGTATAGAATTGTTGTTTATCAACTTGTTAACAGATAAAAATCCACCATCAACTCTTTTAAGTCTACGTTGTGAGTTTGAAATATTAACGGATTCTTCATTGGCAATCGGACCTTCTGCTATTCTTTGCATGACTGTTACTGTTCCGTAGCAAAATGTATGATTCACTGTTGCTGCAGACCGATGATTTTAGAGGCTGTGAGACCTCCTCCAGTCTCGCTGTAGAAATGAAGTTTTGAGCTTTATATGCATTTTCGTAATTTGTTCAATACAGTTTTCTTTCTCGTATAGTGACAAAGTAAGGATAACTCCTCATCTCTGTCAGAGCAATTATACAGCTCTGGTATTTCGCTGTAATTAAGCCTGCGTTGGTAGCACTTAAGTTGTCACTGATTTAACATAATTGTAATCAATTAAATTGTAGACTGCATTCTGTAGAAGACAAGGAGCAAATCAATCCTGATGAAAATATTCATTGAGTTGCCTTCAATGGGCGAAGAAATTCCCTCAAGATATGCGCTGTAGAATTTTCAAACCTATCAAGCTAATTACCTAAAATTTTGCCGATAATTTATTAACACAAAACCCTATTATCTAGATTAAGATACATTTGGAGACCCCCAAGTATTTGCTAGTTCACTGACATTGATTTATGGATAAAAACAAAAACAAAACAAAAACAAAAAAACAAAAACAAAAAAAAAAACCCCACAAAAACAGTTACGTGTCGGCTTCGTAAGTCTCTCGCTAGGCGCATACGTGTGTCGATTTGCTGTAATTCTCTGGGCTTTTTTGTAGTTTGTATCATTAGGTATTTGTTGTTAAAGATTTTTTTATTCTGGATATGTTCTGGAAGGGAACGGTATATATTTAAGGTGCCTTTTATTTTGGTTAAGCTAAAAATCAACAAATTTCCCGGCGCTTGTCTTTATATTCTGTGCTAAAATATATAGAGAGCCTACATTTACAGATGCATATGCATTTGTTCCTTCAGGTGACAGATTAGAATTCTTGACCCTTCATTACCAGGTCATGTCAATTAAGCCTATATTCATTGATTACAGATGATGATGATGATGATGATGATGATGATGATGATGATGATGATGGTGGTGGTGGTGGTGGTGATGATGATGATGATGATGATGATGATGATGATGATGATGATGATGATGATGATAATGATGATGATGATGATGATGATAGGATTTCAAAATGTCCCATATTATACTTTCTCGTGTTTAGATTCTAGATCGGCAACAGTTCCGTTCAGTGCTTAGAGGGCCCTCGTCCAGTTACTCATAGACGGAAAAAAAAGAAAACGACATTGGAATCACCCCTATCGATTGTTCTCGACCCGTTTTCTGTAAAAGTGCTAATAAATCTGGTTCTATAATAGAACCCAATATCAGAAGCTATGCTGCATTATTCTTGCATGGTTTCCTTGTATATAATGTTTCTTTACACTGCGAGGTGCAAGGGGAGTCTGATAACATGGTATCTGTACTGTCCATTTAATACTGGAGCCTGATGGCTTATTTTATAGGACATGATCTACGTCTCTTTATTGACGGGACTCTTCCCTACTTTATCGATACCTCTGCCTTGCCTATTCGGCCATAATATTCCATGACATAGATTAGTGAAGCGTCCTCTTTTGTTCTCTCGACGAATAATTAAGGTCAAGATCAACTAGTTCACTTGGTATCTTAGCGGAGGGCTCTGTAGGCAGGCGCGCCAGGTATGTGCATTTCCTTTGCTTTCCATGGTAATCTGCACCTATGTAACTTTTAAACTGCCTTACTTAGAAACACCAAATTGCTTGTGATAAATGGTTGTATATAGTTGAAATACCCTTGGGAATTTTGATTACTGTACCTCAAAACTAGGCAACATATTGAATGTCACTTTAACATATAATCTTATAGGAATACACCTCTAGCCCACAAGAATTTTGCGTATTGGGTTGTATATTCAGCCAAATACACATACAATTGCTAATTGCGACCTCTCCTGTTGTTTCATCCTTACACTCTAGCATTCCAACAGAGTGTCCGGTGTGCTATTGCACTTAATGCATCCCCTGGGGAGCTGCTGATCTGAACCAACTTTGACGCTTTTGATTGAGACATGGGCGTGCTGTAGCATGGCTCCACGAACTCAGATGGACAGCGCTGGCGTGAGACTCGGCATCATACATGTTTACGTAATGTGACAGCGAGTCTGCAGCTAAGTGAACAGTTCCGCTATTTACCCATATGCCAACACACCTGATCAAACCCCGCGTATAGATAAGCAGCACTTTATACTGTGTATTCCGTTATAAAGCAAGTGGGCCACAGTTTCGCACGATTTACACAAGATGTGTCCAACCTGCTCGTCTGCCGCGAACGGGCAATTTTTTAGCCGATTTGTTCCCAAAATGAACGTTCAGCGTACGCACTCGACTGTTTTAGTTCTAGGGTTCTGGGTCTTATGCCCTAATTGAAGGCACTCTTGTAATATAAACCTTGGAATTGAGGATGAGGTCATTAGTACTGAGGATCATGTGATACTCCTCGGCATAAACATAGATAGCAAGCTCAAATTGGACTTCCATATTTATGAGCTGTGCAAGAAAGCTGCTACACAGCTCAATGTCCTGTAGAGACTAAGCACTTGTATAGATTCTAAATGTAAGTTACTGATCTTCAGGTCTTAATTTTTTTTTTTAATTTCAATTACTGCCCACTTGTCTAGTGTTTTTGTGGGGGCAAATCTGACAACAAGAAAGGAACAAATTCAGGAACGTGGACTACGTTTTGTTTACGATGATCACACAAATGATCATCATTCACTTGTTAAAAGACAAATTTGTCCACCTTGCCAATTGGTAGACTCCAATTGCTTTCCATTGACGTCTACAAAGCTCTGGGAGAACACAACCCAAATTATATACAACATATTTTTAAACAATATATGTCAAATAAAGATTCCCGCTCATGTAAGTATTTGAGCCATCCTACATATAACAAGGTGATTTATGGTAAAAACTCTTTGGCCTACCAAGGTGTCAAATTTTGGAACCATGTCCCCAATAGCATAAAAGATGCTGTAACTTTGAGAGAAAAATAAATAAAATAATGGTAATAATAATAATAATAATAATAATAATAATAATAATAATAATAATAATAATAATAATAATAATAATAATAATAATAATAATAATAAAAACTGATTGCCACCTGGACCTTTGTCATGCACTTGCGCAACATGTAATACAACCTTCTAGTCCAAAAACCCAGATGAGTGAGAGGTTTGTATCTTGTAGTTCAATGGAAGTGGTCAGAACTCAAAGTAGCTGATCAGTGGACCCAGCGGTTGAAGACATCGGGGAGGTGTATGAGAGGGCGTGAGCACTTGCCCACTTCAAAGGTTCTAGGCAAAAAAGACATAAAAAGTTAATCTGCTCACCCGAAGTCTCGCGGTTTCGACCCCTTGCCCCGCTGGAAATACGGTATCTCACGAGAAGACGTGTGAAATTGTCTACGTAACTTGCAAACTCGACCAAATTTACGATGTGCTAGGTATAAATGACATAAACATGCAAACATCAGTGTAAATACTCAGCAAAGGCTCCTATTGAGCAGGTGCACTTGTGGCTGGTGATCATGGTCGGGTACCAGAGTAGTTGATGTGTGGTACCGGGCAAAGAAAAAGTAACCAGAGCGTTATTTTTTTCCAATTCTGGCTGTGAAATTTGTTTGGATTCCTCCATTTTCACGTTACCGTGAAAATAGACTGGCGGATACTAATAACAAAATAGACTACGGATAACAAACTGGTCATGTATTTTCACCATACCGTACAGTAGACTGACCGTCTTTTTTCATGCTATAGGTTGTAAACGAATATAGCTGGCTACATTCACGGTATACAATTGTTTGCCGATTTACGCGACAGCGAGTTAATTGATTATACAAATGTATACAGTCGCGACCACATGCCATCCAGTGGTTAACTCTCACTTCCGATGCATTATGGTGTATCATTAATACTTTTGACATATTTGTTGTTGGTTTGGAAATGGGGATGTACACCTCGAATTGAAAAAAAAAAACTGGTTGACAAGATACAAGATCTAGAATATGTACCGTCAGGGGGATGATTTTTTGGAAAGTACGTATTTTGGCCTTTGACTTGAGTCTTGCATGGTCGCCCCCTACCTAGTCCAGTGGCAGCTCCACGAATAGCACGATATGCAGGTACATGTAACAGGCCAATGTGAATTTTATTCAGGTAGAGCAGAATGACCGCATTTCGCCGTAACAGCAGTGTCAGTGACTACAAACTACAGAACATTTGTAACTTTCAAAGTGCTGTTCGCTGATGTATTTGTTGAAACTATCCATGGCATCTTTCTCCATTTCGCGTCGCACATTTTAAAACAACCACGAATACGTCTGCATACGCAGAACTTGTCTAGTGGAATGAAGTCGTTGAAAATGGATCCTAACTACGTCACAGTGACCCACTTACATCTGATTGGCTGAAACCCACCGTGTAAATAGAATTCTCGCTAGGATCACGGTACCGTGAATATAACCAGCTGGAATCTGTTTATTTGTCCAGCACTTTTGTCTACTCCGTAAAGCGAGAATGTTTGTTCTAATGACACCAGATACATCACGCTAGCGAGGTAATTGATTATACAATTGTGTACAGTCGCGACCACATGCCATCCAGTGGTTAACTCTCACTTCCGATGACCTGTGACTGAAACCTTACCCTCACCAGATCTTGGTGAATATTCATGTTTGTGTGATCTTCGGGAGTGTAGTTTTGAAATTGACGTCTGAAATATGAATAGTTTGATTAACTATGTCAAGTAAGTAATATTACTCTGTTGACTTACAAAAACGACATGAATTCATGTTTCTGGTGGAAATTGAAAACCCAATTGCATGGCTGGGGCCATGTTTTAAAATTCTTCCATGTCAAGTTTAAAATGAGAAAACTAATATTGGGGGCTGGAGGTTCTGTCCATTTTTTTTTTTTTTTTACTTTTGTTAATTTCCCTTAGGGCTTGACTTTATTATTATGTTACTTGTGAAATCGAAATTTCTGTTTTAAGTTATTGTGAGATGTTTAATTGGGAAAATATTGGTGTTTAACTATATCACTGTTAACTTTCGTTTCAGGACAATCATGCCTAGAAGGAAAGCTGCAAAATAGGACAGCCTGGCATGCAGCACGAACGAAATGATCCTTTGCCTAAACTGGACTTGTGGCTGTGCTGTTTCAGAGGCATTTTTAAAAATTAAATTGCTTGTACACAGACATTCTTTGGAAGTGTAGCACATGGTTATTGGTAATATTACTCTCCTAATTGGCAAAAGACATAAATTTATGGGAGTGAAAGAGTTAATATTGGATGAAGACGTTTAAATTCATATATCAAGTGTATATATTGCTGTGAGGTTATTAAAACAAAATATTGAACCAGGTTTCATTTTGTTTGTTTATGTTATATTATATTCTGGTCAGGCATGCCGTTCACTGACAATACAAAAGTTTAAATTATTGACAGGGCTTGAAATAAGTGCCTACTACAGGCAAAATGGTGGTCAATTTTTGTGGTCAACAATTGATTGCTTACAAATGGCTAATTAAGGCGCCAAGAAGTTTTGATCAAAAATGGTGAGAAACCGTTTCATAATTTTAAAGTATTTGTTGTCTATCTAGCAAATAAAAATCTTAATTTTAAAGACCCTGATGAAAAATACCCTGTTTCCTAGTGGCATGCATGTCTAGCATTCGAATTGGGGATATGATCCTGATAACCTCCACCCCCCCCGACCAAGCCTGAGATTTAACTTCTACTGAAATCTTAAGTCACTTGTCCTCCCATAAATTTCACTTGTCCAAGAAAGTATGACCATAACTCATGTTACTCCCCACCCCTCCCAATAAAAAAGTTCATGCACTAAGGCCAGCATTTTGGCCAGATTCATCTTTTATTTCCTGGTTAACGGAACTGGCCTAAAAAATCTTGACAGTTTCGCCTTTTTTTAAAAAAGAGAAGGAAACATAAATTGATCCATGTTTGCGTCACACCTTGTGACTTTACGTTTTGTATTTTCTTATTTCTTGACAATTATCATTAAACCATAAAATTGAAAAGGCCTGGCTTAGCTTGTAAAAATCTAGACAGTTTGCCTTGACTCTACAATTTTTGATTACACAACTTTGTGAAATTCCTGAATACATTCATGACCTGTGACTAAACTGACCAGGGCATGTGAAATCTTTAAAGCATATATGGCATGAGACTTCACTTACTTGGACAATTTCCTGGATATAGGAATGCAGCATTCATTTGACATCCGATTGCCAAATATTTCTTAATTTTTTTGTTTAATCTGAGTCAGTGTGGAAAATATACCCCTTCCCCCAACTCAGAATCAACAAAACAGTCTTCCATATCGATACCATCCCAGTTCACATAATCTGCGTTCAAAACCTTGGCACACCCCCTCTTCCTTCTCCAGTTCTGTGCCATTCTCTTACAATCAACTTATTCTTCTACAAAGTATGATCAAGAAATCTGACAAATAAACGATACATCCGCTGCTGCTCGACTTCGCTGCTTCGCTTTCCTAGCTAAGAGTAGAAACCAGAATGACTGCGCTGTTTCCGGTAGATTGAGCATGCTCAGTGTAGCCCTATCGCCTTCAACGGCAAAATAAACAGAGAATGCTAAGATCGTGCAGTAACAACACCGAGACACACATAGCTTGAAAGGAGTGCCGCAAGTGCCCCCTCCCTCTCATATACACCTCCCTGACCATTCGTCTTGCAAGTGCGAGTTAATTACAGGAAAAAGACTCTACTATGCTGACAGGAGTTTCTGACCCACTCCCTCCCTTTTTCAGAATTAAAAAAGAAAATCAGAATCAGCGATACTTGGGGGTGGGGGGTGGTTGACATTTTTGTCAAATGATTGAAAAAAGGAAAATGCACCACTTAGATCTATACTCTTTCTCATCATCTATGATGCGCTGATCTGTTTGGCCAGTTGTGAACAACATGCAACAACCTTGGAGACAGGTCTACTTCATTGAGACCTTTGTAATCAGCTCATGAGATTTTTCTTTTGACGAATCTCGTACTTCACGTCGACAAATCTACAGGATTAACAAGACAATACGTATGTACCACACACTGCAAAGTTCCAACAGATGTCATATAAATACATGTTTGTATGAAACACAATTATGGCCCCATCCCAACATGATGCATGTTTACTGCAGGTAAATGATTAATTTACGGATTTATATATATATATATATATATATATATATATATATATATATATATATATATATATATATATATATATATATGTGTGTGTGTGTGTGTACACATATATATATACATATATAGATATATATTGGTTAATTGATTGATTGATTAATTGATTGATTGATTGACAGAGTTTCAGAAAACTGTTTACTTGCAGCCCAATCATCCTATTCATATCCCACGTGTCATCAAAGTACCCAAAAGGACCCAATGGATATAAGTCTTAGTAATTGACTTTCTTGGGCCATCCTTGGTGCAGTCCACATACTTTTTAGTCATATTGTTCTTTTACAAAGGCAATTAGTTATTATTATCTATAACTATGATTTTACCTGTATGAACATATGTTGCGCTCCTTTTTTTAATGCCTTACTGACCTGTATGTTTTATTTATCCATCATTTTATGTAAACTCATTTATCATTTGTATGTTGATTATACCGAATAATCTCAATCAGTCAAGCAATCAACCACAACACCATCGGCTTTATGCAATCACGTTTAAACCTCCCACGCCGGGCCAAGGACAAAGATATTTAATATAATGATGATGATGATGATGATGATGATGATGATGATGATGATGATGATGATATATATATATATATATATATTTATCTTCTGTATTTTTGTTTCTTCTTTGTCTTCTTCTTCATCTTCTTCCCCTTTTCTTCTTCTTCTTCTTCTTCTTCTTCTTCCTCCTCTTCTTCTTCTTCTTCTTCTTCTTCTTCTTCTTCTTCTCTTTTTTCTCATTCTCATTGTTTGTCTTATTTTTCTTTAATCGTCCTTAGGTTTGCTGAATTTACTTGTGCATGAAGTATTTTAATTTGGAATCATCATAATTCAAATGAGCACACCTTCTGAGGGATTTGCACGGGAGAGGGGTTAAATAAGTGTAAGGGAGTTCAGACAGATTTACGACAGGTTAACCTGTTTGACAGTCTGCTCCGGAGGGCAGCCCACTGTGCTAACAAGCACCACTTTTACAAAGTTTGATCTGCAATATATTAGTAAAAGAGTGAGTAGAGTCAACCTGGACATACCACTTCCGAGGAGCTATAAGCACAAATGCATTCAAGTATAAAAGCTAGCAGTAGTTTAAAAAAATCTCTGCTAAAAAATCCCAAGAGTGTTCATTTGTGCAATCACAACTGGCCGTCATGAATGAATGTATCCAACATCCATAGCGTTTTTCTGGTCCATGACAAAATATGCCGGAACAAATGGCCAATCGTACTGTAATATTTTCACTATAAACATAAGTAACTTTAAGGTTTACTAACATTTGATCGCTGGTCGTGTTCTTCAAATTGTAATGAATTAAATTTGAACGTTTAACATATGATTTATAACCACTCTTGTGTTCAGCTAACCTTGGATGCACAAAGTAAAGAGATCCTGGGACCTCCAAAGAATATCAAGGTCACCTTTTGTCAAGCTCATCATCACTGTAGTTTCAACATCTTCTCTCGAACAGTTGTGGACAACCCATGCTTGAAACGAGAGTGACAGGATTCACTATTACCAAGACAAAAGCCAATGTGTCAGCTTTACCTTTCAAGGTTACTTAAGGGGTCGTCTGTTAAGCTATTTTGCAGTATAAATTTTAGAAAATCAAGAATTGCTTTTTTCCAGAATAGGAAAGGTTAGGTACCAATCTACAATACGACTGAAAGTTGAGCTTGAAAAATGTCAATTTGTATGAGAATTGCAGAGCTAAAAAATCTGGGTCTTTGGCCAAACACCCACATCATTTCGTATTTACAACAGAAAAGAAACGAGCTGTAGGTCAGACTTGGATCTGCTAGGCAATGGTAAGTGATCAAGATGCTTATAGATTGGGAAAAACAATGGACCGGTGGGCTAGTGAGAGAACAATGGGCACTCCTAATCTGTTATTTTAACGACTGAAACCAGCTATTTGGAAAGCATATCTCGGTGATCTTCTCTGGAAAAAAACTTTAAAGATTTCTTTTTTAAACATGGCTTTGATAGATATATTTTCATGACAACACATCACAAGTATACTATTATAATCTCACAAGTCAAATGTCAATCAGACAGAGTGAGTTCATTTTCCACAATGGCCAGTTTACCACTGCCACAGAGCCCATTAGGCCTAAATTGCATTTTCTTCCCATTCTGTTTTTTCGTGCGACTTCTCAGAGGTTTTCAAGAGATTGCTTGTAAATGGTTTAACCGATTTTGATGAAATGAAAAGCTCTTGAAAATATACATGCTTGCCTAGCAACGCTAGTAAATATATGGTTTTGGAGGGCTAAAGGCAATAGTTTAGAAAGGGCAGTAGAATAAGATACCGCCACGCTATATGTGACGAGCTTTACAGACGGCCCCTTAAGGGAAACATTTTCACCACAAAAGGAAACCCCATAGGCGCTGTCAGTGTGTAATACTAACTATGGGCATAGATGTAAAGTCCACCACTACCACGTTAAAAGAGAACATGTGAAAATTGCTGCTATCCCTATTGAAACAATGCTAGCATGTATATGCACCTCCGCCCATTGACCATTCCTTATTTCAATAATTCGTTGAAATTCAGGAAGTGCCAGTAGCACCATGTAGTGAGCAAACTTAATAGAAATTAAGACCAGCTACATTCCTACAAATTTGGAGAGAATCCAACTTGACGTTTGGGACAAGAAATAAAAAAAAAATATTGAAAGTACACAAAAAAAATCATAAAAAAAGAAAAAAAAGAAGAAGAAAGAAAGCAATTGTTATAGACTTTAAAGTCTATGTCCTTTTGGGCGTGTGCCAATGCACATTCAAAGCCATTGGCTAAGCTTTTTCAAAGAAAAATATATAGTTTTAAAAATACAAAAATGAACAGGCAATCATCAGAATAAAAAATGCTGGTGTGTGAAAATGAAAATACACTTGCTACAAACTACCCTAAAGTACCACCCCATGGAGTTTGAAGTGAATTGGCCTAATGGTTTTGCAGAAGAAGTCAAACATATTGAATTGAAATTTATGAATGGTAGATATGTTTTTTCTTAACTATGTGATTACTTTCGCACTCCCAATGACTGGCATAGTAACAAACAGGCATGGATGTATTAACTGATAAGGAATGCAGAGTACCACAACCTTGCAAACAACTTTATTTAGCCCTGCCATAAGGTACATTTCCACTAAGTTTCGGCACAATCTGACAGACGAGTTTGAAGAAGTCGTAAATAATCAAAATAAAATAGGAAAAAAAGGCCATCAATATACAAAATAGCGTCTGGGCAACTCAAGAAGCGTCCACATACAATTTCAACAATATTGACTAAATACTTTCAGGGATGTTTCAAAGATGTTGCCAAAAATCAAAAACAAAAAAGGCTAGACATACCTTCAACGCTAAGCATTGCCTGTAGGGTACGTCTTACCGAACATGCAATTAGGTTGCCATTTTTCTCAAATTAGGTCATGGTGACACTAAAAGCTAATCTTGTCAAGTAAAATAGACATATTGCCAAATTTAAGCAAAATTTATGGAGGGATTCTGTAGATGTGGCGGTAAAGAGAGTATGCCCATCCGGACTGACGGACAATCCCAAAACATAAAGGGTCCCCCGCCCATAATGAGACGGATCCTAAAAAAAGCAGAAAAGAATAAAGAAACAATAGTACATTTCTCAGCTGAACACGTATGGACAAAAGTAAGTGATCCTGTCCCGTTATTTATGCCTAGATAACCTTTCTTCAAGACGATCATCAATGTTTGCAATATAAAAGTCTTCAAGTACCTATTTCTGGAGTGATCATTTTTGAAATGAAAATAAACAGGATTCACTAGTACCATGATGTAAGCTTATATGGCAGTATGGCTTTTCAATGTCAATCAAGATCAAAAGTGAAAGTCACTAACAAGAAGCAACACTTTGGTAATTTCTTTTTAGTATTCAATAGGCAACATGAACATGGGCCCAGAACCGTTGCTTATCAAGATATAAACCAATATGTTTGATCTTTTAAGGACACGAAAGGTCAAAGTTAACAATACTCGAAGAAACCCAAGAGGTACATTCTTATTAGTTTGTAATGGCAAGCAGGATGGGTCTAGGATCCACCATTATCGAGATTTAATCCAACGTCAGATTTACTGCTTTGCCTAGATATTTAAATGTGGTTAGGAATTCTATACAAGTCGGTAAATTGCAATTTTTACTATAAAGCCATCAATACACAACCCATCCGTGTGGATTTGTTTACACACGTTGTCACTATTCACCTGCCAGGCTAATCAACAACCAAGCCCATAGACCAGTTTCTTGTAATTCTGTGCATTAAATGGGTTAATTTTGAAGTTTAAAGGGAATCATTTTAATCAAATGTAAGTGCAAATGTAATTTAAGAAATGTGTATCGTTTGTGGTGGTGTTATGGGCTTATTCCCACCAAATGTAAAGAGAATTTAACAAGCGGTTTTTGAGAAGTCGAAAATGTAAATGTGAACGGGCAATGCACGAAGGACGACGACAAACAGTGATAGATGACTAACCATCCTATAAACTCAGCTGATTGACAAGTCAACTGAGCTTAACATATGTGACGTGCTTTGATAAAACAAAGATGCTGAACCAGTCAGAGCATGTATGTAGGCGTTATAACGGAACCATCTTTTCACTTGATAATCATATAATTTCTTTATGCAAAACTCTCGGTCTCGAGTGAGCATGATAAACCCAAAGTAAGCATGGGTAGAGATCATGCAATTTTGTTGAGAAAAATAATTAAATTTACCGCAACATTTATATCTAGATGTATTTATATTTTAAAGGAAATCAGCAAAAAATCCAGTTTTAGAATTCACAGTTGATACAAAGGAAAGAATCTGGGGATGATTACATACCCTGTATATGTATTACTATGCGATCATCTTGAAATGTGATTGGGTAGATCTACCATTGCGAAAGACACATTACAACATGCTTTCTATCCCTGCAATACATAGAATTGTGCAGTTGAATCAAAACTGATACACTGACATTTCTACCATTCCAGTTGCATTGACATTTTACATGTACATCAACTCCGTGAACGGTGCCATGGTACACCGCCACTACACTAAATTGCACGTTTATATAAATACATTGTCCATTTTGACGTGCTGCATTAAGCGGGTTTCAGTAGTTCAGTGGTCTAAATACGGTATACAAAATATAAATTGTAAAGCTAATCGCAGCCTAAAAGCTGTGCTTTGAGCAGGAAGGAGGTCTTTTCATGGAGATAGGTGTGAACCTGTTCCAAGTAGGGAGATTGTCTGCTCTGATACACGTATGTAACCCTCTGCTCGATGTGAAACAGAAAGCTTTAGACCAAAAAAGTATAAGAGTATCATGCTCTGCATGCAAGCACTTAGTCATTTGTTCATACATAACGACTTACATAAATTGTCTTTCTTGCTCCAATGTTTAAAACCATTTTAAATTTTCGTAAATGTATTTTTTTATGTATTTGATTCGTTCTTGCATTTGGTAGTCCATTTTTATGAGATTTACTTAGAAAACTTCGCATATTGGACCAAAAGGATGAAGTGTTCATTATCAGCTGGTATTGGAAAATCGTGTGTGACCTGAAAACGACGGAAGAAATGCTGCTGGTACTGATATCTGTATCGACCATCCAGGGATTAAAATGATCATATCTCATCATGCTTGGCCATTTGACAGTATGTATGGATGCGCGCACGCATTTGGTAATTAAGCCAAAAAACCCCAACACAAGCTGCACGATTTGAATACCAGTGGATATTAATAGACACAAAAACAACGGTTCCAAAATCTCGCAATCTATATAAATTGCCATGCTAATACGCAATGTGCAGAATTATCGCTTTGTAATGGAACTATGAATTGATCTGTGCTACAATATGATTAAAGATACGTAAAAATACGAAAGCTATACAAGAAGCCGGCCAAAATATTGCAGAAAGAACACTAATACGACTATCTATATACAAGCGATCGATTCTCGCTTTACTTCCTTCCATGTATCGCAGTAACTACCTGTACCTGCCCAAGCGTCACGCACAATACGGGTATATATATATATATATATATAAAAAGAGAGAGAGAGAGAGAGAGAGAGAGAGAGAGAGAGAGAGAGAGAGAGACTTGTGCGTGTCCGTCTTCGATTCTTTACACCTTTTAAAAGCAGCGACTGTCTAACAGAAGTTCTGCTTAGCATTTGAAACGGCCGGAATTTACCATGGCAATTCTGGTAAATCTAAAGGCGCATTCCTTGACATAGCGGCGAAAATAGATGCTCAAAGTTCAATTCGATATCAACCCTTAGCCGAGAACTGCCTCCTTAAATCATGTGTCATGTCTCAGAAAAAAATGCTCCACCACGATGAATTACACTAAATTGGCTCTGGTGATCTAAGCTGGGCGTCATGCACATCATGTCTTGTCTATTAACTGCGGAGGATTCGCAATGGTTCATACTAATCCCATATGATAGGTCTATAGTTGTAACCTCACACAGCAAGGTACTTTTGGAAGCCTTTTAATGCGTAAAGCCGTAACTGAACCCTTTTGAGCACCCAATCAACTTAGCCAAAGGTTTTTTCACAATATGATTTGAAAACCTGAAGAACTTATAGGAGTCGTGATTGCTACATTGTTTTAAAGTCTTTTTTACAGGATTAAATATTTTGGTGAATTTAGTTGTAGAAAAATAAGTAACATTAGACAGCAAAGACTGAACGATGTCTTGTACAAGGAAACGCAATAGTGATATTTGAGACATTCAACCCAAGTCTCATTTTTATTCTCTGAAAAAATAGACAGAGCTAGGGATAAAAACGGCACTGGTGGTATTCATGTCACTTATGACGCCCCGAGGTTAAAAAACTCCACCCAAAAACGTACCTTATTTGTAAAATTGTGTTGATAAGACAAAGAAAAATACAAGTGTCGAAATATGTTCTCTTTGCATAATGAATATATAATAAAATTGACATGCACATTTTAAATTGTAATTTGAATTGAAAATATAGATATTAACGGAGGCAATAATAAGGCGACAAAAGGTGCGTCAATTTGTCGAATATTGTGTCATCGTCATATAGTCTAAGTGCAACTGCAACGGCGTACGTTGTAAAGAATTTGCCTGGTCTCTCTTTCAGAGATCACAAATTACAGAATATATGTGTCACTTCTTTATTTCTATTGTGATTCATTTTGTGTGAAAATGACAAGGTGGTTTTAAATCTTAAATGTTCCTGATTCTAAGAAGCGAGACCACAAGTTATTGGATATTAATATTTACCAAACTTAGGATGCCAGTAGATATTTATAGCAGGATATTATTATCCTGCCAAAAAGAAACCTGGCTTTATATTCATGACACACCAACTGCGCAAGACTCTGACCTTATTGGGATCATTATGTGATGTATAATTTGCTTTGTTACCACTTACATATGTATTTTATGCTCGGAACGAGCGGGGCTCGAACCTGCAACCTTTGGCACCAGTCGCCTAGCTGAAATGAGAAACTCCCCAGTACTTTCCGACTTGTATCCACTATCGGGGCAGCCTTCTCCATTGAGCTTCGTCTTTGAGGCCGTGGGAAGCCTGGCACTCAGCCTATTGCTGACCATATTTCATTGTCTCAGGGCGACTTCTATGTCTGATACAAAATACCATTTCTGGGGCCTGCAACTGATCACTGTTTGTCGTTGAATTTAGATTTTCAGGCAATGCTTACGCTGGAAAAGTCCAGTCTGTATTGTACATTACATACATTCGACAAATTAACCTTCCCTTAACACTAATTGCACATATATTTTGGATGCTACCTCTTTAAAATACCCAATCGACGTGGCTGCCATTGTGAAAATACTGAGTTCCGCACCCAATACTAATGGTTTGTAAATGAGCATTGCGACGAACTTACCGAATGGTGGTGGGAAGAGGTTTATAATATATAAAACCAAATATACACACACACACACACATATATATATATATATATATATATATATATATATATATATATATATATATATATATATACATATATATATACATGTATATACATATTGCAATTATTTCCGCGCATCAATAATGATATATATGCTGAGGCCACGATTCACTTTGATACCAAAATCAAGTGCACTTTTGTGAGACTGTCCCGCAATCAATGCAATTGATTGCGCAATGTTAAAAATGGCACACGTTGGCCAGCTTTCGTTCTAAATTTGTCTTACAACTTGGTTTTGTTTGATTTGAATGACTTTTTTTTTTTCGTTTTTGTTTTTTTTTCTTTTACCGGCGGATTGTTTGTGGGGGTGATTTTGCTTGTCGGTTGCGTGTTGCAGCTCGTCTAATGTTGTCCAACTGGAGCATTGTAGCAAAATTTTGCGTCACAGTTTTTGAAAAATGGTGCGGAATTTAGCCAAAATAAGTGTTTCTTAAAATGATGCCAGGGAATGTAAATTTACTGCTGCAATTGGACAGCACCATGGTCTTGTACGTCAGGTAATTTAACATTGCAAAAGCGCCCGTGCCATGGAAACCTGGTCGTTTTGACCAGGCGGGGACTAAGGTCGGTAATTGCAGGTACTATTGTACCATGATACTACCTATTCCCATACAGAACCTGCCAGGGTATATCAAACAGAGTGAATGTAAAAACATTTTCAAAAATAAGGTAAAATCATTCTTGATGCATTAGATGGGAGTACTG
Organism: Hermodice carunculata; assembly: GCA_964020975.1. Classification (NCBI taxonomy): domain Eukaryota; kingdom Metazoa; phylum Annelida; class Polychaeta; order Eunicida; family Amphinomidae; genus Hermodice; species Hermodice carunculata. Next base: position 237,816 of record CAXHWN010001934.1, on the reverse strand, counting down.
GAGAGGGACAGCTTTATATACATACAGATTTAGTATCTTAGTGTTATGAGGGACCCGCAAGTTTATATATATATATAGAAGGTCCTGGGGTTACACAAATCACGCCTTTGGTGCTTTTATTTATTTATATATTGATTTATTGAAAATTTAGATCAACCTTTTAATTCATAAACAATGAAAGCATTTTCATCTACAAACTTGTGCAAAGCAACTTAATATTTTTTTTTTATTTCATACATGCATTCCTGCAATTTTTTATTTTGTGGTCCACCATGGAAATAAGCCAAGGCAAGATTCTCTAGGCATTTGGTACTCCAATGCACAATAAAACATTGAGACTTCTGCATCATAGTTTTGTGTGCTTTCAGCAGTTATATTGCACCATTCAGGCGTATGTGTACATGTAATATTATCAATCAACATTCGGTGATAATGGTTAAGTACATTCAGGCCTAGTAATTATCTGAATGTATCTTTTCTGTTTGCTTTTGTAGAGAAAATACTTACTAATTGCGGGATAATTTATCTGTTAATTTCCCCCGAATCAATAAACATAATATGGGTGCAAAATTCTCTAAAGCCTTACATATATGGATGCAAAATTTGTCTTATCGTAATTGATAGCATGGCGATGTTTATTTTTTAAAATCCATTATTACTAATTCTTGCTAAGTTTTATCAGATTTTTGTACAATCTGAGGGAAAATAGCCAAAAACAATAATGATTAAAATGTTGTGATTTCGTCAAACATGTGAAGGCAAGATACTTAAAACTCCCCAGAGAAATAATTTTGCATGCTCAAATTCAAATTTTTTCGGGTGGGTGGGGGCAGGAATGCCCCCAGACCCTGGCTCCTTGGGCCGTGTAGGTCACATTTGGGCCACAGAAAGAAATACGGATTTCTTTGGGCCACTTGGTTCTCTGACTGAGTTTGTAGCACTGGCCTGGGTCGACCAGTATTTATTAGCGAAGGGCGGCTTTGTTCCTTTAATTTTAGGGTTGGACATTTTTAGCAGGGTCTGTTAGGTTACCGGAACCACATATTTGTTTTTGTTAGGCTTTGGGTACCTTGGACATTTGTTGAAACCCATTGAACATGTATGTTCTTTCCCCTTTTACACATTGCCTCTTTTGACATCAGTTTAATTTGCTACCTGGGCACAGCCAGAGGCACTTGTAAATATATAAATGGTTATATACTTTACCTTATCCCCTCAAGGACATGTAAAAGGAACCTGTCACGTAGCGCGTGTAAGGACAATTTGGACCAGTTGCTATAAGGCGACCACTGGCTAAGCACTATATTCCTACTTTGAAGATACTGCCTTGTGGATATTCATGACATATGCAATGATCCCAGGTTTGTAAGTGCTAAAGGGCTCCGCCATTCAGTACACAAATCACCAATCATACATGAATATACACAGAACTGTGACTAAAATGACTTCAACCGCAATAGTTGTTCTGCGTGATGTTTGTCCAACAACGCTTATATATTACTGCTTACAAGGAAAATGATGTGGCTATTGCACATCAACTATCTTAGCAGACTGAAGAAGAAGCCTGGTCATACTGACCTTTAGATTGAAATGTCAAAAAAAAAAAAAAAAAAAAAAAAAAAAAATTCGACCGATGGCATCGAGACACGTTAGAAATATTATAAAATCGAAGTCGTTCGCTGATGTACCTTTGCGATAAAAAATAAGCACCTTCGAGTGACCAATGTTGCTACGAATGAAAAGTTCGTTTTGAAACCCAGAAATCGCAGGTTGCGATATTAAGAACCAGGAATTATGAATGTATGCTAATTTGTTCAGAACAGTTTTAATGCCAATTCAGACGATTGATTTCAAGTCGCTGTATTCAAAAGTGTCGGGATAGAGCAGAGTGCTCGTAATTATAAAAGTCAGAGGTAAAATGTTCAGTTTTGACGTAAAGTCTGGTGTGGTAATGTTTGCTTGCTTCTAATTTCCATAGGGCCAGCTCATACCATATGCAATTTTTGTTACGTGGTTATTTTGCGATTCAACTAGTGACAAATACGTGCAGTACTGGAGCTGGGGGCAAGGCAGAATACAACAGTGATAGTTTTACGAAAAAGAGATTGACGAACTGAATACCAAGTTACTAAAGTAGCAACCCACAAGTACAAGATGAGGATCATTTAAGCGCTGTGCATGCACAGGATATCTGTCTGCAACATATTACTTTTTTGCCACAAAATGCGATCCTTTATATTTTCACCAGCTAATAAGATTTTTTATGGGGACGCATAATCTATAGCTTCAATGAATTTCATCAAACACGACAAAACATATATCAAAATTATTATCAGCCTTTGCTTTGACACAAAAGGCTAGACAGGCATATTTGTACACCTGGTATAAACACCAGTGCAGAGTCAAAAGCTTTGACGAGGGAAGCGCCAGCGACAAACGTGTACTGATATAGAATGAGACAGTTTGGATCAAAAATGATAACACCGCAGGTTGGTATCGTTGTTCAACATAACAAACAAAACACTCAATCTCTTCTCGTTGTTACAGGCGTTAGAAAGTATTGGAGAATGTCCTATAACGTTCATAATCGACACAAGTTGATACCTTTCTGAACTAAGACAACAAGCCCTCGTGATTCTTTTTCCCCTGTATCTACTGTTCGGTCACAGAAGCGACCAGCGTCAACGATAAGACACAAGGAAAATGCACCTACTTTCAAGAATATTCGGAACAAGCATAAAAAGAAGCCCCCCCCCCAAAAAACAAAACAAAACAATAAAATGATGAAAATAATAATTATTATGATTGAAATAAAAAAGAATAAAATGAGACCATAAAAAGGAAATTGAAAGGAATTTGCTCGATTGTTAATCGGAAAATCGCTTCTGCACATGCTATACGGTGAATGTACATCTGTTAGTTGAATGCCTATTCGAAAGAAATTGTTTATACCTGCTATGTTTTCTTCCGGAAAAAAAATCATAGTAAATTGATTACCGTTTTAAAACTCTCGTGAATGTGGCCTTGTAATCACATCAGTACATTACGTAGTAGATGTACAAAAACAAATACAATATTGTCGGTGTCGGTCTGGTCAGTTAATGTATCCTACCTTATTCTATAAAATTTTTGTCATGTGAATTGTGCTGTCTGTAACCACAGTGTGCGTCGTCACCTCCTTATTCAAGAGGGGTTCATGCATGGGTAGCCTGTTGCAAAATTTATGGTAAAATATATTTAAAGCAACACAAGAATCAGCTGGTTAAATTTGTTAATGTAGACCACAGTGTGTCCGTAGCTAAGAGCTGAGGCAATTTAAAAATAACTAAAAAGTGAATATTTTAGGTCACCAGAATATAAATCGATCCCATGCATAAGTTTTGTAACAATGGCTAGTCCAAAATGGAGTTAATAAAAAAAAATACACGGCCGCAACACGCTCAAGGCTCAAGCTTGTATGACGGAATAAATAAATCAACAAACAACTTCTCTAAACTGTTTTTAGAAGGTGTCCTTTTGATATCGGGAATGATATGAAGCGTATTGATATGCGCCATTGACATAGAACACGTAAACATAAAAAATATTAGAGATAGTGGAACGAACTCACTACACGTACATTGATACGCAAAATATAGCTATAAAGGAGATGCCCTTACCTTGATTCATAGGATTTCTATCAATGAAGATGAAAGGTAATGTATGTTCGTGCAAGGTTTGATGTGAAAATAGTACATGCCCGTTCTCCTGCAGTCGCGAGGTGAGGATCCTTTCTCTTGCGAGCTCCGAAACACTGAGGCTTGAGACAAACACGATTGTTTCACGCAGAACACATTAGTGGAATTGCACACAGTGACCCCAGTCGGGGAGTAGTCCAACAAATCACACAGAAGCCTTCCTGTATTTGCATGAAAATCAAAGTGTAAAATTATACCAGGCAGGATTTTACAAATGATCCATTACCATTGAATAAGTATAGTATACAGAGCACCTGCCTTTATAGAGCCATCTTGCAGGTCATCAATTATTTGACAAATACCATATCCCAAAATTGAAAGCTGTTTATAACACAATGTATATCCTGAATCCAATGTCCAAAAAGCATTGACACACGGTCATTTGCATGTTATAAATAAGAGAAACCTCTCTTATCTTAGATGATTCCAACCAAACTGGAACCTCGTTGTGCGGGAGGTGTAGCTCGCTAGATGTGTAGTTTCTCTATGGTAGCTAAAGACAGCGCATCGATCGTCCCATAATAAAATTCCTTTCTTGCCTGAGAGTGGTATGGCAAAAGAGTCAAGATGGAAGGACCCAATAGGGTCCAGCGCCTTGGAAGAGGAAATTGGATAAAATGTTGCCCATGTGACATACAGTTCTAGAATTCAATCAAACCTGGGTGCAAAGAGACCGTTATTCTTAGCATTCGGTCTCTTTGTTTCAATGCTGTTCAACGACCACTAATATATCTTTTTGCTCTAGATCCAGATCAATGTTTGTTCAATGGTTAGTGTCAATGTCGTAAAAAAGACTGCATTACATCGCTACTTGAAAAACACATATAGCATTGCGCATAATGATCACACTTGCTTCCATATTCATGTATTTCAGAATTACATATTGACAACAAACGATTATATATTTTAAGTGATTAATAGCATAGTGATTACGGAGGCCATGAATAGCACACGTTGTGTATTGATGAAATGGGTGTTTATATTTCTCAATAGACGAACCATAAATTACTCTACGTATCCACACGTCACTTCGTCCCCAATGCAGACGAGTGATAGTCACAAGGTGCGTTTCCTTGGAAACTAATGACACCCTGTGAAAATAGGAGGGATTTGTGGAATAAGAAAAGTGACCATAGCAAGATGGCAAACAAGCATATGTATGTACCTGGTGTTCAACAAATCTTCTTGATGCTCTACTGGGTATCTATTTTAATGCATGAATTACTGAGGCAACTTGATATCATTTTTCACATTTAATAGAACGCAAATGATAGTACTACCTTTAGGGAAACCAGACAAAATGGCTTCCTTCCAGGGTTGTTCCTACATGAAATTTCAACTGATATTGAAACCCAATACATATTGCCATGATCGGATGTCTATGCCAATATCCCATCATATGAGGAATGAAACACTGCATAGTCATGCACAATAAAACATTGAGGCTTCTGAATTTAACTTTTTAAGACCCCGCCCCCCCCTTCTTGAGTAACAGGACCAAGATTGGGTCAATATTTTTCCTGTCAACCAAACCCGATCCAGAGAAGTGTTTAAGGAGACCATGTTAATATGTGACAGGCCTGTATCTGTATTTTTCGTTTAAATATTTTCTTTCGTGATGCAAACGCAGACGGCAATGCATGGCTGATCACTTTGGGTGGAAGTTTAAGGCTTTAAATAAATGACACCCGTTGCACTGGGTTTCAACATAAATTCAACAACAAATTATTGACCAAATCAGGGAAGATCGTCTCTTTATGAAAACGGTGGCTAAAGCGATCATGAAAACCAAGAATCTGTTATTAGAATCATACCCTGTCAGATAGCTTAAGGCTAACTTACGGATGAAAAAGATCCATATATGCGAAGTTATTAGAGTTGACTGCTATTCTTTTACGTTCCGTTGCTCAGTGCTTGAAGTTGCTATGTATGTACTTTTCCTTTTACTATTAGAAAGCTTACTCACACCTTAATCTCCCTTCCTATGATGTAAGATCTGAATCTGGCAAGGCAGGTTGACTCGCATTGTTCCTCTTTGTAGCAAATCACTGGAAAAGACTACTTTGCACTTGTCTTTTGTAATGCATCAAGTTGTGACGTCATATTTTTGTTTCTAGGATTGACATTTCAGCTGGGAATGCTTTTGAAGTGGGGGGGGGGGGGGGTCTATGTTACCTGTGAATAATTTCATATTTGCAGACTTCTACTTTCGAATTGTTTGATACAATTGCCTGTCCCACGGAGCAAACGGGTGGTGTAACAACTCGTTTCCAGAGCCTGATGAATCAACGGGTCAAAGAATGGTGGCGTACTTGAATAAAAGAATAAATGATTGCTTCAGCAAACCTGCATATCACAGAAATAAATATAAAACAGGAAACGGTGAAGCTGACATAACCTAAGCCGGAAATCAGCAACTCTGCCTTTAATAGCAAGTTTCATTATAATGATATCCTTCGGCATAATGGTAAAATACATTGAGGATTTACTGCACATAGGCGTATTCCACAAGGCGCAGACATATTTAGAGATACATTGTAGCACAAGACGCAGAAATATTTAGAGATACATTGTAGCACAAGACGCAGACATATTTAGAGATACATTGTATCACAGCAGCTCCCCGTCATCTACGGAAATAAAGCAAAGGGTACATATTTATAAAACATGCTGACTTGCAAAACATCCAGAGAGTGGATTGAAGGAACATAGAATTTTATTAGCGGTGTTGATCCACGTTGATTGTTACATGTGTTCAATTGGATTATTTGTGACACGACCTTCAACAGAGAATCATTTCTTCAGATTTAGTGAAGTAGAAATGATCAATATTGTTTCCAAACAAAGAAACTAGAAGAATTGCTCCAGAGCGAATCTCCCCGTGTGCTTTGAAACAGAATACAATTAAAATGTTTTTTTTAATGATCATCAAATGTATATTGACCACAATCTTTTGAAATGAAGCTTTCCATTCGTCTTTCATATGGTTAATAGGGCAATTTTAAATATAATAAATATTATTTTCATGCCATTTGACACCCCCATACTAGACACAAATGGAATGATCTTGCTTTTTACACCTAAATCTACAATAGCTTGGGACATATTTAACATTTACAGTTCGTTAGTATAGCTAATTAGCATAGATTCAAATATTTCGTAGGTCTCCTGCAATTCATAAGTGCACCATACCACAAATCTAAAAACTGAAGTTGGATTGACATCTTTGACCGTGATACTACACACACACACACACACACACACACAGACACAGACACAGACACAGACACACACACACACACACACACACACACACACACACACACACACACACACACATATATATATATATATATATATATGTATATATATATATATATATATAGTGCCTTTTTGTCCAAAACCACTTCCTAGTAGTCATTACCCTATTCCGCAGTCCGAGCTCTTTACTTTCCATAAACTAACCTGTCCCGGTCTAACTTATATACATATGGAAGTACTATTGTCCATACTGCGCACGCTTCTCTGCAAAATTTTGACATAGGCTGTTTTAGACCAAATGCATTAAAGGGTCTTCAGCGGGTAAGTACTCAGAACATGTTCCGGGGCCTATTCTCGTACATGTCTCTCTCCTTAAACGAAATACTACAAATTATTGTAGCCATCTCCTCTCCTTCTAAGTATTCAGAAAAGACAAGCCACATAATAATGAATAAGTATGAACGTGGCAAATGATGAATTAGCTAAATACTTGAAGTTTTGCTTATAAATGCAGAGCTTCATTATGAAAGAAGAACACGTGTCAAACAAACCATAATTACTAAATTTGTATAGTACAGGTTCAGTAAGAACAATTTGACTTCCCCTTGAACCGGTATGTACCCTTTCTAGCTTGATATCTTATCCTACTTAAACCACCTGTCAGTGTATAACTGAAGTAGAAACAAACTAGGGCATTAAATTCATACCCAGTGATTGTAAATTAAAAACAGTTGGAGTTAGACCACCTGTACAAACCAAGGGAAATCCTAACAAGGACGGCAACAATGGAAACCCATGCACCAGAAATGTAAAACAAACCCCATAATCACACCCAGTACTCAATTTGAAAGTCTCCAATTAAGCTCTATTGCACTGCCAACCCTGAGTCAATGGTTCAATGTAATGTGTCAGGTTTGTGATATTTCAGAAAATACTGTCCATTCTGAGTACTTTTTAATACTAAGTAAATGTGCATTTAGGCATATCAGAAAAGAACAAAAGTATTTGGCATCGTGACAGAAAACATGTAAGCCCAAAAAGTCTAAAAGTGAATATTAAAACAGAATGATGCCGAAAGATAAAGTTATGTAGCAAAACAGACAAGTTTAAAAACTTTAAAATTATTGTAGCCATCTTTCTAATAATTTTTGGATAATAACAGCAACATTTATTGAGCGAGTCAGAAAAGAATGAAAGTCATTTGTATTCAAGTCAAGAGAATGCAATGAAAATGTAACATTTTAAACCAGCTATCAAGTACAATAAGCCAAGCTTGTAACTGTCGTAGGCCGCTGGTTGTTACCGATAGCCCCTGGAAGTTTAACCTTACCAAACACAAGCTAGCCTAAAATGTCTGAAAGGTGAACATTAAAACAGAACGGTGCCAAAAGATAAAATTAAGTAGCAAGACAGGCAAGTCTAAAATCTCTAAAACTATTGAAGCCAAACTAAACTTTCTAACCATGTTGTTGTATATTTTGAAGCACCAGCTATGAATGTAGATTTGAAAGGATTTTCATTTAATTTGGGTATCGAGACCAAAGGTGGAATAGAGGAGTCCTCTTAGGACCTTTTGTGTTTAAAATTCCTTCCCATCCCATCTTTATCTGTATCTATCAAATTATGAAAAGATTGTTTGTGTATATATATATATATATATATATATATATATATATATATATATATATATATATATATATATATATATATATATATATATATATATATAATTTCCTCTTATGTCTGAAATACTGTTTATACCAAGTTATATATACATGCATACAAAAACAAATCAGTATCTATATCCAGACGGTAAGATATTACTGTCAATCATACATTGACCTCGTTTAATACTCATTCATAGTATTTCAAACTTTAATTCTTGAATATTTTCAAGCCTTTAGCAGACAGAAGCGTATTTTAATTGCGGTGATATATATATATATATATATCACCGCAGTTAAAAATAATATAAATATATGCATGTGCGTGTGTGTGTGTCTGCGTGTGCACATTTGTGTCTATTGATACGGATATAAACTTGTTGCATTTAAGACAAAGCTAATGAGAGCCAATCATATTTTAAAACTTGAACATCATCAAACATTATATCCGAAGTTAAGAATCAAATAAACTCACAATTCTAAACTTTTCTTATACAGTGAAACGTCTCTGAGAGCAACCTTGGACCCGGTAAAGAGCCCACTGTAAGGAAAGGCCCACCCCCAAAAGGCTTAGGCCTTTTGACAAATGGATGAAAACGGTTGTAAGAAACGTTATTTGTAGATCCAAATACATATATTTAATATTATTATCCAAAGGGAACTAACTACATGTGAAACATAACTCATTGTTTTCCTTTATCTCATGGAAGAAAAGTAGAAGAAGTCGAAGAAGAAGAAGGAGAAGCGGAAGCAGAAGTAGAAAAAGAAGAAGAAGACGAAGACGAATGGTAAAAAAAAGAAAGAAAGAAAAACAGAAGAAACTATCGATTTAAGAACACGTCTCCTTGCATTGGTTACAAAATAAACCAAAAAACAAAAACAAAAATAATCAAACATAAAAACACCCCCCCCCCCCAAAAAAAAAGAAAAAAGCGTCTGCCACCGCAAACAAGTCTCTTGGGTCACCCTGATCCACAGTTTCTTGTTCCAAACTCCAGTTCTGTGGTTATGAAATCCATAATGTTGTCAAAGGTCACTTTGGAATACGCACGACCATTATACTTTGAGTGGTCAAGCCGACTCCTCCATTTTGTTGATTGCTTTAGACACAGACACATACTCAAACACACATGCACAATATATATACATACATACATATATATATACATATATATATACATATATATATATATATATATATATATATATATATATATATATATATATATATATATATATATATATATATATATATATACAAATGATGAAAATGTGTATGGTAAAATGCATATCTCTGACGCACTTATCACTATATTTAGACATACAGGTGGTCTTTAACACTTTCATGCTTAGAACTATCCAAAACATCTGCATGTAACATGTCTATTTTAAAGATATCCCTCTATTTCTTGTCGAGGAACAAAATGAGAGAATAGCAGATGAGACCAATGAAGATTGCATGCAGAATTTCTACATCTTTTTTGTCATTTGACCCAAGGAAAACAGTCTTCTCAGTTTCAGTTGGACCGAAGAGGCTAACACTGAGCGAAATGACTTTACCGGATATATTACCTGAACTCTGTCCCGTGTAATCTTTATAAGCGATGTTAGACGTGGAATTTTACTACGGCTGTCACGCCATCTTCATTTACGTATGAAGCTACCTGTCGTTATTATTGGATTTGCGTTGCTGAATTGTAACTGTTTATCTGTAGCAAAGATGCATCGCTTGCGCTTTTCTTATACATCTGTTAACTAGTAAATGTTTATTTGCCCTTAAAAAAAGGGCATGGCAGTTACTAAAAAACTGAAAATGTGTATGATGTCTAAGTTTTGCCTTATGTGCAAAAATGATTTGATCAATTGATGCACATTATGTACATATTTCTGAAAGGTTGTCCATTTGATTAAGATTAATATTGCTCAGGTATTTGTTTAATAGGTAAATTCATTTTCACAAAAAAAAAGGAAGCAAGAAATATTTATCCATAAAGTAAGAACACATCTCAAGCAAATTACCCTTAATAATTATGTTTACGGCCATGTCATGACAACCAAAACCTTTAAAGTCCAAATACGGTAAACATCCTGCACAAAAGCAAATCCACGTGCACGAGGAATCCTTTTGCAAATTGCGCGCGATTATGTGCTAATTCTGCTGTACTCGTATATTATTTTTAGTAACCCGAGGCAAAGCCCTTTACAATACACCCATACGATTGTGTTGGTCTTGTTTGCCACCTCAGGGATAGAAAACAGAAGGTCAATCAGTAATTTTTGTTGTGTATTTTGCAAGCTTCATTCAGGTCATTATCGACTTAACATGAATATTTAAAGCAAATATACTAATGGTGAACAGAAATTTCTGCTATGCCATGTATGCGTAACACTGATTTGCCCTAATCGTGATTTTTCCTTATATAGTGACTGTAAAGACTAAAAATGTTAAATTTAAATGGTGCCTTGTGTCAGCTGGTCCCATTGAATGGTTCAAAAGTGTATTTCACTACTTTTGCTCAAGTAACTCATGATAGGTTTCATAACTTGCGTTGCATAATAAGTTATACATGTACGTGTATAATAATCATGTACTGTGTCTCCAATTAATGTACATGAAAATAAATCTTTGGTTTTTGCTGCACGTAAGCTGGCATTGGTAAGCACTGCGGTGCAAAGCCATATTGTATTTTTGAAAGTGTCTGACCCCTTTTGTGTTTTCTTAATTTAGTTTTTTTTCTTGTGTTCGTCTGAGTAATGAGATCCCTTGCTCGGTGCAAGCCACCGAGAAAGACAGGCAACACTTATAGACGACAGAGCTAAAAAATGGAGCTCTCTATATCAAATACTGCCGAGCTCTTAATCTTCACTAATTACCCCAACCACGAGGTCGGATGAATCCAGGGCTACATTCAAGTTTCTTGAACAGACAACAGGATCAAAGCAACTGAGAGAGGGAGCAGCTAGCCTTGATTTGTGTACACCGAGTTCTACTTTGAAATTACGATAAATGTTTGCAAGAGGTCAGTGGAAGTTACGACGTAGAAATTGATAATATTGTATGAAGCAGGTAGCGACTGAACAGTTCCAATGTGTAAGTAACAATAAACATTTCATTACGTTGGGTAACAGTTTTTCCGAAGTAAGTATAATTTACAATAGAATACAACGAAACGGTTGGCATTTTTTTTCACGACAATCAATATTTATCAATATAATGAGTGCCGTCCATTCATATTTCACGCAGATTATCTCCCGGCACAGACGTTCGCGACTTAAATATTTCTTTCACAGTTTCTTTCATAATACAGGACATTATAAATTTATTTTAAGAAACATACAATATCTCCCAATTCTATTTTAATGGTTCTTACGGAATGACTTGTGAAAGGCAATATTTACTCTACTTCAAACATCTTACTATAAGGGGTTTAATCAAAATTGGGCGCGTCGACATAAATCTTGTGAACGATGCCTGTCGGAAACATTTTGTCGTGATATGTTTCTGTTTTACATTTATGAACAGAGCTTATACAAATAATCTTTTCTCAACTTTTTCTATCCATCCATTTTCATTCACCTTTCCATCCACCCATCCACCAATATTCGTATATCTATCTGTGTGATGCCAGTTACAACATGGATGCATTTTATATATTTTGCTTAATACCATGAGTTTTGCTCTATTTGCTGAAAATTAAAGTGTAGGGCAACTGATCTCATATCAAATGGTTTCACACAGGTATGACTGAATATGCAAATATACATGTCCAATCCTCATGCGTTCATATATGCTAATGAATGGAATGAAAGTTACTCCGTACAGTTGAGGTAGTTTTGCATGTCCTCGGTCAAGATGGTTTACAGATGCCAGCCCGTTTTAAAATGAACTCTCGAAGAACTGACAAAACCACATAACGCTAGACATTCAATTCTTTCATGCGTCCATGTCGACGTCAAAGTAACAAAACTCAAAGCCAAAGTGAACGGATGCCTGCGCGTTTGTAATTTACTTTCGTATTTTTAATTGTATGTCATACTCCACTTATGCTTAAAGCCAGTTTTTGTTTCCTCCTTACATGTAAAGGAGCCATTTTGCTGCTGGTATGCATGGAATTATAAACAAATTGCGGATTTGTGTAAACGAGCACAATGTTTTCTTTTATCCTTTTTAACTGTTTTTGCGTGCTGAGTAAAGGTCCGTCTATTAGCATGGGTTCTTTCGTAATTTCATTGTGGAAAACGGCATGTTACAAATAGTTTAATCGCTAAAGCCCCCCCAGCCCCCCCCCCCCCAAGTTTTTGTACCTTGTGATAGTGGTAAGCCTAATGAAAGTAGCCTTCGGATAAAAGACCATTTGGCTGTGGTTGCCATGTCTTGCTTTAAAGACGACCATGTGTAAGGTCATTGCAGCTAGCAGATAATATGAGCGGCCAATAAAGGTATCGTTTCTTGATATGTTAGCTCCTGTTAACAACATGCCACTTCAAAGTAACCACATCTTTGACATTCGCTTGGCATCACCTGCTTCCTATGATGTATGCGACCAAGCATAACGTCTTCGGTTTTCACGTTTTATGGTGCAATCGGAGCAGAGTTCGACTCCCACAGTTGTCTGCATTTCCAGACAGCTTAAGTACAGCTACTATATTTTTTTTTAACAAGCTGACGGCAAATGCAACTGCCAAACGGACTGAAAACATCAGGTTAAACACGACAGTACCAAAGGGTAAACGGCGCATATTCTGAAGCGTGTTCCCCTAAACAGTATTATTACTCTCCTGCTGCTTAACATGTTTTTGAATAATACTGAGGACGATTTAATTTGTTGAAGGTCATAATGTCAACTTTTCAATTATGAAGATGGCACCACACTATCTTGTCACGACAAGAGGCTGCATTGTGTGAAAGCATCACTGGGAAGCAGTGCAAATATCAGTATCACAAAGTTCAAAGATAATGACATGAATGGAAATCCTGACATAATTCAAGCTATGATTCTGTCTCCTCTTATGTTGTCAATTATTTTTGTACCGAAATTGATGGTGTTACTGTTATTCCTGAGAAATATGTGAAGTCACCCGGGGGATCTATATAGACAACAAACTTTCATTGTCCTATGTCTTACATATGTTAACAGGCTGGTAAACAAATAAAGTTTTTGAACTACAAAGAAACAAAATCTCAAATTTGTCAGCGTCGTCACTTCCTTATAAAACTTAACCCTTCCCCCCTTGAATTAAGACTGAGTCAACAGCTTTCCTTGGCATGGGTTGGGCACTAAGTGCCCAGCCCATGCCAAGGAAAGCTGTTGACCTGGGGCATGTGATCTTGATAAGTCTCATATACAATTCTCAGTCAAATTGTTTTTCATAACTGTTGAAATTAGTTAAAAACACTGAAGCAGACGACATTTGGCCACCAGCCGGTTTTGGCCGGTTTGAGGGGGGAAGGGTTAAATTTTCCTTCTCTAGTACGGCACCTGTGAAATTTGTTATATGTTACTAAGATGGAGAACATTCAGGAAAGAGTTCTTCGTTTCGTTTATACTAATTTTCTATCGCCGCTCCAAAAGTATTTTTACGGGCCAAATAAAACTCTGTAATTGAACAGACAACGTAAACTTTTCATTTAATTCCACAAAATATTATCACATGACAACCCATCACTTTGAAATGACTAGTAAGAGAAAAATCAAAATAAATATAAGTTAAACAACAATGATCAGTACAGTAAGCTGCTCTCTATACCATGACCCAGGGAAACAACTCGCTGAGGTACCAAGAGGCCAATGGATGGAACAATTAGCCGACCCGTTTAAAGTGATCAAGAAACATGAATCAATTTAGGAAACTAATACAGCCATGGTTCGGTCCCTAATGCCCCTGTTCTATCAGGGTTTTGTGTAAAACCAGAGGTTGAGCTGTTTATCTCATCAGCTGAACCGCTGGTTTTGACTGTCTCATCACTGAATGGCTGTAAATTTTTGTGAGCAATTTCATTGTGTATACTCACAGTTTTTCTGAAAAAAAGGGCGCCTACTGAGATTACTCCCTTACCCATCGTCATTGGCTACAACATTTGTCACTCTGTGTGTCCTGAAATATAACTACGTTTAGAAGCACAATTTCGATTTTTTTCAGCTCAGATTTAAATATTTTCCTGCTTATAATTATGCAAGGAGTGTAATTTGCCGTTTTTCTTCCTTCGCCTAAGTCAATGATACAAAAACAGAATATTGGGATCTTGGAGCTCTGCCCAGGTAAGATTTCATCTCTTGCATCATAGCATCTTCACAAGTATAGCCTACTGACGCCTTCTTTCACTGAGCAGTCCAGAGTGATTTGTCAGTTTCCCACGCATGAAGGGTCTAATTCTGAGATCAAATAAGGGCCCACTGCCTTCACAATATGGTAAGCCCATTTATGCAGATAATATTTCCCGTTGGTCATTAGTATTCCTCTTATCTCCGGCTGTTGTGTAAGTTGAGTTAATCCTCTGAAAGGCGTCATATTTTTTCATAAAAGTAGGGATTGTAGAAGACCTGGAACCAAAACATGATTTTACGAGAGTTTCCCTGTAGAAATATAAAGTTATTCACCTTGAAAACAGCACACAGGTGTCAACTGTCCCGTTCAAAGCAGTTTCTGAGTCTACAAAAACAATGACCGGCGGATGGATGGCCAAAGGAGGGAGCGCAAATGCCTGAGCGAGGTGCTCTTCGGTCATTGCAAGTGCACTCAAAACAATCTGTCATGAGGACTTCATTCCTGTTTGATATGCGTAACACGGGAGATTCCTGGTAAAATAAAGCAGCTTCAACTTATGAGCACACATGGACTTGTCCAACTTGTCAAGTTTGTGTAATTAATGATTGAACCCCGGTGTAAGGCATCACGGTGAAATGGTTCTGTAAACAGGCCGACCTACTCGGAACTTTACTTTGCGTCTCCAGTATCACACTATAATACATGTATTTGTGAGTCCAACTGGTGCAAACGTATTTAGCTTAACGATGTATTCCGTTATTTACACACTTCGTGACGTTTTTAATTGTTACTGGTTATTAACTCATTTTGTGCTGGTTATAAAGTGTGCAATTCTCCATCAAGCAGATTTAACTAAATGACATCTTCAATTTAAGCATATGATAAACCTATTTGAAAACACGTGTGTTTACTCTTGTCACGGTTAGGGAATCACAATTACAATTTGGTAATTACTGATGGTGATTTATTTTAAGTCATTTATCTCTTGACCATAAATAAACCAATATAAGAAATAGTCAATATGAATATTAATAAATATGAAATGGAAGACAAGTTTCATTACATGTAAATGACAATTCAATACACTTTCATTACCACACGGTATTGTTTGATTTTCTCCAAAGCGGTTGTTTCCAAGAGAATCATAATTGGAATTTATGTCGGACGAGAGCAAGGATTCAAAGGTTTTGACAGACATAAACTAAGTCATTTCCAATGTGCTGATCCTGACGGTCAAATTGAAAACAATTGCGACAGGGTCTGCGGATGTCAGAATGCTAAACTACGAAGCCACACGTCCGAGAAGTATGATTGGGATCAGTGTACCTTTTAAAACTACAAATAGAGGCACGTTTATTTTTGTTGGTGAAATCGACTCAATAGTACTGTATGTCAAATAAATATCAACACAATTAACCATGGACGTGTGCACTAGATGAAAACTCACGTGATATAGATAGACACACGAGGGCCAATTACCACGCAGAGGTAAAATTAGTTATGCTTTATCACCTTACCGCGTCAAAAAATTGTTTAACACATGGGGAATATTGTATTTAAGACACTGATCACCCACCATAGATATATGCAGCTCATAATTCGGAAAGGCATACGGCGAACCAATTTTTAATCGACAAAAATGTTGCAGTAAACTTAATCAACATCTGATATCGATCAGAAAATGCATATCCTTGCAACCGTGCATGTTTTCACATTTATTTTTTTACACAAAAATAATCGAAAGAAAACATGTGGAATGTACATTATGTGTTCAAAGAGTACTTTATGGGACCTTATACCTCAGCACACTTTGAACACATTCATGTTACTGAGCCTATCGTTTCTACAGCTTCCGCATGAAGCCAAACAAGACTGAAATCTTGAAATGGCACAGGCAACAAGTCAGTAACCATCAAGCCGAAATTACATAAGAATCACTCATCAATTTTGCGTGAAACATTATGGACAAGGCATGCTTTTTAATGGAATTCCGTTATGAAAACATGATTATACGTAGACACGGAGCGCTCAGGAATCACGATGACTATCAAAAAAAAGGAGATGCCAAATCCCATCTACTAAAACTGTTGACCAGATTGGTCAAATAGCCGTATAAATTATCTACCATTACGTATAACGCATGACCCTTTCATTCCAGTTAGAGTGATATATTTCCTCAGATCCCTACTTTCTTACTTTTACGTCAATCGTCACTCTGACAAACTTTAAATAACAACATTAATATGGTACTTAATGTTGACTCGGCCCATTTATTTTTCTTTCTTCTCTCTCTCTCTCTTTCTCTCTCTCTCTCTCTCTCTCTCTCTCTCTCTCTCTCTCTCTCTCGTTTGATAACCCAAATTACAGCGGTTGGAGCGAAGTACCACAAAGGTGACGTTTTTGCGTTTCGTTGATTTTGTTTTGTCCCGCACGATCCTTACGTTAAAGCTGCAACGTACCTGCCAATTGAAACCATAAATACTCAAACGACGGTCGCTCCAGACCCAAATTAAGTAAATATTCTAGCATCCATTGTTTGATGGGGCGTTTTGTAATAGGAGCAACGTTTATGGCAAGCCAACGAGGCCATAACGCATAGGTCTTACGGGTAGCCGAGCCTCCACCACCCGTGGGCGAGGCTCGGAAACGCCTTGTCGAGCAAACCAATCAGATTGTAGTCTCTACTGCGCGTATTTGAGGCTCGGCAACATGTGGTCGAGCCAACCAATAGTATTACACTTTCCACAACGCATAGTTGAGGCTGTGCAACTTGTAGTCGAGCCAACCAATAAGATTACAGACTCCACTACGCGTGGTTGAGCCAAGCAATAAGTTTACAGTCTCCACTTCAAGTTGCTAACAAACTGTTCTTCTACAACGCGACCCCGATTCTCGGCCACGCGTAGAGGAGAAATTTGTCTCTTCTATACCGTACAGCCAAGGTATCCAATTACAAATGCTCTTGTAAACTGTATTAGGCCTGTTCGACTACCTGTTGAGAAATTGATGGTCTCTACGACGCGTAGCCGAGGGATGTAAATGGCGGCAGTCAAAGTTTAAACGGTTCGAGCTCATAACACCCCCTCTTATTACCTTCCGTGCGCAAAGTAGAATAAGCGAAGAGTATATAAATCATCTAGGCTTATAATCTTTTTAAACGCTAAATAAGCTTTAATTAGACATGCAATAATGGCACATTGTTAGAGAATCCTTGAACCTATCGTTTATACAAAATCGCGTAACAATTACAGGATCATGCCCGGAGCATACGGAAGCACGCTGTTGAGACTGGAGGGTGAAAGGTTACACTACATCGGCATGCACAGCCACTCGCAGATCTCAGCCGGGTCTCGTTAGGCTTCAAGTGAATTTCTTCAGAATATCTCGACAAACCATATCTTATTATATGTCATTGGTGGAGGGGAACGGGTGCCGTGCTAGCTTTTTTATTGCCATAGACTCAAAATTGGAAGATTTAAAGACGCTTCCATTTTTGTGTATTTTAATGACTAACAAAAATGTCAGGATACATGTAATACATTTTATTACTTCGGTATGACAGGGGAAAAAACAAATTATGGAATTTCCGAAATTTGAAGGATGGTTATCAAACTTGAGAAGAGTATCTAGAAATTGAATTTATCGTTCCAAAATCTCACATTCAGAGTTTCAATACGGTAAAATTAGACAAGGAGCCGCTACTCAGAGAGACATGTATGGATATAGGGTCCGAAATACGTTCTGAATAGTTACCTGCTGAAGACCCGTAAATATTTCCGACTCCGGAATAGGGTAATGACTGCTATGATGTGCTTCTGGACAAAAAGACACAAATGCAATAAAATACTGCAGTACAGTCAACAGGGGCAACCTCCCGACCAAAGTCACTGTCCACCGAAAATGCTAATTCGGGTTACCCGAATTAGGGTAACCTAAATCAGTTTTTTTTTTTCGGTGGAGGGTGACTGTGGCGGTCAGTAGGCATTTGAATGGGTTCCTATTGACCAGAATATGATGACATCCATTCTGCAGGTTGCCCCTGTGGTACCCTCCCTGCCATATTCCAACGCACTGACGGTTTTTCCCAATTATTGTACAGCACTAGGCTTGGAACGGGAAATTGTTCTGTTCATCCTCTACCTGCAACGAAATGCCTAGTGGCTGAAGCATATTCGGTCGAAATTACAAGGCTTTAACTATTTCGGCCGCCCCACCATGTTCATCCTTTCTCTTTCCTTCGTTGCATTTATCTGTTGAGGGGAAAAATAAAACAAAATTCGATAGCCACTTAACTTCCTTTTTGAAATACGGTTTGTAATCATTCGATTACGCGTTGTAGAGACTGTAAGGGAACAAGGTAATGTGGTCTGAGGATAGTTAATAGGGGTGTACAATGCAAATCGAGTGTGAAAATGGGAATCTGGTGAAAGACAAAGAATAATTGATTATATTTTAGTGGACAATGGTGTATTTCAGAAGACACAAAGATGTGAAATAGATGATGAAGAGAGCTTGAATATAAAGGCGGTGACCATAATTGGATGAAAGTCTTCATTAACATCAAAGAAGAAACCCAGGGGGATTAAATGGGTTTGGAATATTAAGGATAAAACAGACTGGGCAGGGTATTAAGAAAGTTTAAAAGTTGAATTGCATGAATGTCAAAAAAAAGATGGAAGGATGAAGGAGAAATACAGCAAATGAATGGGGACCTAAACGGAAGGATTCTTAAGGTAGCATAGGAAAAGATAGGTAGAAAAATAGTCTCTCTTGAAAACCTAGCGTATAGAATAGACCCAGAGTTGAGAGGATCCATAAAAAGGTGGGTTAAAAATAGAGCATGGGGATTAACTAGGAAAACAGGTACTCTGAATGTGATATAGAAAAAGCTAAGAGAGAGTATATGAAATATAGAAGGAATATAGCAGAGATGAAAGCAGAGAGGAGATCCAGTGATAATAAACAAATAACCAGGAATATAATGGAGAATGGGGGAGAAAGGTCAGTCATCTTTTGTAAACAGGGTAATCAGCGAAAACAGAATTAAGCACAGGGAATCACACACAGAGGGAAAAAGGACAGATAACGAGGAAGAAATATAAGAGAGTTTAAGGGAGCATTGGGAAGAAGTCAATAACCCTCAGTGGGGTCAGGGGACAGTACCAGTGGGTCATGCAGAATGCACACAGGATCAATGAGATGCATGGTGAGAAGTATAGAAGTTAAAATGGCAGTTCCGCAGATGCAGCTATGCAAAGCTCTAGGACCAGATGGTATCTTGACAGAACTCACAATAGAGGACCAGAAAAAAATTGAAAGATAGTTTACAGTCGTTTCTCAATAGAGTCATTGAGAAAAGACAAATACCAACACAATGGATGGGACTTAGGGTTTCATATATTCCAAAGAAGGCCCAGGAGGCCAATTGGACAAGTGTAGGGACATTGCGATTTCGTCAAATGTGGAGAAAGTATTCAGTAGGATAAAGTAGTGAAGACTAAATATAATAGTTGAAAGGCTTGGTCTTCTGGGGGAAATTCACAATCGATTTAGACCAAATAGAGGGGTAGATGACCACATTTTCACGTTGGCCCAGGTGTTAGAATTGGCTAGACCAAAGAGGAAAAAAAGTCTGCATTCGTTTCTTAGATGTCAGGAGAGCTTATGACAGGGTTTGGAGAGACGCTCTATGGGAATAACTAAGTGGACTAGGATTTGGTGGACATTTTCTAGAAATTCCGAAAGCGCTATATAAAGATGTAAACTGTACACTCTCATTAAGAAAGGAAGAAGTAGAGAATGCACGTCTGGATATAGGCCTAAAGCAGGGATGTGTGCTGTATCCAAATTTGTTCGCTCTGTATGTTAAGGAATTGGAAGATCAATTGATGGAATGTGATAAGGGAATAAGGGTACGTGATCTAAAAACTCTATATTTTTTGCAGATGACATTGTACTCACGGCACAGTCCCGGCAAGAACTACAGGGTATGCTGCACATAGCAGGGGAATACAGGAATAAATGGAGGATGGAATTCAGTAAGGATAAGAGTTAAGCCATGACTCTTGGAAAGAAACCAAATGGGAATAAAAAATGGAGAATAGGACAGTTCCAAATTCCAGAAGGTAGGGAGCAGTTAATCAAAATTGTGGAAATCAATGAGTATGAATACCTAAGAATTAAGATAAAAGCAATGAGTAAAGGCATGTTTAGATATCAGCTAGCGAAGATTAAGCAGAGAGTGTACAGCTACAGCACTGAACAGTTTCAACAGAACGTATATAGTGAGAGTATTATGGGATAGAGTTGCAATACCAGGAATGATATATGGTTAGATTTAATCATACAAAGTGAGGAAGCTATCCAGGGAATTGAGAAAGCACAAAATGAGATAGGGAAATGGACACTGGGAGCACCACCATGTACAGCAACAGAAGCAATCCTAAAAGGGTTAGGATACAATAAAATCACAGATTAGATTTTAAAACAGCAGGTTACCTACATGCAGTAAATGAGGACAGGTCTACAATGAGGCAGTCAAGTAAAAAACTAGATGGGCCAAAGACATAGATGAGTAAGCAGAAATATATAAATTAAAAGGCTATCAACAGGTAGATGAGTGGGAAATATATAGAGAGAGACAGGTACGGGTAATAGGCTCCGAAATATGTTGAGTAGTTACCTGCTGAGGACACTTTAATCAATTTGGGCTGATACAGCCTATGTCAAAATTCTACAGAGGGACGTGTGCAATATGGACAATAATAATTCCATGTGTATATAGGTTAGACAGGGACAAGCTAGCTTTTATGGGGAGTAAAGAGTTCGGACTGCGGAATAGGGTAATGACTACTAGGAAGTGGTTCTGGCCAAAAGACACAAATACAATAGGTAAGAATGCTTCAGAGGGTAAGAAAGAGGACTGGAAAAGAGCTGTCAGGGTTAAAAGTGCATTAGAAGCACACAGGGCACTAGAAAAGCCAAAAAGTGGGTGTTTGGATAGAGGGAAGGGATCCAAGATTTTTTTCGAAGTAGGGCAGGGGTAATCAATCTAGAAAAGAGAAAACAGAAGTGGACAACAGGTAGTAATGGAATGTGTAAGATACTAGACAACAGACAGATGAGACAGTGGATCATTGGCCGTTGTGGTGCGATGCATATAGAGAGACAAGGGAAGATTTTTTTTATCAGAAAGTGGCATAGGGAAGATTACAATTGCGTGGGTTTAGAAGAGGTTCGCTGTTACGAGGAAGAGGAATATATAGCATGGGTTTTAGGTTTGAAATGTGGCTTCTTGGGACGCAGAAAAGGCAATAAAAGTGTACAGGACTACCTGGTAGGATTATGGGAGAAAGGGAATGAAATAATCGAGTTAAAAGGCAACAGGTTAAACTAAAATTCCACAGTACAGGGATGGAAGGGAATGGTGGTGGCCCTTATAAGGGCTCCCATGGGATATTCCCGAGCCTTAGAGGGTGGGATAGAGTGTGCGAGGGCCGTTTTTTGTTTTTGTTTTTCTTTACAAAGTTCAAGCAATAAGTGGAGCCGTATATACGCAGGACCAGGGACCCACCACAGCTGTGGGAGAGTGGGTGGTGGACCCTTTGTCTCAGCTCTGGTCCTGGAAAACATGGCACTACAAGCTGGTAAGGATTATCATGGTTTCCCCTGTCTGATCATTTTTTTTTTCTTAAGGCCACCTTGTCTGCCGCGAACCTGTATCACACATTGATACAGGTTCGCAGCAGACAAATGAAAGGCCACAGTGTTATTTTTATGTAATTTGATTGGCTGACCCGACGAAGCGTTATGGAAAATTGTTTGCAGTGAAAGTCTACCTGCTGTATAGTCGCATTTTCTGAGCTTAATAGAAAGGGAGGCCAAATATAACAGGTATTAAGTTATGTCAATACAGTAGTCTCTCCTTTGAAAGACCATTCCCATGATAGGCCCTACGTGATCTATTTTAGCGGGTGGTGTCTTGATGTACGGTCACATAAAATGAAAATTATAGCATTATGGCCCTCATGTGATTTTAATAAGCAGGTAGTCTGTGATGATATTGTTATTGCATGCTTTTCTGAGGACAGACTATTTCTATTTCATGTATGAATATTATGCTTTTATCTGTAATAGATGTGATCATACACGATTTAACTCATTCCATCCTGATGACGCTTTTTCCAGCTTATACCTTAAGGTTGTCTGCTAATTATATTTTACCAATTCAAGGATAATTTTTTTCAAAATTTTGGAAGGAACTTGCGTGGAAGATCATTCCAAATTATATACCCATGGTCAACATCTTTACTTGGCACGCTCTTGGCGAAAAAATCCCAGAGCGCCAAAAAAAGTTGTTTACTCGGCCTTCTTTCAGGGTGGAATGAGTAAAAGTAATCATCCTACTGACTTGCATCAAGAAATACAGGCACCATACTGAGATGTTATGTAATGTGATGGCTGACCTGGAGCTTTGATAAGTGTTTATTACCAGCAACCAATCTGGTAAAATCATGAGTGGAAAGACACTAGGTTCTTGAAGGAAAGTTAAATTGTCCAATGTAGGGAGGTGTCCTTTCTAGAGACGCCAAGCATGTATGTACATTGATTGGCATCATTTAAACACACATATGCAATATTAGTGTATACATAGTATTGTAAACTAACGGGTAAGAAATATAAGTACTACATAACTGTTTTTGTTCCTTTGTCCATTTCATTAGTTGAAAAATTAAAAAAACTGATCAGAAGCGGTCATTACAGTGCCTGTTAGGAACAGGTGTCTTTTCACTCGTTACAAAAAGAAAAAAAAATATCTTCCACGAAAAACTTCAGGAAATCACTGAGATGACACTGATGCACAAATTGTATCGTACTCCATTTCTGTGGTTATTAACCACAAAGTTGTCAAAACGTTCACTGTCAATATGAACACTCTTATACTTTGATGGTACTAATTGTGATTGGGGATTACATCTGCCGACTCTTGCCTGGAAGCCCAGTGGTCTCTGTAGCTCCAGGCAGTAAGGCACAATGCTCAAAACTGCACTGACACAAGGTATATGATATACATATATATATATATATATATATATATATATATATATATATATATATATATATATATATATATATATATATATATATATATCTGGATGTATGTATATACACAAAGGTTCAACGAATTTTGATTCAATATGTCGTGCCCTCTGGTGGCTGCCAGGTACCTTACATACATGGTAGAACCACATATATACTCTGATTTTTACAACTCATAAAAACACACAGGATAAATTGATGGGCTCCTATCATGAAAACACACATGATACAAGAAACGTCAATATATATCACTTATCACATTAATGTTAGCAGTGTCACGGACATAGCATTCCGCCATTTCCGTCATCTCTTCTTCGCGGTTCATCAAACAGGAGAAATGGGAAATAACTGTGAGTATCCAGCTGTGCAAAACTTGTGCTCCTACTCAATATCTCCTCCATCAATTTGCTCCAGCTGTCTTGAAACTGGGGGCTCTCAAGCAAGAAACGTGCCCCATCCTCCACTTGAGATTTGCTGCAATGTGCACAGAGCCTCTTTTATCATGGTGTGATAGGCCTATGTATTACCCCGTTTCGATCCCCTATTTGCGCAAGCTGATTCTTAGTTATGCATGTGCTCCCTGTTGTTTTTATTGTTTATGCGATCCAAATAATATTCAAAAGTAAATTTTAGACTTTATTTTCTTGCGTGTGCATAGCTTTTCCGCGTCATCCTTTGTATTAATTTTGACATGTAATTTCCATAATTGTCTATAATTCTTCCTCAAAGTGTTCCTCCAAACATTAATGTCTTGCTAACTTAGCATCTTCATCAGCATAATGTTTAACTTAAAACTGCATGTTTGTAATGAAAGTAAAACAGGAAATTCTACTTTTTTCATACGTATTTATAGATTCTAATTTCGCGCTCCCAAACAATTCATTTTCAGAGTTCCCCAAAAAGACAGTAATATTTCAACATAGACATTTCAATAACATTTATGCCTGAAGTATATATTTCCAATAATGAAAAGTCTGTTCCTTTGTTGTTTACTCCAAGCATATATTTTCCAAAAACTGTATCGAAATTGTCAATCGGGCAAGAACTGTATATTTTCGCCAACCACATAGTGTCTGGAACTTGTTTGTCTGTCATATTCATGGCACCGCAAATTCCTTACCCATAAAGTGCTGTGGGTCTAATAAACAGGTCCAAACGATTAAATGTGAAGCTAGGGCAAACGTTAATCATTCCGAAGCATGCTTCTAACTTACACATGCCCTAATTGTACATAATTTCCCTTGCTTTCCAAATATCTGCAGTGGAAGGCAGTGAATCATTAATAAACAAATTGAAGAGAGCCTGACTGAAAATAGGTCGGGGGGAGGGGGCTGTACTTGTGATATGTGAAAGTAACTGCCCTCTGAAATGTGATATTGACTTGGTTCAGACCTGAGATATGTGAAATTAAAAGTTCATGATATATGAAAATAAACTTGGAGAGCTCTGTGTCTGGCATCATCTTGACCGTCATATTACATGCCACTGTGCTACCTTTGCATCTTATTTCAGCACAATATTTAGTCAGATAATGTACCCAAGTCTGGACAGAACAGTTGAAAGACTTGGACTTCTGGTAGAATTTCGGAATGGTTGTAGACCATGGAGATGGGTGGGCGATAATGTATTTACACTGTATCGGGTTTTCGAATTGACAGCATAAAACCAGAGAATGATTTTCATGGGCTTTTCAGTTGTGAGAGAGCAATATGATCAGGTACGGGGATATACTCTATGGGATTAACGTAGTGTGGTAGTATTCAGAGGCAATTGTATGGAAATAGAGGGCTTCATGACTGTGTAAAGAGGACATGGGAAATGCTTGAGCCTGAAAGGCGGGGATACGGTTAGAGTGAAAGTGTGTTTATTTTTCAGTCACCTATATCAGCTATGGTACAGGACTTTGGTAAGTCAGTGGAGTGCCATTATTATTATTATTATTATTATTATTATTATTATTATTTTTTTTTTTTTTATTATGTTTGATGGTCGTCTTTCTGTGAATCCTTGCTTTGAGACTCAAAACATGCTTCGTTGCTTCAATATTTAGGCCTTCCTCAAATGACCGGTTCTGGCACGGATTTGTTTCTTTAAATTTGTAAATAACGGCACACAGGTAAATTACTGCTGGCCACAGCGATGCCTGTATGTCCTCACAGTAAATGGCATGGCCACTTGTCGCGGGACCAGCTTGTTTTTATAATGAACAAACATCAGGGAGCATTTTTTTGGGTCATAATAGATGCATTCACATACAGCAGAATCGTCAAGGTTTTGTGTAATAGTGTTTGCTGCACCCTTTTTAATGATACATAAAAATGAAGAGGTGGAAATGTGAAAGTTATGATATATGGAAATGAAAAACATGATTATTAATATGTGCTATTGTGAAATAAATAATCTCAAATTTGTGATATATGAAACCCCTATAAGGACCTCTCAGATTTCGCCAAAAATACATATACAGTTGTCTCCATCTTGCATGACCCCTCTTACCCATGCCACCTCTTTTAAACGACCAAGACTCCTGAGCACGAAGTATAACATTTGTACCGTTTAATGCCGCTCTATCGAGACCACTCATCTTTAAAGCCCACTTAGGGCTGCATTTAGGGTGGCATTATAAGAGGCCTTTTCCAAGCAGAATGTTTAATGTGCTATGGGGTTAGTAAACTAAGATACAGGTTCTGACAGCCTGAGGTAATATATTATGAATGGAAATTGTAGCATGACAGCAAGAAGGTAGGTGACATTAACCAGCTGACATACGAAGTGGGTGGGTGTCGTGGAGAAGTTCAGTGAATTAATATAACTTAAATTAAAATACCTCTGCGTTTGTTTGCATGAGCCAGGAGCTGCTTGTAATACAAATCCAGACATTATACTGGGAATGGCACCTCTATATCCAATAGGTTTGAAGATGTTGAATTTTGAAATTTTCCTTAAGCTATAACAAGCATGTATTTAAATTTTGCAACTTTACTTTGTGTTCATTAAAAGCAACTACGTCCCAGATTTATGAAATGAAATTGGAATGTCAGTTCTTTCATTAATCATTTTGAAGATATTCAACTATAAAATTCTCATATTTATTAGAATAAATTTAGATTCTTCAACATTTGTGTGTGGCTCATTAACTACGCCTCCACCACAAACCTATGGATTGAAATTGGAATGACATATCTTTTTATGATAGTTTTGACGATATTCAAGGTTGAAACTTTAAAGTGTTCATACTTAGCTAAATCTCAATTTCAGACTTTTGCAACTTGTCCAATAGATGCACAGCCCAAGCGAAAGTACCATCAGAGCCAACATTTGGGCATTTATGTTGAATACTTTGAAGCCACAGGGGACTGATATTTTCAAATGTCCCCAAAATGGCCTGCTTGACTTGGAATTTTAGAAATTTTCACATGCAAAACTTCACCAGCGGCCCTACTGAATACGCCTTGAAAACCAATATAAACCAGTTTATCAGTATATATATACCAGCATGTTGCAAATTGTGTTTTTCTGCACACATAACAATGCCATAATGAACAGTGTAAAGAAATAGATTCTCACACAGTTTTGTGCAACTAAGTGAAATAATTATGTGGTACTGTGGCAAAGGCAATTTTGTTGTAATAAAGCAAGTGTGTACAAATTCTAGACAAACAACAGTTTGTGTACATCGAAATTGCAGATGGAAGACAGTATGCATATATACTTTCAATAAAATGGCCTGATAACTCACACTGATCAAACGACTCTTTAATCTGATCAAAGCAGGTCCAGCATGTTTTCTCTAGGCGAGATTCCGCTGTCTGCTTATCAGACCTACATGCCATTCGTTCTTTGACTTAAGCATTAACACGAGGGTTGTGAGACAGACCAGTGGTCAGCATAGACATCAAAACTGCCTTAACTTATTCCGGTCTACCCCGTGGACAGGCTAATTCTATTTGCATAGCTTGGGCAGCATTGGCCAAAACTTTCTTGATATGTAAGATCCATGCCATCAAACGTTTGTTCCAGTGCCCCTATAACCCCATGACATGTCCATGCTCTTCCTAAACACATAATTTGCAAAATGTAATAGAATATACATTTTGTGAAATGTATGGACCACAGATATTATATTCATATATATATATATATATATATATATATATATATATATATATATATATATATATATATATATATACATTTATATATACACATATGTATATATATGTATATATATATATATACATTTATATATACACATATGTATATATATATATATATATATATATATATATATATATATATATACACATACCTTTACGTTAATACTGTTGGTTGAGATAAGTTTACACATCTTTATTTCACCATCACAAAATCAAAATTATGCACAACATTTGCTTTTAAATATTGCTAACGTGTCAGTTAACCCAACATTTTGGCAGATTATTGCACTTGCAGTTTAACGTTTCCAAACCTTTTTCTGCTGCCAATATGCCAGCATCCATAACATGGCTCCTCTGTACCTTTCTGGCCATAACCCCCCAAAATTACCGGCCCTCTCGTTGTGTAGTTATGTATTCACACAAAATACTCTTTGGTTGTGAGAATGCTACTTGGTTGTGGTCAAGTGATAGACAGTAACCCGGTAGTATACTAATGTGGTACCTCTTATGCTAAATTATCTGATGTTGCCACACCCCTGCCGCAGTAAGAGATCCGTGTGAAAGACAAGTTAAAAAACTAAACTACCCATACTGGGAGAAATTTCATATATAAGACTCGGAAATTAAGGACTAAGAATATTACTGAAATTAAGATAATTTAAAAATGAGATGATTGCCAGGTAAAAACGGCTTTAGGTCACTGGTTAGTAGACACATCCTTATCCCACTTTAACTGTTAATAACATAGGAATGTACCTCTTGAAATTCAAAACCATGGAAAAAAATGTTCTCACTTTCAGTAAGTCTAGCTCGCTGAAAGTTTTCCCTGTGTTGGGTTTATCAATAAGGCGATTTTATTCACCTTCAAAACAAGTTATTCGTCAAGTTGACAATATGAAATGTTTAAGTCTAGCTACCCTGGGTAACCTATCAAGTTAGGAATATTTCCTGCATTTAATGACATCAGGAGTATTAGGAAGTCTGATGTTGCACCAACGATGTCACAATGAAAATTATGAAAAATGAAATGAATATGGCATTCATTGGATACTGAAATGTGTTGGGTCACGTTTGGGCGAGTAGAGATAAATCAGACTTAGGAACTGTATTTTCCCTTGACACCACATTTCTAAAGAAGGATTAACCAGTCAAGGTTTTGTGAGCGACTGTCATGCACCTAGGACATTTCACCTGGTTGACTTACAGCGGTTTTTGTTGAGATATACTCTTCAAATTGACTTTTATTTGCAATAGATATGATTTTTCATTATATCCAGTCAATAATTTCACAGGTCTGACCAATTCATGTACAATGAATATTTTTTCCTGACCATTCTTCCATATTAGATTGTCTTCAATGAATGGTTTTCCCAAAAGAGGTAACAAGTCCATACAAATTTATTACAAGTGTGTGCTTCAGTCGGGAGGGCTAAATTTGTGTAGTCCGATTACTTAAAATTGTAGTGTACACCTAAATAAGACAAGACCTACATAAAATCCACACTGACTCAGATATAGACTGGTGTTCGGACACACACCTTGTTGGTAGTAAAAACAGTCACGTGGAACATAAAATTGTCATCATAACTTTAGCTTTCTTTTTACAATTTATACAATATCCTTATGAAATGGAATACTATAACATAATTGTTTTTCCTGTTTCTTCAAAATGGCTGGCGATGCTGGCCATAGGTATCCCTCGACAGAGTTGCATGGCATAACAGAGACAGTATGGTCCTCACATAAGACTACTTTGGGCTTGCAGTATTTTCTTGTTGGACTTGACTCCTCGTCCCATTCATCTCAGAAAATCTGTAAAGTTCCTGTTGTAGCAGGCTGGAGTGTGTCCAATGGAATAAACAAACTCCACAGGTTCGTATCTCGGAACAAATATGACTACCCAGTGTTTGCCTGGTTTGCAGTGTGGGTCTTTTTTCAAATTCGGACCAGTCATTCTTGTTTCTGATGATCTGTGGTGCCATCCTGCAATGCGTTTCAGAGGTGAAACACAAGATAGTTGTTCATTGGTAAATTGAACCAGTTGCCACTCTTAATCCCTTAGATTAAGATAAAATCAATGTGCCTGATGTTGTACAATCTTGAATTAACCCTTTCAGTGCCAAATTTTTGACTGAGTCAACAGCTTTTTTCGGCGTGCATTGGGCGCAATGCACCCAATGCACGCCGAGAAAAGCTATTGACCTGGGATATTCTCTCTGGAGGTATAGGCATACTGGTACTTGAATGAAAAGTCTTTTTATGAGGAATATAAATCTGGGATCCTAAGGACAATTAAGACTAGTTTATTTACGTAGATCAACTTTAGTTGTGATTGGCACTGAAAGAGTTAATATGGATACAGAAAGGCTATGTCATAGTGTTGGTTACTGACTGTAGAAATACATCTCAACACTGGCCACTGCATCAACGATGTAGGATTCCTCAATCAGATCTGGTGACCCACAACCTGATTAGGTTTGGTCACAAACTTGTTTTCCAGATAAAGCTCAGTAAGTACACATAGTCACATTCCTTTTAGTCAATGATACCTGGTAACTGGATAGTAAACCCTGCAGGATTGTTTCCTGGAAAAAAGTATTTTGCAGTCTTCACTTGACATGAATAAGAATGCTTGGTCCACGGTGTCTTCTTATACATGTACAGTTTGGGTGCTTCTACTTATAAATTTGTAGGATGGCCACAGGGATCCAACTATAGCATTTCTTTGGCCAGTGTAACCATTTCACAGAAGCTTCTCTCTTCCCATCTATGGCACGTCTTTTCAAAACTACTTTGAGCAGTGTATCTTTATCTACATAGGCAGATTGGCATTCTTGTTGGTAGAAGTTCCCATTGCTATCTTGACCACTCCAGTCATGCAGTTTGTAGAGAGAGATTCCATTTCTCTTGTATCTCTTGGTGATCTTAAACAGTTTCTGTCTCCGTTTCTGTTGCGTTTTTTTGAAACATGGTTTTACGATGGAAGATTCTCATCATGTCCCGAACCTGGAACCTGAACGTTTGTCTATCAGGCCATCTCTTTCTTGGCAGAAGGTACTGATCAAAATTCACTTTTCCTCTGTTCTTTTCACCCAATGGTGAATCTGGTCTTCCTCAAGTGTTGTGCTTGGTGTTGGACACCTTTACCAGATCTTGCAAGACATCTACATACTTTTGGGTTTGTTTACACATCATGTATCTAAACATTTTACTCTTGATGATCTTCAAGCCATGTTCTGTATAATTAGCCTTGGGGAGTTAAATTCAAATTCTTGTGCACATAGAAAGCTAGTTTGTTGTCTGTAACAGGTACACAACATGGGTTAAATGGAACAGGTGCTTACCAAGGACACACCTACCAATAGCACACAGAGCTTCATGGTGAAATGCAACTGGCTGAAATAGTTAAAATTTGTGTATGATTGTTCCACTTATATATAATAATAGTAGTTCCAACTCAATGATGCATGGCAGGACTTTATTTTCTACTTGATACACTTGTTTGATACCTGTTACGATCATCTTGCCGCATACAAAAAGTGTAAAATGAGTATCCTCTTTTGTTAATGTGCTGCCTGGGAAAAGCTCTGGATAGACTTGTTTTGATGTCAAGAAGATCATACTTTGTTTTGTATCAGATGAGGCTGGACTTGTTACCTCTCTTAGGAAAATACATCCATTGAAGGCAACTTAATATGGAAGAATGGGTAGGAAAATACATTCATAGTACTTGGATTGTTCAGACCTGTGTGATCAATGATAAGATAAAATGTAAAGGCGTATCCATGGCAAATACAAGTCAATGTGAAAGGCATTTCTGAACAAAAGCCCCTGAAGGTCACCCAGTTAAAATGTCTTAGGGGCATCACGGTCGCTCACAAAACCTTGACTTGTTAATCCTTCCTTAGAAATGTGCTGTCAATGGGAAGTATCGCTCCTAAGTCTGAATTACCTCTACCCGCCCGAACATGTCTCCATACGCTTCAGTATCCAATTAATATTCTATCTATTTCTTAATAATTTTATTGTCATGTCATTGCTGCCATATTAGGCTTCCTACTACCGTCAGGGTTAAACCTGTGGCTAGCTGTGCTGAAACAGCAACTCGTCTTGTTAGCAAACATGTGTTTCCCATGGCATTTTGTGTACAAGTTGTCACAGGCTATACATTAAACGAATCTAATTTTTCATCCTGGACTCCGCTATGTTTCCGAGTTTGTTCGGCAATTAGCTTAGCAGCAAAACAACTTTATGTTGTATTTTATGACATTCAGAAGCAAAAATTACATAATGCGTTTGTAGATAAGCACTGGACAGGTTAATAGACAGGAATATCTTATTTGAATTCTGTTTCCTTGTCAAAGAGACCTGAGCACAGATATTATTTTTTGTTCGGGCAGCGGGTTACACTTATAATGTTGGAGGCAGTCTGGTTTGTTTGCCTTCTTTGTATAAAATATAACGTAATAGATAGTTTTAAAATACACCAATGTTTACTTCAAAGAGACAGTTGTTCAATCACAATTATACTTAAACACGTTTGCCACAAATCAATATAGATTGATGGAAATACGGAGAGGAAGAAAGACCGACAGAGAAAGAAAAAAGAAAGAGATAAAAATTACTAGTTATTCTACGTGACAAATTTTGTATTAAATGTTATTTTAATTGATTATCTATCTTAATATAAACTACGTTTGGCATGTTTTAAGATTTCAGTACCCAACACTGTGACAAATATCACGGCTATTAAAAATAGAAGCCAACCACATAGGAATCGTGCAAAACATCCATCTTCTCTTTTATACAAAATGGTTACAATATGCCTTTACAGACTTTTTTTTGTCAAAGCTTTTTCTCCTCAAAACATATGTTCCAACATGAGCAAGCAAGTTGGCTTGTTGTGACTCCTCTCCAATCTGCCCATCAAGTTTTTCATGCTCATGAGAATACCAGCAACTTTTGCCAATTTACCAGGTCAATATCTTGTGTATTATGAAAACTTAAAGGCGAATGGAAAACATTAATCACATATTTTTCAATCTGTAATTTACTAAAAACATGGGCGTCGATGCTCAAAGAAAGTTTAAAAGTACACAAGTATGCACCACAAAAATTCAGCTGTGAAAATGCACAAAAGTTAAAGCCCTTGACATTGTAAAATTCATGTAGACAGTGTTTCACTTTCACTGTATGAAGAAATTTGAAACAAAATCACACTTTGCGGCTAACAACAACACTATTAGTATAAATCCGTACAAAAAGTAAAAATTACTTTTTCAAATCTGTGTTGCCGTTTACGCCATCCCAAATGCCAACACAACTCTAAAAAAACAAAAACAAAAACAAAAACAAAAAAAAACAAAAACAAAAAACAAAAAAATACAATACAAAAAACAAAAAAAACCCAAAAAACAAACAAAAAACAAAACAAAAACAAAAACAAAAAAACAAAAAAACAAAAACAAAAACAAAAACAAAAACCGTTAAATACACACGACACGCAAAAAGACAAAACACAGGTTATGTCAACAACTGAAAAAAGTGAAAATACCACAAGGTACTGTTGATTGCGATAACTGGGTGAAATAAGAACAGCGACTTTTATTTTTCTTGGAGCCCGACATACTTACACCTTATTGGCTGCACTGTCCGTGTTTGACCGTAATTATTATAAGTGTACGAAAGCGAAAGCAAAATGCCAGTAATGAAAATGAAAAAGAGGCGTTCCATTCATTTTCACACATAGGAAATAATGATTTTCTAAAGTAACAAATATACGATAAATACATTTGAAATAAAGAAACTCTTGGCTCTTAGATAAAGAAGTAATATTTCCAACCTACGGATAATTTTTTCCCTACGTAATAATAATATTTCCAACCTACGGATTAATTTTTAGGTTGATAATGTTTTATGCTTTATCCTTGATCACGGTATACACATTTAGGTATGAAGGTTACGGTATACACATTTAGGTATGAAGGTTTAGGCACTTTTTTTCCTTTACAATTTCTTCTTGCTAAACGTTCCTGGTTGTAGTGAATATCTTCCAAGTTTATCATGTATTTTTCCATACATTAAACGATGAGGACTGCTGCAACCATAAGTCCATCCACGTCAGCACGTGCAAGCTAAATCACAATATCCCATGGTACTGTGGCAAACACATTTTTTTTCAACACGCAATAACTAACTGAATTGACAGTTAGGGATATATGCAAATAACATGCTATATATATTATTCCACGATTTCTTGAGTTGTAAAATATTTTGATCCTTCGTTTTTACTCGCGAAATAAATATTTTTACCACTCTCGAACCATTCATAACCATTATATATATATACGTGTGTGTGAGTGCTGCCAAAGCGTCCCCCTCTTCGTGTATAAAAAAATTAACAGTGAATGTTTCTGGCATGCATTTATTAATTCTTGCATCCTATGTGGTCTGCCTTTGAAGCAGAGCAATTATATTTCCTGAAAGACCAAAAGAGAGCGAAACAAATACAATCAAACAGAATATAAATTCATATTGGATAGAAAATGCTCAGACAATCTAACTCCAGTATCTTGTGCTGCTATTTCTGAAGCCATGTACATACAACGAATTACCCCAATATGGCTTGCCTCATGTTTGCTCATACTAGATTTGGCGATAAATAATTATTTTCACAATATAATATTGGGATATGTAGCTCTTTTTCTTTTCATTACTAGCACGTCCCTTTCGCTTTCGTATACTTGTAATAATGACATTACGGGTTGGGTACAAGAACATAAGATATTGCAAAATTTTAACATCACCATTTCCATGGGTGAAAGTTTTCAGTCAGTTCCGGTGAACATGCGATTTCCAGACTAAACCCAAACACCAGGTAACACCCAAATAAGCGTGAGAAGAAGATTCAGACATGTCTATCCTCTCCCAGCGTTACTGATGGATAATTATTTTTGTTGCTTTTTGCCGAAAATAAGAAGGATATCGACTTGCAACACCTGAAACATGCAAGATTTTAGCCCATTTATAAATGAGGTTAAGATCGTGATGTGAGAGCTGAGACAGCTGGATTATGAACTATTTTGAAGATAGAAGTGTCATCTGCGAAGATTCTGATGTCACAGGAAATATTGTTTACTATGTAGTTGACGTAAACTAGAAATATTATAGAGCCCAATATGAATCCTTAGGATACACCTACGTCCACAGTGAGCCAACATTAGCACTCGCCGGGTAGAATAACGCTGTCTGTTTGATAAATAACTTTCTACCCCGCGGGCCACAGAAACCTAGCTCTCGTAATTTAAATAATTTTAAATAGGAGTCCCCCAAGCTAAACTTTTTTGAACGCTTTCGATATTTAGATTCAGTCATCAATTAGAACCAGCGTAACTTTGCTGGAAAATATTCAACAACCGGTTGATGGTTGATCATTTTTGTGAACCTAGAGTTACGTTTGGTCGACAATTACTTCCCTGCACGATATTCGTAAAAATAATCAAATACTAAGCGCTCAAGAACGTTTGGCTACTTACATAATAGACAGATAGGCCTATAATTCAATTCTAATTTGCCTATCAGGCAAATTATATATATATGGCACACATTTGATATGTTCGAAATATCGGGAAAGGCATAGATTAGAAGGAAAGAATTAAATATCTTTGTAAGCGGTTTGCGAATTGCTGGTTCTGCATCTTTCCAAAGATTTCAAATCGTGCCAGACATAGTTGCGCAACGAGAAATAAGAGAGTTTGGTGACATCGCTATCGTTACATGAAGCATACTGAGCTCTTTGTCGGCTGTACACTTGGCAAAAAAGACAAGCGAGGAGAATTTAGAATATGAAAGACCTTGTTTGGTTCCCAAAACGAGTGTCGCTTCCAGGTCGCTGTTTCTGTGATCAGAAATTCAACTCGTTGCATCGATCATGTAAATTTAGTGATGGTCAAGGAAAGGGATTTTTTTTCTAATGTCAAACGTACTGAATTTGAGAATGACTGCAGAAAGGAATTGCGCGATTTGGCAGCCTGGCCACGTGGACGATAATAGACACTCGTGAGAATTTTCCCTTAGCGAGGTTGAATCTGAATCCAAATACATTCGGTGTTTTTGTCCTCCAGCGTGATACACCTGGAACAAGGCAATGTGTTACGTACAGACACTGCAACACCTCCCTCGTGACCCGATTCCCTGTCTTTCGGCATTGGACATTGAAAAGCTTCTATCACAAGTATTTCGTCGAGATATTTACTATCCAGCCAAGTTTTAGATAATATAATGATATCGAAATATTCTGTCTCAGCTAATAGAGACAGTTCGTCAAATCTATGATCAAGTCTGAGACTTCTGAAATTAGCATGACAAATTTTGATGTTGTTTGGCGCAACTAGTTGGGCTCGCATTGGTATGAATATCACAGGCTGTATTACGCTGGAGGCGCAGCATTGCCAAAGTGTCTTAAACATGAAAAACCCTTTAGTGCCAAAACTACAAAAACAAACACAAGAAAACATATTGACGGAGTTATATCATCCTGGAAACTAGAACCCGAATCAACCTTCAAGAACCCTTTCCTTACATCTGAGATCCCTATGCACGTCCTATGTACTGAACTCGCGAAACAATAAAACCATGTAAAGTTTGGCGGTGTGTTAATGCCATGTATTTGATTTCAGGTTTGGATCTCATCGGTGTAATTGATCATAACAAAAAGGTACTACACAGACAAAACGACACAACATATTGTCTGTAGCCAGTTTTACAATCAAACAAAAGTTTCGGTCAGGTCGCGGTCATAACATGACCAGATTATAATTCAAGAAACAATGAAATTAGCGAACCACATACATGCATACAAACATATACCAATACATGCATATGCTGCACATACATGTAGATATATATATATATATATATATATATATATATATATATATATATATATATATATATATATATATATATATGTATATATATACATATATATGCACTTAGCCAGACATTGACATAATTTACGCAATTATTACACATTTGAATCATTCTTTTGAAACAGAGTTTACAATAAGACAGAACTTGATTTTCTGTAAAGTTTCATAGTGAGGAGTAGGTGTCATCATGGAGTTTGTTTTCTACATTGCTGGTACAGGATGTCCATTGTTCCAGTACTTGTTAGGAATTCCCCAGGTTTATACTGGTGTCTGGCTGTAACTGTTTATTTTGCAATCACTGAGATTGAATATATATAGCCCCAGTTTATTTTGTACCTCGGTTATACACTGCCAATGTGTCCTATCCAGCTAGATAGGGTACATACTGGTTCAGAGGTAAGGTACATCATTCCAACCTGAACTTGCTCTATACCTTTTAGTAATTATGTTTGGTTTGATAGGTATTCTGCATTCATATCGAAGCTCTGCATTTGTAAGCAAAGTTTCACTTATTTCGCTAATGTATCATTTGCCACGTTCATATTTATGCATTTTATGTGGGTTCTGGGTAATTACCCGCTGAAAACCCTTTGATTTATTTGGGCTGATACAGCGTATGTCAAAACTCTACAGAAGAACCTGTGCAATATGGTCAATGATACTTCCATATTGTATAATAGGTTGGAGAGTGACAGGGTTAGTTTATGGAGAGTAAAGAGTTCGGACTGCGGAATAGGGTAAAGACTACAAGGCAGTGGCTCTAGACAAAAAGACACAAATACACAATATAATTATTTACATCATGTGGCATCATAAGCACACAGACATAAGTTACACAGTTCTACATTTTGAATAGTATTGACATCCAAAAAAGTATTAAACAAATGCGTCTCCTCGCTTCGGGATTAAAGTACTGAAGATCAAAGAAGGCTTCAATACAGAGGTAACCAAAGGTTAATGAGTGAAGGGAAGGAACAAAACTTTGCATCGGGTCAAGGTGGGTTCGCCATGGACAGCAGTTTAGTTGCCGTCAATGTAAAACTTAAAGCACTCTATTTGCAAACATACCCTAAAATGATATGGTAATAACTATGTAGGGAAAACAATCCCACACAGTTGATATGAATAAAGGTACTGTCATTAGACCAAGTGGACATCCAGGTG
This sequence comes from Hermodice carunculata, assembly GCA_964020975.1. Taxonomy (NCBI): domain Eukaryota; kingdom Metazoa; phylum Annelida; class Polychaeta; order Eunicida; family Amphinomidae; genus Hermodice; species Hermodice carunculata. The sequence goes on along the minus strand of CAXHWN010001934.1, from coordinate 199,537 downwards.
CGCTTTTCTGTGTATTTGCATAATTCTGCCCGTGGGGCTCTCCAGGTTCCAACTGTAAAGCTCGCATGAAAAAAGCTGAGCGTCTTTAGACCAGCATGGATGAGATCCTTCGTCGCGTCGGAGACCTCGAGCAACAAACATAATATGTTCTCTCTTACGTGTTAAATCTTGTGAGATGAAGATGTTCCTGTTTTTCTTCATGGCAAGGGACACCTTTTTCCCAGCTCTGTAGGAAATGAATTGCACTCTGATTGCACGTGGCTTATTACTCGTTTTTACCGCACTCAATGAGAAAGGCCAATCTCAATACGATCAATTTTGACGCCAAGACTTTCGATATGATCCAAGACAATCCCATCAGTATTTTTGTCATGTGTTTCATGATCTTTGGACTGTATCCATTGCCCAATTTGTCGACCGTGTCGCTGTAATTCTTGTAAGTCATTCTCAAAGCCGGATTTTTAATCGTGTTTTTTTCTCGCTATACAGAAAAAACAGAACGAAAAAAAAATCAAAAGAAAATACAAAACGAAAAAAAAAAAAAAAAAAAAAAAAAAAAAAAAAAAAAAAAAACCTTAAAAGCCCCCTAAACAGAACAGTAAATAAATGATACGCTTCGAAATATCTTCGCAATAACACCTGTCCACTTTGCTTCAGAAGATATCCGACATAATGTTAATAAGTATTTGTAGTTGAGAAAAAAACACTGCTTTTCATGAAGATGAATTGCATATATCAACTCGTTTAGATGGATATCCGTATATATATATATATATATATATATATATATATATATATATATATATATATATATATATATATATATATATATATATATATATATATATAGCAACATGAATATGTTTAGTCATCTATGGTCTGTTACATGCCGAACATTACAGATATGTGAGGGGAATAAGAGCTCTGATCTGTATGGTTGCTAATTATTTTGCACTTGCGTGCAAAGATCTGTTAACATTTCATTATATCGTTTCATAATAATTTTTTCATCATAATGCTATTAGACATTTATTGGTTTTTGATATGTATAGTAATTGATTATTTTTGCAAGTATATTTATTGTCATTTTAGGTAATGTATAGGCAGAAAGAGGACAGTGCTAGATTTTAAAATAATCCGGAAAATTAATAACTGTCTCTGCCGCTCAGAAAATCTGTCCTAACGTGCTCAATTTGGGCCATCAAGCAAAATGTATTCAGGTAGGTAACAGTTTTTTTTTCTTCAGTTATGTAAGCTGCAGTACAGTTATCTTGACTTTTTTCATTTGTTTCTATACTTTGTCCATGCCAGTCTCTTGCATTTAATCTGTGCTTCGTATCATGTCAAATGCCAATATATATATATATATATATATATATATATATATATATATATATATATATATATATATATATATATATATATATATATATATATATATATATATATATATATGTGTGTGTGTGTGTGTGTGTGTGTGTGTGTGTGTCTGTGTGTGTGTCTGTGTCTGTGTCTCTGTGTGTGTGTGGTTTCAGAGCTGTGTTTTTGGGCTTGGATATTCAGGTCACTAATGACAGGTTTTGTATTAAAGTCTATCACCAAATAGATGAGTTTGAGATTAGGTCGTATTTGTTCTAAATTTCAGGACTTTGCATCTAGAACCAAATTTATTTACAATAAACTTGAGTCAAGAGCATTCAAGATGTACTTTTGATCAAATATTTCTACAAATTTTGCTGTAAATATCCCGAGATGGTTAGAAAGTTTGGCTTCAATAATTTTAGAGATTTTAGACTTGTCTGTTTTGCTACTTAATTTTATCTTTTGGCATCATTGTGTTTTAATGTTCACCTTTCAAACATTTTAGGCTAGCTTGTTTTCTGTTAGGTCAAACCCCCGAGGGCTATAGGTAGCAAGCAGCTACTGACGACAGTTACAAGCTTGCCTAATTGTGCTTGATATCTGGTTAAGAATAATAATTGGATAAAATAATTGGATTGATAATTGGATGCTTATCAAATCTAAAATCAGAGCACTTGTGAATACAAATATGCATTTATGATATTGGAGTAACTGTACAAACTTTTGTCATTTTCTTTCTAATATGTGCACATACACCAGAAACCATGTCAATAAACCACAACTTATACAGTCTACTGCAGAAAAAAAGACATAGCACTCTTGGTTTGTGGAAGCTGGATGACCCAACTGCCCCCCTAATGTTCAAACAAAGCGCGCGTTAAAATTCCATAATTTTAGTACCAAAAAACATAATTTGCTGAATACTGCTACTCTAATCTGTGACCTACTGGTCTTAAACTGTGCACTTTGATGGGCTAATAATGTTTAAACACTGAAACTGTTCCATTGTCTGCCATAATTAAGATAATATCAGGAAAATACTACCATAATGACTGGTATTAGATTCTGACTTGGTGTAACTGATACTCCCCCCATCCGCCATTAATGCCTTAGCAGTGATAGATGTCATATTTTTTTGTAGACAAATGTTACGAATCTATCCATAAATAGTAAAAAAATCACCAATTTCACCTAAAAATTCACAACATTTTAGCAATATATTCAAATTTGGGGTTAAATTAAGGGGTGGGGCATTGTAATTTGATCTCTCATTGTAAGGGCAGGACATGCAGGAAAGTGATTATGGGTTTGCATCATAGCCCGTTGTGTATCGTATTCTTATTGGACAGAAAAGAATTGATTGGATGCAAGTATATAATTTTCCTCAAAATTGTAATTAATTATTTTATTTGTCATAAGGCAGGAACACTCAGCATCTTTGATGCGATCCAGCCCAATTGCAGTTTTAGCATGAAAGTCGCCAGTAAGGACTACCTTACCTCTGTAGCAGAACACAGTAATGTCTCTCAAGTCCTTCAAACAGATCTGTATTATCATTGAGCTTTAGAGTTAAATATTGTGGGCTTAGGTATACAATTGCTAAATATATGTCTTCCTGCAACTTGAAAAAAGATTTGGATAGGTTCATCTATATAATGTTGCCCTGTAAATTTGGTGATTTGACTAGAGATACCCCATACGTATTTTTCTCAATCAGGGCTCATGTTTCTCCAGGGTATTTTCTAGCTGTCTTTTTCTTTGGTCTATTGACTTTTGCTATATTCATGTATCCTTTGAAATCTATTGATATTGTTCGATTGCTGTGTGTCTCCACTAGACCCATGATGTCAAACTTATTTGAGGCATCTTTCACCTTACGTATGTTTAGTTTGTAGCCATGGACGCCATTTCAGATTTCCGGCACTTTCCATGGTGCAATTTTGAGGTCATTGCTCATTTTAAAAATGAGAAATATATATATAGATTCACATTGTAGCTTTGCATATCCTTATGCACAAAGTGTATTGTTTGTGTTTCCAGGTTCCCCTTTCAGTACCATTGTTGATGTTAATCATTGTTGTAACCATAGCTGTTATAGCCATTATCCCTCATACGGTTTCGTTCGCCATTTTTAGGGTTAGCCTTGGGTAAAAATTCCACAATTAGGCAAGCTTTTGTTACCTTATGTGAACTGGTTGCAATATTTGTTTTTATTTTGATACGTTGTATTATGTTTCAGCAATTTAGCTGGGTCAATATTCTTTGTTGGGGATGAGCCTATAAGTAGAATGCTGTGACTCATGGTTGGAGGTGCTGGTAAACTTTTGGGATGTTTGCTGTGCGAACGTTCTCTCTGATCATGCAAGACCATGCTGTTAACCTTTCTGTTGCCTTTGGGAATTGCAGGGTCATATCTGTAAGACTTTTCTCAAGAGTGGAGATTGTTTCATTCTTATAGGTAAGTCGAGCGTCAACAGCTTCAATGTTCTTCAGACAGTTCGCCTGTGTTTCCCTCACTCACTTGGCCTCTTTTTCCTGCCTTTTTACAATCTCTTCTTTTCATTTTCACAAATAAGATTGCCTGTTTGAGTCTACACATCTCCTCTTTCAGTGCTCTTCTTCTTTTTTTTTTTGTGAGGAGATTCCAGTTCACTTCATCATCTGGTTATGTTGCTTTTGTGTTGTTTGTATTTGTTGTGATTTGCCTTTTAGTTCATCGTCTAGACTTTTCTGTCTCAAGTCAGGAGTGAAATTTGTTTCTTCACATTGGTATTGGAAAAGAAATGTTGATGCTTTGGGAAGTCTGAAATCTCTTTGCTGTCATTGTTGGGTTTGGAATTAATGAATATGGATCATGTGTTTCTGTACTATTTGATCCTCTCTTTTGCAGCTGTGAAGTCTCTTTTGGCTAGCTGCAGCTTTAACGCCATATTTTCGACTTTCAGTTGTAGTTTTTGCCGGTAAAGGAGTCCCCTATATTTGATTATCTGTGCTCAACGTCCATACCCATAGAAAATGTTAATATTATCCTGTCATTAATGTTGTTGGATGACACATGGCTTCCCATGTGCTTTCCTTCAATGTTTACTTAATCTTTATTCACTTGCTTGTCGTTTTCTGTGTCATTCTCCTTGCTTGCAATTGTCTGTTTATGACTACTTTGTTCAGCCCTCGTGCTTGACTGAGGTTTTTGTTTCACCAAGGTATCACAATTTCCCTCAACATAATCAAGTAGTCTGGCCAGTCAAATGTTTGGTGAGCTTGCAGTTTGATTTATTCCCATAGTATCAGGGAATTGTTTCTGTGATTCTGTCTCAGAGGGAAGGGTCGTCACTGATAAGGACTGTTAGATGAGGATCAATGGATCAACCGATTGGTGGTCTCAGCCTGGGGAATGGATTCCACTGGTCTGTGAGTCTCTGTGATACTTGGTCTAGGGTGGCTGCAGGTTCTACATACTTTTCCCTGATTCCACAGCCAAACACATCCCACAAATGCTTGATGGGGGACAAGTCAGGAGAACAGGCTGGCCATGCCATCAATAAGATATTGAGTTGCTGCAGATACTGCATGCAGACTCAGGCAATGTGTGGTCGCATGCTGCCCTGTTGAAACAGTAGCCCTAAACATTGATGGATCCATTCCTCAGCTGTGGGTGGAGTCTCATCTATGTAGCATTGGTGTGTTAGTTGTCCCTTTCACTCTTATGGGAGCTTTACTCCCTGTTGCTGTAATTGACCCTCAAATTATGACACTGCTTCCTCTGTAGTGGTCATGTCCAACATACATCCTTCTACGAACATCTCCAAAGGCATTCATCGAACCTTTGTTCTTTCGTCGTGGAAATCCAAGCAAAATCCGGATTCATCTGGCGACATCACATTGTCCCAGGCTGCATGTTCTTCACACCACTGTATCTGCCATGTCTAGTGTGCATGAGTGCGAGGGATCCGAATGGCAGGACAAAATGCTCTCAGTTTGGCTGACACGAGTGTCTTGTTATTGGGAGACCATGATGGTCTGATATTGCATTCTGGCACTACTGCTGATGATATCTTTCGCTGGAAAGAAACTTGTGCTTGTTCACATACTGGACAAAGTAATGGTCATCTGACAGTCTTGGTTGCCCAGATCCAGCCTTCCTTTTGCATCCTCTGGATTCCTGGAACCTGCCCCACCACCTGCTTACCGATAGCCTTGAGTACCACGTTATACTTGCAACCTCCCACTGGGAAAGCCCAGCATCCAAAATCCAAACGATTCACCTGCAGTCAAATTCAGACAGTTATGAGTGAGCCATACAGGGTGGCATTTTGGATTCACATTGATCCCAGTAGTGTCATGCCCCCCCCGCTCTTATCAACCCCATAGGCACGCCAATTACAGACACACTTTCTGGACCTCTCTGGCTGTTGCCTTCTTTTGAAGACATTTGTGTGTGTTTGTGCGTGTGTGTGTGTGTGTGAGTGTGTGTGTAAGTGACTGCTCAGCCATACCCTAAGCTATCTGTTTGATGTTACACTATATTCCATGTGACAGCCATATTTCTCATGTAATGGCATGTTTAGAGCGGCCCATGTTAAACCAATGGGGTCCCACCCGTCCTGCGGCAAATAGTACAACCTTACATCTGGCTCAAAATACATCAATGCAGGCAATGTAGTATCCATCGTTTGAGGTGATAATTCCACAGCTTTACCCCACAAACTGGAATATGTATATGTCTTAAAATTTATACTGATTTATGCTGCCAAAACCATGACAGTTTACTTGTTTCAAATATACAACATTGAACCTTATCTCCAATACCACTTGCTCTGTGATAGTTTATACAACCTAAACAGTATCATTCAAGTTTGAAATAAATTATCTACCGGTTTGTATTATTATTAGTAGGTATATTCCAACATTTCAATAACTTTCCATTTTTATATTGAAAAATGGCACTAACACAAGTCTAAGGCTGGTTCGCAGCTGATGATCCAATTTTACAAAGGCTATTCAAGCCTAAAACTTTCTTTAAAATTTCAAATTTTATAGTTATGATACGTTCCCTTCACAAATTAATTTGCTATAATGATTAAGAACTATGCAGTTTTTCAGTGAATGGTGCGGAATAGTACTTTGCTCTTAGAATATCGGACTTGAAAGTGTTCAAACGGTACATGAGCTTAGAGATTTAAGTTGTTTAAGTTTCTCTTTGTATTAAATAGCTTTTTTTTTCTCTTAATTTTCCTTATTTTTCTTTTTTTCCCCTTTTTTTTCTTTTCTTTTTTCTTTTTCATTTTGCAATGATGCCTTCAACAAAATTAAGCACCTTTAAAGGTTATATTTTCTAGCGTATGGAGTCACTTAAAGATCCTGGTATTCGTTTTAAGTCCCAATACTTCACCAAATGTTCTTGTGAATTTAGTTTTATTCTTGGAGATGCAATTTAATACTAGACAGAATATATAATTCAGTTTTCAGGAAATAGATCTAATGTTTCTGAGACTTTGCTATTGAAAAGGAGGTCTTATGTTTAAATATTATATGATTATTTTTAACGGGGTGTATTTTTTGGTTGTTTATATCACACTCCACTTGCACACATGCACAGCATATGGCGTGCAAGAGGGAACATGAAAAACGAATTGAAAGCAATGATATGTTGTGAACGTGGTCACTCCAATGGCATGTAGTTTGCAGAGCAATAAACTGTTTAACTTTATTGGACAGCTAGACAACAGACATGCCATCTTGTGCGTATCAAGTGTGATCAACTTTCTTTTCGACTCTAGAAACAAAATAACGCACTGAGCAACGGCTTTAAAAATACCTGCTGTGATAGAAATGTAAAAAAAAAAAACGCCTGATAGACCCAGCCAAAACAACCGCTGAATAAAAGAGCACCAAATACCGTGAATGTATTTTGAAGTATGAATCAATATCCATCACAGAGACAAATACACAAGGGCAATGCATAGGAAAATGATGTCATTCCTGTGAAACACGTGACCAAGGAGCTGCAGGGACGACCAATGTATAAAAGTTGCGAAAGCCATTGAACTGCCTGCATTTTACATAAGCACAGATCGACACTTTTCGGTTTTTGTTTCGACCAAATGTCTCCCTTTGTCCGCATGGTGGTGGAATATTTTACCAAGTGTAAAACCATAATGTTCTGTAATTCAAATGTTTGTACATTTTTGGATGTAGGAAGATTGTGAAACCAACTTGGAAAATTTTTGAAGTGTATATAATCAAAATTCAACACTTTGCACACTAAAAGGCATTTGGCATAATAGGCCCATATTTTCAATGATGTCAAAATTGTCAAACGACAAAATCACCCAAAAAGTTAAAAAAAGAGGAGTGCTTTTGATTTACCACAACGAAGTGGAAGGCGTGCATTCTCTCTTATTATTGGCTTCTCAGTTCATCGTTTAAAATTGTCATGATCACCAGCATGCGTTATAAATATACATATATATTTATTTATTCGTTCATAGCTAGGTAGATAGATAGACAGACAGACAGACAGGTAGATAGATAGGTAGGTAGGTAGATAGATAGATAGATAGATAGATAGATAGATAGATAGATAGATAGATAGATAGATAGATAGATAGATAGATAGATAGATAGATAGATAGATAGATAGATAGATAGATAAGCTCCATGCCAGTCACAAACCTTTATATTCAAACTCAAATATATCAATACATAATACCTGATCTTTCTTGTGTATAAAGGCAATGCTATCATCAAATGACACTCAAGATTATATTCTCTACTAATGACAATGACCTTATTAAGATACACCTTTTTTATACTTGGTTAAAATGGTAGCAAAGATTCATGAAGCCAATTAGGCGAGCAGAACACAGCCTACAGATCAAATACAAGTGGTTGAATTTTATACTTTACTTTTCATTTCGATATCATGTCACGTTTCCTGAAATATTTTTGTTCTCCTTTCTGTTCTCTTCTCGTTTTGTCGCGTCGCTTCTCTTCTCTTCTATTCCTTCACATTTTCGTGTTAAAGGTTGCGTGTTTTCAAGTTCACAGCACATGCAAACTCTCAATCATGAAAAAAAAAACACTCCTGGCCGCCGTTGTCGAATGTCACAGAGGTACAGACAGAAATATTCCTATGTGAGCAAACGGGTATAGATTCGTTCGATACGTGACATATGGTCTCTTTGATGCATTGCTTTTTTTTTTTTTTTTTTTTTTTTTTTTTTTTTTTTTTGATTGATTACTCCCAGAAAGTTCCGAAATTCACAAGTTTAGCCGAAACAATGCCCGGTCTTATTTTATCCCTGTGTCAAAATAGACACTTTGCTTTTCCAATAACTCGTTAATCCTTACATGCTTGCCTGCTTGCTTCCTACATTCATAATATTTACTGACCATGAACCCCCCCCCGTCACAAACACTGTTTTACAGGTATATATCTTAAGTCTTGTCCATACGTAATGTTAATTTTAAGCTATGCATCTTTGTTTTCTAGTCGGACACACAGGCTCCCGGGATGCTTACGTTTGATGTATGTACCTTCAACATTCAGTACTGATTTTCATTGTATTCTCTCGTTCCTTCCATCTTTCTTTTTCCCTCTGTTTCTTCCTTTCGTTTTATTATTACTATTATCGTTGCAGTGAAAAAAATACCGGAAGCCCACAGAGAAAAAAAAACTGGTATAGGTATTAAGATTCCGCAGAGTTTAAGGGAGATGTTTGCCTGTGGGAAAAAAAACATACGAGTATGCTCAGGATGGGAGGTAAATAGTCAGGAATACATCGACATGTTTGGTTTTAGCGCATTTGTATTGGTAATATGAACATTATTGATGCTGTTTCATCGCGAGCTTCCTGGCCTGGGGACATTAATTTACTTGTCGTGTGTACATGATGTACACACCTGCTGATCAGCCGCCTCACCTCCCCATACACCTGTGGTCTGGACGTTTCAAAGGCCTGGCGGGTTGCACCGTCGTGGTATGTTTTCTGGCAGATCAGTTCACAGAGCAATATCAACTCTAGAGAGCAAAGGGGCTAGGAAAGAAAGATAGGCCACAGGAAACCCAATTTGTAGCATATGGTGGTCTTAAAATACGAGTAAAATCAATGGCGTCATTGTTGATCTGGGCTTGCTTTGAGATCAAGAATAACCGAACACATCAGGTACACAGAATTACTGTTTAGTCAGTGAAAACCGAGAAAATGCGATGCCATGCTGAAATATTTAAACCAGCCCTATCCAGTCGAAATGCTGAGACACGAATGAGATTGATGGGCTACCAGCACGCCTCGGTTCCAAGCTAAGCCTTAGGCAGTGACGTCAGCAAGATACACAAAATCCAACATGGCGGCCATGATATTAACTGGCATCACATACAAATAAGAAATTTGTAAAAAGTGGTACAAAAGATGTGTTATGATCTCTTACCTTTATATGTCCTTTCCACAGATTTAAATCCACATTATGGTATTATTCCAATTTAATAATAGGGCCATGGTAGTCCAATATGTCCAATTCATTTCTGATCTGTCAGCCATTGCTGGCCCAAATATCCAGAAGTCATGTACGTGTAATTTGATCAAATTTTGTACAAGCAATGTGATGACGAAATATTTTGCCATCTACTGCAAAAATACTTTTCTGATGCAAGCAGTAAGATGTAGGTCCAAATTAGACAGAAATAATCTTGTGACCTGACTTTGAATTTCAACCTATAAAATCCGCCATTTTGCAAAAAAATCCACGTTTTCTACAAAGCTCCACTTTTGAAACATGGGGTCTATTCCCGGCAATTTGCACCAAGAATGCACTGCCAAAGCATACAGATCCATAATCCAATGGGGGGGGGGGGATAGTGACAACCCTGTGTCCACCTTTTAGCGAAAAAGGAAGGAACCCAAAATGACATATTTTGGGGGTAGGGCCCTTTGAATTTTGATCAAATCTGTACAATTTGCCCTAGAATGCTCAAATATATTTTTATCACAACTTAAAATATAAGTAAGTATGAAACTTAGCCTAATCTATGTTATTACAGAAAAGGTTTTATTTTATCAGTAGTTGTAAACCCCCATTACTTCTAATAAAATGGACTGTTTTGTTATACAAATTGGACCACTTGTATCTTGAAAATTTAACCCAACCCAGCCCAAATTTATACCCTCTTGAAAAGCATAAACACTTGTTGGTCAAATTACAGCGTGAAAGGGACGTGGATCTGTTTAAAATTAAAAAGCCAGAGCAGTATCTGGTTGGTGACAGGATGCACGTAAAATGACCATTAATCGTAACCCAATAAATGCACTGACTGTTATATAAAATAAAGCCTCTCTCACCAAACACCTCCATATACCGAAAACCTCTCTACACTGAACACCATTTCTCGGTCCCGAATGTATACTTCCAATGTTAGCAAACCTCCCTATACTGAACACCTCCCCTTACTGAACACTTTTTTCAGGTCCCAAGGGTGTTCGGTATAGGAAGGTTTTACTGTAAGTGGTAAATCACTTATCACACCCCTTTCATGTGATCCGGGAACACCTCAACACTCCCAAATAGCAGGGACTAAGATGTGCCCATGCGTCTTTGTTTACATGAGCACTGCCCAGCAATGGAACCGAGAACGAGGCTGCTGATTTGACCCCTAATCTCGCATCTCATTAAACCCAGGTCAGCATCTCGACTGGTCCGTATTTTTCGTCTTGTTGCAACGTATAAAACATGTGTCATGTTGTTACGAAATTATAAAACAGCACGGGCATTCGTTAAAGCCGTTAATATAGTACAGTACGTATATCTACGTAAGACTCGGATCATTTTATGAACAATTTGATTTTTCTTCTAAACTAATTCAATCTCCCATATAATGGTGCTACACAACATAATTTGTCATCGATAATGCTGATGAAAGCATATAATATGGACGTGTTCGTTTGTTGTTGAGAGTTTCAGTGCAGTAGGACGTGTAAAACAGGCACCACACTTTTTGTGACACCATTTATTTTTCGAGCTGCCCCCTTATTCACGATGAATTGGGTTTTCGCACAGATTATCGTTTATTGGGCTATTTCCTGCAATTAGCATCGTCGCAGTTCTAATTTCAAGCAAACCCTCTTCAGCGGCGCCAAAGCAAATGTCAAACGTGTACTCTGAGGTTTTATTTTAACATTTGCATCAGACAGATGGGACTATTTTCGCAGAGGCGTGCAGGGTCTTTTATTTGTATAATTTATAAATCATTTACCTGATCTGACATGGCTTAATTGTTCGTTTGATCAGGAAAATAACCATGCTCATGCAGGTGTGAGTTGATCGCAACGTGTGGCTTGTCTAGCTTGGTACACAGAAATATAAGCGTAAAAAGAATTATAACCATACAGCTTTAGCAATAGTATGTCGAACACTTGTGTGCGATCAGTTTGTCGTATTGGGGGCGCTTTACGTTTGACGTGCATTGAAATTCTACCTGGGCTGTTCTACTTGGTGCAGCACGTGCTTCCTGTGTCAGATGACATCGGCCAGCAATAATTGAGGCAGGTTTTATTCATCTCCAATAAGTCTCTATCTGCAGCAGATACAAAGACCTGTGGTATCGTAAAAAGTCGGCTCGATCCATTCACAAGCTTTTTTTCGTGTTGCACGGCAACGCACGATGGTAAACCTGTGCTTAAAAAACGCCAGATATTTGGGAATGCTGAAGTATCATTGTATCATTGGCATATTTCTAACCATACTTACACATGCGTCAAAATACCTAAACACGTCCATACATATAAATATGATCAAATATAGATATTTGAACATGCGCCGAAGCATTGGACATATGCTTCAATGAAAGCTGACCTAAGCCATATGTTTAAACATGTTCATGAGGTATTATAATCTCCGTTAAAAAGGAGGTACCTCGTTTCTCTACAACCATGGTTTGTTGATATGCAACCTCCTGTGGTGCGTATCTAGTCCTATCTGATAAGGGTAATTAGCCTCTCGATCAATCAATTAACTGTCACGCAAGCCAGCGGTGGGTAATTGACATCCACTGGGGTGATCAAACTAGACAGTAACTTAGTCAGGTAAGGCTATATAGGAGCTGCAGGAGGCTGCATATTAACAAAGCTAGATTGCAGACAACAAATTTACTTCTTGGCCCGGCTTCTTGGACCATCTTTAACAACGAAGAGTGGGGCAGCATATGTCAGAAAAAAAGCATATATCCAAGTATCAAAATATCTACCGAAATAGGCCTATGTTTAACTCACCATTGTAATTTTTTTTCTGCAGTCACGACTTTATAAGCCTGCCTGCCTGACAGCCAAAAGTGCATATTCGTGCACAATAACGGTACCTTCGATCTTGGGAGCGACACATTACATAATAGATTTTTATCTCTACCATTGCAAGATTACCACTTCACCCTTGACTTTATAAGAAAAAAATGAAAATGCTCTTCACAAGTTTATATCTCGAGACAAAATGAAATTGAAGCTGAAACGTTCGACAATGAGCCGATCATGTCATAAAACAAGAGCACGCAGACCCTCCCCCCCCCCTTTTTTTTTCAGTGCCATAGCATTTCACTGTTCCCACAATTACGGAACACATTTTCAGTGGGATTTTGGATAGCATTGATCTTCCTTCTGGCAAGTTTAGTTTTTTGACAAGATGATTGGTCTAAATAGAACCATACGTACCTCTAAATATCTTCAGGAATATGTTTAAGCTTTTGTTCACATGTCTAAATCCACAGTTTTAAAACAAGTAATCAAATGTATGTGACGATGTGATTTAAATGTGAAATAATCTTTAAAGATATGAACTATATATATATGTATATATATATGCATATATATATATATATATATATATATATATATATATATATATATATACATATATATATACATATATATATAGTTCATATCTGTATGTAGGACAAAATCATTTTTGCAAATTTTAGACGACCGCAAATTACTTATAAATCTTATGGTGCCGACTGCAACTAAAGTCAAACTACCTCACATGAACTTCCCGAATATTTCTAGTTGATACTAAGCTAAGATTCCATATAAAAGGCTTTTCATTCCTGTACCAGTGAGTGTATAGTCCCATAAAATATAAAGATCCAGATCAACAGCTTTGCGATGCACCCAAAGGGCAAGATAAAAAAAAAAAAAAAGACAAATAAACAGTAAGAGACAAAGGGGAAAAGTCAGGTTGATTTTAACCAAACTAAGTATATTTAATAGCCTACAAAGGCTACGGGATTTAAGTCTCAGCTTAATTGGTTTTGGATTTTTATGGCCTAAATTTTTCACTCCTGATTAGTATAGGTGACGTTTTTCATTATTCTGCCCGTGTGAAAAAAAAAGTGTTTGGAACTTTAACTGGAATACCGCATCTCAGTATACGACTCTGTTACATTACTGGAGAAGAGACGCCAATTTTTTGGCCGGTACGTTGACAACATCGGTTGCAAATGGACAAAAATGGTGGTAGAATGATTATGTTGACTTTTTTTTTTTTTACTTTCACAGATTTATGCCTAAATGTTTTGGCAAATGAAATTCACAAGTTACTCTACCTCGAATATATGAACGTCAGATTTGCTGTCACGTCCGAAGCGCTTGCTGCAGCCGAGAGAGGCGAACGCCAAACGGATACACGTTAAATACCAAGGTCGAATGGAAATTGCTGGAAACTACCTTTCTATTTGAACAATTCCGTGCAGACTGGATCGAGTACTGTTCCATTTTAAACATGTCCACATCTGCAGGTAAATGTACCTCCAGAACGTGAAAGCAGGTTAACTCCAACTTACGAAATTTATCATAGCATATTCTGTGCAGCAGTATGTGTGAAATACCTATCGTAAAATTACAAAACAATCAAAGTACAGTTTTGTCATGAGGATTATAGTCATAGTTTCTTGCATCTAAATACTTCCGGTATGTATAATATACCAACAAGTATTTTTACCATATTTAATATATGTATACATACAAACTTACATTAAAGACCATCTAACAGCCCATTCGGTTAACATTGGATCAGTTCCTTTACATAAGTACAACCAGAGCACCATTAGATTCATTTCAAATTTACGAAGTTGTACTTATATTTTCACATGGCAGATCTGAATGTCCATAAAATATTTCTAAAATTGATTTTAATGCTTGTCTGATGTGTGCGTTTAATTACATGGGTTTTTATGCATGTTTGTAAGTTGTCGTATCTTTTCATCACTCGGTAGTCTGGAACTTCACCCATGGATTTATGGTGGGGCACATACTTGCTCTTTGCCCGCTAGTATCGAGATGGCGCCACTATGCATGGTGTCGATTGCGGAATAGCTCCAGAATTCCCTTTAGAAAAGTGTTTAAAAAATAAAACAGCTACAATGTCTGAGAAAAATAAAAGTTAGAGCATGGTAAAATTAATCCATTTAGTTACATAGAAGTTTAGACCATCAAGAAAATAGTGGAAATAAAATTTGAATGCCAAATAGGTGCAACTAGTTTACTGAGAAACGAAACATATTCTTTTTGAGAACTGAATTTATATATAAATATATATATATAATTGCCATTCTTGTCCGACATATCACATATTACATTTCGTTAAGAAGGCTAATAAGACGATTTACATACACAACCTCATACAATTTGCTCCAAATTGTTCAAAACAGCAAGCTAGTTGCTAGTTATTGGATATCACGCGTAAGCAAGCAATTCGTGCCTTAGACAAAAATGTTAAGATGTATTTTGATGGATTTTAGCTCCGACTGCGTTGCCTTCTTGTCCCCGCAATTGCCAATCCAGACACCCTTCCATCTGTGTGTCGATCTCAGTCCGTCCGTCCCTTTGTCCTCTGCCTGTGAATAAACACAACTGGCACAGCATTTAAACTGGATACATTTCAAGATTTCTTGCCATTGAGACTTTATGATTATATAATTTCATATCGCATATTTTAACTAAGATGTATATGTTGAAAGTTCCAGTGCTGTTGTGCGCAGTGTTAATATACTTGGCATAAAAAATATTTCGAGGTTCATGAAAAGAAGTACAAGATTAGAATATTCAAGCAGTAATCTTTGCGAAAGCAAAAGGAACTTACATTTCTGTACTTCGTTTGTCAATAGTGTCACTGAACACACAAACGAGACTAAAGTTTCTGCTTTATTGTAGTACAACATGCGTACTGCTGGTACACACTATGTTAGAAAAAATAAATCCCGAATGCAATCCAACGCCTTTAAATGCTTCAACACAACTCATATGCACATTCTTCTAGGTGAATCCATATCCAATACTCCATCAGACTGGTTGTATTGCGATATGCTGTCACGTCATGCAAATTCCTGCGAAAGCTCATGGTATTAAACCTGATTGTATACTTTGGGAGTACTTGAGCGTGTTTAGTCATCGCGGTTATTTAATGTGCTCATATTCTATGTTATATATTGATAGACTTTGATGACTTTGAAAAGGCTTAAACTGACCAATTCGCTCACAAAAATCCTTCCTGGGACTTTTAAATGACATTTTGAAATTGAATGCATCCGCACAGGAGAACAAAGAGACAGAATATACCTTATGCACATTGGAGATTAGTAGTCATAATGGACTTGTGGCCAAAATAACGTTTTATATATTTCTCCTCTTGTGTGTCTATTACGTGTGGTGGCTCATTCACATTCCAATATGATTGTATTGGATCTCATATTTGCGAGACAGTAAATCATTAATTACTAGTTATTACCTCTTAATTACGCGGTATTATTTCGCAATTAAGATATACACAATGTAGCAAGGTTGGCAAAAATAAGCCACCATAAGTACATTCGAAAGAACAAACACTTGAATGAGAAAAAAAGTATGATGAAATTAGAGACAATTTGTTGGAAAGTCCTTTCGCATTCTCTCGCCACCCGGCATGAGGAGAGGGAATGAAACATGAATAGCTTTGGATTGGTTCATTCATGGTATTTAATCACTTCCCCTGAATGTACAGAGGAGGTAAAGTCTGCAAATAAAATTCCACTTTCTTCATGGCAGAAGCGTATAGTTTGGCTTATGGAAATAAGTCATTGCTGTAATGTAACAGTATAGCATCACGTTAAGTTTATTATTAATAACTATCCTTACAGAGATGATATAATTCTGAAGTTGCATCTTCAAAACTGTATGTTCATTAATATTTCTAAAAACCTTTACATTTTGACAAACTTTTGTTTATGTAGTAAAATTATTATAACATAAATTATTTGCCTTTTTATCATCATCACTATGAATAAATTGTTTCTTGTACATGGTTCTATTGCATTTTAATGAGGACCGCGTTTGAAGAATGTGTTGCTGTCTCTTTCTTTCTCTCTCTCTCTCTCTCTCTCTCTCTATATATATATATATATATATGTATAGTTTATAATATCAGGCAATATATATGTTTTTTTTATTAGCGTTTACATGGAATAGTGACTTGTACATGTTAATATCATTGTGATAGATGAACCCTGGAAAGCAAATATCATTATGTTTTATACCCACACCATGCTAATTAGTATGACGTAACGCTACACCTGAGCGCAGACTTGCATTTTGCCAAGCAAGCCCAGGAACAGGTTCAATGTTAAAAAGCAGCGGGTCACGCGTTCTGGATGGCGCAGCAGTCATTTTAACCTCCTAAATGCAAATCAGCTCAGCCAACCTTCATTTCTTAATGTTTATGTCCATGATGTTCTGTGGGTATAAATTTTGCATGCTGCTTTATTATTATCATCTACAGGGTCGCCTCTCAATCAAAAGTCAGTATTGTTTATACGTTTACTATAACTTGGTAATAACTTTAAAGATCTATTTTATGACTGCTCTAAAAAGAGAACACTGATTTTCTAAACCAGTGTTTTCTTTTTCCCTCCTCTACGAATTTCTTTCAATTAGCAGGCCTCAATGATTCACTAATGTGAACCAGACAGCATAAAACAATATCATATTTCAGTACGTGCTAGCATTCTGTATAATAATGTTTATTCTCTTAAAAATCAATTTCAGTTGAGTAACTGGACACGTCAGTGATGTTATATTAGCATTTATACATATTGTTAAATCAATTGAAACGTCTCTGCTGTCGCTTCTAGTGACAAATTCAATATGATTCGATACAAACTGATCGAAATCATGTTGGTAGCGAAGGTGTTGATCACAATGTAGACATGCCGCGATTTCATTTAAGGCACAACCGGGTGCAAACGTAATGATACAATTATTCAAACAGTGATACATGTTTCCTTGCTGTCGATAGCAAAAGAACTCGAAGGCATACCGCACGCCTTGGATAATGAGTAACAAAAGATGTATTTCTGGGGTACAAGTGAAACATGCAAGCTTGTAAAATTACATAAAAATGAGACAAATTGACAGTTTCTCCGCAATGCTTTCTTCAAAGAAGCTGGGTACTAAATATTTCGCTGCTCCTTGATTTTGCTTGCATCCTGCTACTACTACTACTACTACTACTACTACTACTACTACTACTACTACTACTACTACTACTACTACTACTACTACTACTACTACTGTTACTACTACTACTACTACTACTACTACTTCTACTACAACCACTTCTACTTCTGCTGCTCAGTGTAATTTTATGCAGGATACCAGAAATATTGTACAATTCAACTATCTAAAAAATCTTTTATTTCTCTATTGCACCATTTTTCCCTGAATCATGTGAAATATTTTCCTTATAGGGCAAGCTTTGCAGTCTTTTATGTCTAAGAACAACAATAAAACTGGCTGCTCTAAAATTCCGTCTCGACGACAAGGGAACCTTTGTCGCAAGGGTACTATGCGTATGCACATAGTGTCCTGTCTGCTGCATTAATGCCTCGGAAGGCCCCGCGCCACCTCTGATGTAAACATGTCTTTTTTTTTGCTTTGTTTTGTTGTTTTATTTTTGTTATCGTTTTTTTTCTCTTTTTCCGTTTTTTTTGGGGGGGGGGGGAGTGATGCCCATATTAGATAGAGACCACCATTATTATATCGTGAAATAGTTGGCTTTATTTTTTCTTTCAATAACGATTTACCATGTAATTGTATGAAGAGGCTGAAATCTACAGTGAAAAATATAGGAAAGAACGGGTGTAAGTGCAGCCCTTCTGTAGCGGTGATTAATCTACAACACTTCTGGTTAGAAATCATGTAATGTCGCTGAGCCAAGGACGGGGCCATGTGAAAAGGCAAGGCATGCAAAATTTACACGTGTTCAGTATTATCTCAACAAAACATTGACAATTTCTCCAGCTGCCATACTTGCCTACATTCTATCGCAACGCTACAATTTTCTCCCATGCTTACAAATTTCTTGGGAAATATTTGCTATGAACAAGAATTATCACCGAAAACATCGTAACACTGGACATCCGAGAGTTCCCCCCCCCCTCACACACACACACCTTTTTTTTGTTTTGTGTTTTTTTTTGGGGGGGGGGATCAAAAACTGTTAAAGCCGGAGGACACACACGGTCTAGCTCGGCACAGCCAGGTCACGTCTCTTCCTCTGTCGGTTCCAACGGAAGGCGATTAGCTTACAGGAAACAGAAAGACGAAACGGAAATTAAGTCAATAGGGAAGACATCGCCATCACTGGATCATGATCGGATTGCAATATCTAATTTTGCCCTAAAAAAGTCCTTATGGGTCTGGTCCCAAATGTAATGTTCATCAAATCAAAGACGAGGCATGCATACTTCAGTGCACGACTCTATTACGCTGGACATTACTGTGCCAATTGATGTCCAGTTTAGCCCGCTTATATTTTAAAGCAACTAGTACTTTTTTGTATATGTTAGTTTAATTTTTTTTTACCGAATACAGAATCTTTGCGTTATTGTCATAATGCGATCCGTGGTGCCACTATTCTAGTTTGGGGTGATTTTTGAAGCACGTATGCTATAAAGGCAAAATATATATGCCTCGAACGAAATTTCTGATTGCCACACAACCAACTTACATGACCGTTTTGTCTCCTAAAGTATGATTTATCCAAGAATGTTTTTGTACTAAAGGAATTTTTACACGAAATCAGAGTGTGTTGACGGCCTACATGGGACATTCAACTAAAGAGTTAACAAATTGGTGTTTGAATCTGCAATGGCAGGTATTCCATACGTCTTTGAGAATATTTTGCCACTTAGATACGTCTATACGGGCGGAATAACACTGTGGGTTAAAAGAAACAAAAGACAGCATTGAGGCCAATGTAAATGTAGCAATGAAAACTCAGCTGGATGCATACGTAAAACGAGTCAGAGAATTGGAAAACAAAGCCTCCTCTATGGAGAAACCGCTAGACGAAGACGAGAAGTTCAGCAGAAGAAATGCTATTCGCATAAACAACTAAATTTTCTCTGAGGAGAAACAGATTTTGTTTTGTTTTGTTTTTCTTTTCTGTTTTTCCTTTTTTTTTTCTTTTTTTTTTTTTTTTTATTCTTTTTTTTTGCCTAACGACTACTTTTGTCGGTGAGGTAGAGTAATGACTTAGGCAGTTTTCAGGCAGGGGTCCCTCATATTGTTTTAAGGGAAACTAAACAAGGAATTATTGCTAAAACTATATAACTTTCTTGACATTCTAGCATAGTTACAAGTGTGTGGTGGACTCGACAACAAGTATACGCTCGGTTTTTGAACCATACCTTGCATCTTTCGGAGTCAAATGCATCAATATTCTGTATTTATTGTGTTGATATTTAACTGCTGAAAATGACAGAAGTGCAGTGGTGATAGGCCATGCATGTGGGTCTGATGATCAAAAGTATACACTTTATGCAGAACCAAAGCCAGATGTGAACAGTTTTTGTTGCAATGGGGCTTTTGTTTTTGAACAGCCATTTAACTGTAAATTGTATCGTGGTAAATCACTCCTTTACCGTTTGATCAAGTAAAAGGGAAATGTTTCCTTATAGGGCCCTACCCGACGTCACGATCAAGGTCACTATATTTAGTGCTCCAAAAGTGCCACAGCACTTTGTGTATACAAAATTAATTCAGCTTTACATCCTGCCCTTGCGTTCCAAAGGTAACCCATTGCACAAAATCAAATGTCACACCAGACTTCCTGGAATTTCTATCGGTTCTGGTCCAATTTTACCTTGATCCCATTACCAACGTTGTTTGAAGATTTTTTTAAGAAATGGAAGGTCTCAAAATTTGCCTTGATAACTAGACTCTTGAAACTATCTGCGACGTATTCCTTAGTGACAGGAAATGGGCATCGAAAAGAAAAAAAAATGTGCAAACATTTATATTGTTGGGAAGCTTTTATACTCGATCGTCTGAGATTGACATTATTTTGTTTGACAGTTTACAGCACGAAAAAAGGTATTTCATACCTATGACAATTCATTTATTTATCAAAGTAATAGTTCGTCAGGGACGTGACGTTACTGCGATGGATGGGCCTTGGTTCAAATATTCCATGCGTAAGGGGCATGTGTGCATGTGTGTTGACACCTTTCGTGATGGGGGTGTCATGACTTGTCTCAGTTGCATTAACAGCAAACACTCAATCTTAATACTACTCTCCGCAACTCCAACCTGGCACATCTGGACCACCGACTTTGCTCCGTTAAGATTATGCAGGCACAATCCCCATCAATCTTGTCCTTACTATGTACATCACGTAAGACCACTGTGTGATCCACAGCGACATTTTATTTACGGAAAAATACCTTCTTAACATTGTAAAACCAATCACCCAATCAACTCAACAATTGTGAATGACTGGTTACTGGTGAAGCTGGGTAGCATTGACTTAGCGCCCGTGACCTTCCCTTTAGACATAAGGAAATACTGCAAAGTTACTGATTTTAATCATTCGTTCGGGATTTTACAATACATCTTCATAAATGCATGTATGTGCATACGCATATATGATTTTCCTTTTAGTGATATAAATGTTCGACTTATTATTTAACGTGGTGCAATTTCCCCTTTCCTTGTTTCAGTACACTGAATGAGTGTGAGGGAGTGAACATTTTTGGGTCAATTGTGTGTGATATTGATGCCTTTTTCCTGTAAGAAGGCTAAGCGGAATACATATACCGTTCACAGAGTCGTCATCATGTGCGATATGAAAAGCATTGTATGCACATTGCCACATCTATGACACACCTTTTTGGCCCTCTTACAGTTATATATCCCATCCGCGAATGAAAGGCTCTTTTGCCAACGTTCACAAAACCTCATCACATGCATGTAATAGGAGGTATTCATATTAACTATACCACCAACAGACCTACTCTGCTCCCCTCAATTGCTAGGCAACAGAACTATGCTTCAGTCATGATGAGGGCGCACCTACCAATTATGTAAATTGTCCATCCTGAAATAACACTTTTCTACTAAACAAATGGAATTTTCTCAATGTGTTTATTATCTTTTAGGTTTTAAAACTTATATAATAACCGTTATTAAGCTTTTTGCTTTCTGGAGTTGTTACTTTTATCATAGTTGCTTACTTAACCCTGCTTAATTTATTAACCTTCTCTCCTTCCTGTTAAGTTGCTTGCTGCAGTCTAGGTGACAGCACATATCAGTTCATATTGTTTCATCCTATTATAAGTATTATTAACGTGAAAAAGCGCGCGCGCGCGCGCGTGTGTGTGTCTGTCTGTGTGTTAAGTATCCAAGTCTGTGACGTGTCCACGTCCAAGATATAGGCCTAATGTTAGTGTGATGTGATAGTCAGTCTTGGGATATGGGTATCTTCCCTCAGACGGATGTACTGCAGCCAGTGCATTGTTATGTCAAGGAGTTCAGCTGCCTGGTGCTAGAATGTTTTCTGTCGCACTTGCTGCCACCGGTAACGTCGAATTATATGACAAACATGGATAATGTCAATCCGACCATAGATATTATGTCAAGTGAGCAAATAGACAGGTCGACTGTCTTATAGGACGTCAA
>CAXHWN010001934.1:112200-172200 GCA_964020975.1 Hermodice carunculata | reverse complement strand
AGGACTCCTAGCTACTCACCCACACACCCACACACACAGGCACTGTGAATCTCAATTAAGATTAGTAGTTATCATGAGATAAAATTTTAAAAAATAGAGTGAGTTACCTTGGAATCAGCAAAAGCACTCTCGTATCAGATGTACTGTCCTAGCCAGCTTATCCTTGTACAATATTTACCGTCGGCGAGAGAAATGGAGCCGTTAAGGGCGACACATCCGTTGTCAATGTTTGTTTGCATTATCTGTAATGAGGGCTGTCACACAAAGCCCAGTCCTTAGTTACTCTGTTCTATTGCGTGTCTGTGACATGAAAGATCAGGGAAGGACGAAGGAATGGTGAGTATACATGGACCCGCTTGGCGTCTCAGTCCTGTGCCTTAAATAATTGATCCCTGGAGAAAGGCATAGCCGAGCAATGATCGTGTCAAGAAGCCGATCTCCTTGTGTCGCGCAATAATTGTGTCAACATGCCATCCTCCCAGCGCAATCATAAATTGGTGTCACTGTCCTAACGAAATATTAAGGGTAGAAGGGAACTCTGACGGCAGCCCTTTGCACTGGCAATATTTTGCAGCTGTTTACGCTACTGAACTATTCCTTTTAGAACAAGAGAGTTCGCAATTAGCAATTGCATGTCTATCTGGCTAAATTTAAAACCAAATACACATCATTCTTGTGGGCCAGAGGTTTGTATTACTATTAGACTCTATGTTAAAGTAATATTCAAATCATAGAATTGCCTTTATTTCTAAGCTGCCTCATATGTCTTGGTGTGACTTTATTCTTTATCCTTAAGTGTGTTATAACGTATCTACATATTAGATTCAGTATTTTGGTTTAAACATATTTTATTGCAAAAAAAAAAAAAAAAAAAAAAAAAAAAAAACAACTGGCCAACAGGATCTCCAGCCTATATGAAGGCCTCTTGTACATACAAAACGAGACAACGTAGAGATTTCGAACACCAGTTCACCAGAGGAGGACTTACAGGACAACAATGTAGGGGATACGGAAGAAAGATGGTACGATGTTTGAGCATAATAGTGTATACAATTTTCATTATTGTATGACTACCAGCTATCAAATACAAAGTTAGATTTTAAATCTTCCGCTAAGCTTTATGTATTATGAACTGCTCCAAAAATTTCTTCGTTTTGATTTTTAGTAATTCCTTTCTTTTCGAGTTCAGTATTTTCAGCTGGAACGAATATAACCAGAATAGGCTCTTTTTTTTCTTGGTGTTCCTAATTATTTTTAATCGACCCCCACTCCCTAGAATCAGATAATTATGGACATGTCCTATATGTGGGAAGAAATATGTAGTCATAAATTTGTGGAGATTGTATGACATTGATAAATGTGAGACATTGCTCTATGAAATCCAACACAAATGTCATGTAATATAACCTCTCTCTATGCTAAATAACCTGATAGAAATGTTTCTTAACTTACTTGCTGAATGTCCATGTCCATAAACAGACCCAATGTTACTGCATTTGTTCTGATTTGTTGTATTGACAGCTAAACTGACGTCTCCTTACACGGAGGCAATTGTACCAGATTGGATCACGTCTAATCTTGTTTTCCAGAGAAATCCAATCAGTTTACCGGGACAAGTAACTCTAGGCAACAGTAAACAAACGGTGACGGTGGACGGGAGAAGTAACCTCATAACTGTAAACTTGGACTCTTTCCTAAACGTAATGTATTTACTAGATTTACTCCATAACAAAGTGGCCTGTTCTGCCCCGATTTGTAATAATTGCCCCGTTTTGTAATAACGACCCAAAATGTAATAATTTATTACAAAACGGGGCAACACAGTCCTGCCCCGATTTGTAATAATTGCCCCGTTTTGTAATAATGACCCGAAATGTAATAATTTATTATAATTTATTGCAAAACGTGGGTCTTTATTTCTACCGTTAACTCCTGATGACATCCCAAAGCTAACTTAGAACGGGTGGGGGTGGGGGTTCAGTACGCTGATACAGGTAATTAATTTTCTAGAGTACGCAGTACGGAAAATAAAAATCTTGCAATTTTGGATATATTTAATGACGACCAAAAATTTAATAATTTATTAGAAAACGGGGCAGGACTGTGTTGCCCCGTTTAGTAATAATTGCCCCGTTTTGTAATAACGACCCAAAATGTAATAATTTATTACAAAACGGGACAACACAGTTCTGCCCCGATTTCTGATAACGGCCCAAAATGTGATAATTTATTACGAAGCAGGGGTTTTGATTCTATGTAATGAGGACCAAAAATGTATTTTTTTTGGTTAGAAAACGTGGCAATATGATTCTGCCCTGTTTTGTAATAATTGCCCCGATTTGTAATAACCTCTAAAAGTGTTATTTTTCATTACAAAAAGGGGTAACACAGTTTTGCTCTGTTTTATAATTATCTCCTCCGTTTTTAATAAGAACCAAAATTATAATATAAAGTACAATACAAAATGGGTCATGTTTTGTCTTGGTTTTTAAAATATGGCGTGATGTGTATTATTGATCGAAATTTAGTAATTATTACAAATAGATTTCTTGATTTTTGCATGTGGGCTGGATATCTAAATGCCACTGGCTATAATTTAATTTGATCGGCCATTAAAATGGTTAAATTTGTAATAGGCACACAAATTATTAATTTCTTTAAGTTTATTCAGACGAATTTGATTATCTCGGCCCGAATCGTGTAATAAAATATTTTCACTTCGGGGAAGAGCAGAATCAAAAGTTTCCCTGACACATTTTCTGCCATATAGATTACCATATATTTTCATACCATCATCCATATTGTTTGCCCCAGTCTCTAATAGGTTTAGGAAAAGATAGTGCTGTCAGGAAACTTGTCACTTACGAATTTTGAAAGGAACTACAATTTATCAAAAATATTGTTGTGTGAATTTTTTCAGTTATAAAGTTTGGTAAGAAAAAAATACAGACTATAAATCTTGAAACAACTAATACAAATTTAGATGTTGCTTGTCCTAATTTGTAAAAACTTAAATAAAACCAAACTTCTTGCCCCCGATTTGTAATAACGTGAATTAAAAAGGTGTTCCTTGTCCCAATTAAATATTAACTGCATGAAAAATTTCATCATGAAAACTTATTATCAGCTATCATATTTTTTCAGTTACATAGACAGGCGGATTTTATCAATTCTATTTCTTTACTACTACTTGCCCCACTTTCGTAACAAATTTGGAAATAAAAATTTGCCTCAATTTGTAATAACTTATTGAAAACATTCCTATTGCCCATTTTGCAATGGCCAGGATAAAAAATACTAATTGTTCCAATTTGTAAAAACTTTGGTTTAACATACTGCTTGCCCCGATTTGCATTGGCTTGGATTAAGAAAATATTTTTGGCCATAATTTGTAATAACTTGGTTGATACATACTGCTTGCCCTGGTTTCAACTAAAACTGATGCTACTTTTTTCTAATAAATTGGTTAAATATACTGCTTGCTTTGATTTGCAATAGTTTGAATAAAAAATGTCACTGAAACCGATTTATTATCAAGTGGATGATAAAAATTCGGCTTGCCCCATTTTCTAATATTTTGGTGAAAAATACTGGCTGTTGCTATTTACAATGGCTTGGATACAAAAAAATAATGCTTGCCCCGATTTGTAATAATATGAGTAAGAGAATACTGCTTTCTCCAGTTTGTAATAATTTGAATAACACATAATGCTTGCCCTGATTTGTGATGACGTAAAATTATATGTTATGGTATTACTCCCGGATACAAATCATTGAAATGTAATAAAATGTAATTTATTATATTGGTCTTTCATTTTTCACAGTAATGTTCTTCTCTGCAGTAGTTCTATTAAATCAGATTCTTCTAGTCTTCAAATTTATCCATTGGCTACATAATTATGTGCATTTTGTTTTATATCAAGTGTATTTTTTTCAAGTGGCCAGTGTTTATCAATCATCATAAAAAACGACAACAGAAACAACGAGACATATTTTCTTTAGCAGAGTAACCAAGCAACACGGGGACTGTATATAAGACAGATTTTAGAGGGAACATGCTCACGGACCCTCCTGTCTGTATATCATTTAAAACCCATGTATTAAAGGCTTAATCTTCAACTGTTGTCAACCAACTAACTATATTGCTAACAAGCAGTTATGTATGTTGGGGGCAACATGGTGGTTGTCATTAACATGGGTTTCTTCTTGCGCACACAAGTATTAATTCATCCAAAACAATTGGGTCGTTATCACAAATCGAGGCAATTATTACTAAACGGGGCGGGACTGTGTTGCCCCGTTTTGTAATAAATTATAACATTTTTGGTCGTCATTACATAAAAATAAAAACCCCCGTTTTGTAATAAATGATAATAAATTATCACATTTTGGGTTGTTATCACAAATCGAGGCAATTATTACTAAACGGGGCAGGACTGTGTTGCCCCGTTTTGTTATAAATTATTACATTTGTGGTCGTTGTTACATTATTACAACCATAGAACATACAGAAGTACAAAAATATTTCGAATGCTGCATCTGTAAACCTAAGTTAGCTTTGGGATGCCATCAGGAGTTAACAGTAGAAATAAAAAAAAAACAGTTTTGTAATAAATTATAATAAAATATTACATTTGGGGTCGTTATTACAAAACAGGGTAATTATTACAATGCATATGTGAACCTAAGTTGGGGGGGGGGGTGTAAGGGGTTTCCCGTACTGGCGTACTGGAAGCCCTCTTGTTTTACGTACTTCGTACTGTCCAAAATTTTGAAAGATTTATATTTTCCGGACTGCGTACTCTAGAAAATTTAATTATATGTACCAGCGTGCTGACCCCCCACCCCCACCCCCTCCTAAGTTAGCTTTAAGATGTCATCAGGAGTTAACGGTAGAAATAAAAAAAAACCCAGTTTTGCAATAAGTTATAATAAATTATTATATTTCGGGTCGTTATTACAAATCGGGGCAATTATTACAAATCGGGGCAGGACTGTGTTGCCCCGTTTTGAAATAAATTATTACATTTTGGGTCGTTATTACAAAACAGGGCAATTATTACAAATCGGGGCAGAACATGGCCCATGGTGATGATGTCTCGCCATTATACTGAGCATGACAAGCTGACCATATGCACGTATGACACGTCCCTCTAAGTGTCATTTCAAACTCGCGCATGGGTGGCCAAACCACTGCTTCATTGCTCTCTGTCTTGTGATTTTGTAGAAAATCAAAATTTAAAAATAAAAGAAAAAAAAACAAACAAACAAACAAACAAACAAACAAACAAACACACACAAAAAACCAGGTATGTTTTTTTGTGCTAACGTGGCAAATTATATTTTTTAATGCCGAATGAATCATCTTTGTCAAAACATTCTTTTGTACTTAGAGTGAGTAAAATAAGGATCATGTATGGTTGTTAAGTGGTGTGCATAAAACGTCCCAAAGTAAAATACCAGTAGCTAGCATGTAGTTTACTTACCATGCAAGATTTCGTTTTATATTTGAATTCATATATGATACATTCCGCAAATATATACATAAATTGAGAATTTCTTTGCTCAGACAACAGTGATATACAATATAGTTGAACCTTTTCCTATTTAAACCACTGAATAAAATGGTGCTAGCGTCACTGATGTTGTGTTAACTTGGTTGACAAATTGAATGCGACTTGTAGATGAGTCCTTTAAGAACAGTATGATTTGCCTCAAAGCGTTGCCTTGGCATGAGAAAGAAAAAATACAATCCGCCTCAGGGAAGACTGCTAGGAGAGTCTCAATTCAAGGATAAAAGTTAAACAACATGTCCGCGCCATCTCCAACAAGTATGGAGACAATTAGCCTCGTTTAAAATATCTCTTTTCACAACGAAATAAAGAAATTCAAGTTTACGAATGTAGCACAGAAGCGTTCTCAGAAATACATTTTAAGAAGTATTTTGGAACCACATACAATCAAATATTGCTGACTTGATTATCAGCAGTCATCACAAGCTGGTTTTACATTCGCAAGTCTTCCCAGTGCCACTACTGAGCCAGTTATATTTAGGAAGTACGGAACAGATATCTTATTACAATTGGCACAACACACTGTCTCTGTCCGGCTGCTGGCCACACTTTAATCATGTCTGGGTGCCAACCCAGACATTTTGTTTTTCCAAGAATTCTTTCTTTCTCTCTTTCTTTCTTTCTTTCTTTCTTTCTTTCTTTCTTTCTTTCTTTCTTTCTTTCTTTCTTTCTTTCTTTCTTTCTTTCTTTCTTTCTTTCTCTCTTTCTTTCTTCCTTTCTTCACGACCAGATTTGTCCAGAGTTTTTTCTCGGACCCTACTATTCCGAAAACCACCAAACTTGCCATGGTGAATGACTTTCCAGTGAAATTAGGCACCTGGCCTGGAATAGTCATGATGATTAAAATTATGCAAATGAGAGGCAATTGCAATTTTAAAAGCTCCAAATCTTCTAAACTATTGGAGATAGACACAAAGTTCTAACTTACACATACGGGTTTGAGACACATTTGGCAAATCTAAAATCATGCAAATAACACTTGGGGAATTTTAATGTACGCTAAATTCACCAAATTTCTCCCCAGTCCACAAACAGGTCTTGAACTGCTTGCTGTATGACCCATTGCTTGACCTCCATGGTGGCAGGCTACCATTTTGTATTCATAATTAAAGTGCTTGAACCTGTCTCACAGGCAGCTTTCTATCCATGCATGCTGGATGCATGCTTTGGAGGTTTGGAGCTTGTAGAAAATTGGGGGGGGGGGGGAGACTCTGAACAACTGTGTAATGAGGCTCTCAATAAAATGCAGAGTATCTCTTTCTGTTCATGCAAGAACAGATTGAGTCCATGCTGCCATATGTACCAGGCAGGGTATAGTTTCCACTAGTGCATAAAAGACCTGCCAATGCACCATGAAACAGGTGTCCTATGTAGCTGGCCTGGTTTTTGCCTGAGGCAATGTCAGTCTGCTGAGCTTATCAGTCTAGAGGGAACACAGACTTCAGACTTTTAGGCAGAACAAACCTGTGTGTACTCTCTGTTAAAAAGATATTATATACAGAACTGAGTCAGCCAGACCTAGGGAGGGTAGAATTTGTGTCATTTCAGTGGACACGTCCATCTCTTTGTTTTCTTGTAACCAGTGAGATGAAACCTGTTCTTCATAGCCAATACTGAGAGAGTATAGTTTTGTCTTGGTTCACCGGTACATGTTTGTGTACTTTCTTGACAGCTTCTGTTAAAATTTGGTTATGTAAAAAAGGATCAAAGACAGCTTTGTATTGCATGTATACACATCCCCTTGAATTATAATATGTATACACTGTAATATATAAGTGCATGTATGAATAATGCACATATACATGCACACATACTCATCCATACTGCCCAGAAGGGCTGATCCTGTCAGGAGTGGGCACTTTTCTCTGTTCCTATGGGTAACTTTTCTCTGGTCCCATGGGTGCCCACTTTACAGAGGTTTCACTGTATCAGTAGACAAAGGAATTTTGTTTGTTTCTTTCTTTCTTTCTCTCTTTCTGTTTGCCTTTCTTTCTTTCTTTCTTTCTTTCTTTCTTTCTTTCTTGCTCTCTCTTTCTTTCTCTCTCTCCTTCCTTCATTCCTTCTTTCTTTCCTTCTTCCGTTCCTTTATTATTCACAACCAAGTTGGTCTGGATATTTTCTCAAGCACTATTTTTCCGAAAACCACCAAACTTGCTATGGTTACTGACCTAACCGCTGAAATTGTACTGTGCATCTAATTTGGAGTAGTCATGATGTTCAAAAGTATGAAAATTTAGGGGCAATTAGAATTTTAAGACCTCCATATTTTTTTCAAAATATTGCAGATACTCAAAATTTCAATGTGCATATATTGGTTTGTGACACCTGCCAATAATATCAGTTAAGTAGAATTTCAAATTCTGCTAATAACAGGCTTTGAAAACTTTCAAAGTTGAATATCTCAAAAACCTATTATACATAGACATGCCATTTCAATTTCAATTTATAGGTTTGTGGCAAAGCTGCATCCAATGAATCATGAACAAAAGTTGTAGGATTTTAGTTTATGCAAAATAGGTAAATAATCAAAATGTCAATCTTGAATAGCTTCAAAACTATTACAAATAGAGGTGTCATTCCCACTTCAATATGTTGATTTGTGGCGAAGCCCATCCAGTGAACGATAAACCAAAGTTGTAGGCTTCCAATTTATGCAAATTAGGCAAATGCACAAAATTAAAAAGTTGAATAGCTTCATGGCATGGCCACATCCAAGGAACCAAGAACCAAAGTTGTAGCATTTTGCTTTATAAAAATTTGGCTAATACACATAATTAAGATTATGTTGAAAAATGGCAAAGTGTAGCATTTCAAACTGGTCTCATTTTGAAGGCACCCAGTCAGATTTGCTGTGTAGCAAATCTTGTTTTCTAGTTTAGCAATATATCTACAACAAAAACACCAAATCAAATTTAATATAATGTGATAACACATGACTTGGGCATCATTAGATGAAGTGTTCAAAGTGTTTACAATTACGTATATCAGATGACGAGAGGTTGCTACTATCAACAAGTGTCGAGTATTTCAATGTTATTTTAGAAAGTATTGAAAACGCCTTGGTGGAAGAAAATGAACATTTATTATTAGGCGATTTGAATATGAATTATTGTATTGATGAATCTTTATCATCGAAACCTATAACGTACCTTGAAAATGTCTCTCGACTGCGTTAAACGATTTCAGAACCCAGGCGTGTTGCTACATCAACATCTACGATTATAGAAGTAATCCTAACAAGTTTGTAGTAGGTTCACATTAAATGAGGTGTTGCAAAGATTACATTAAGTGATCTTTAGGTTATGTACAGTGATATAGATAAGCAAAGCCAAAACGAAGATACTGACCATAAACTTATTATATTCAGATGTTATACGAATTTTGAATGAAGGCCAATTCAGTTGTGATATTGTATGCTCAAAGTTTCTCAACATATTCAATGTAAATTGATTTACATGTAATGGCTATTTGATGACCAAAGGTTGCTACTATTACTGCATGAAAATAACCTCGAAACAGCATGTATAGCGACATTAGATGCAACATTAATGGCAAAAGACGTACATGTTCATACCATTGCCTTGAGCGCGAACCGACAAAATATCAGATTTCAATGATCTTGTTTGAATGATTTTCACGTCATTTATAATTAAACAAACGTCATATGATATTTTTCGCACAAAACACGACCTAAATTTATCCATGATCGATCGATTTAACAATTATCATTTTTTTAGGTAATCATCCGTATCAGTTCTTTCACAGCTGCACTACACAGTAGCTAGTCAATCCTTAAATGGACCTCAATGAGGCCTATTTACGAGGAAAGTACTGTTGAGCATGGTCGCACCGGTAAGTACCTGGTTTTCACGTGTAAACACACAGGGACTCGTAACAAAAACACGAATGTTTTCGACGTCAAATAATTCCAAATATATGAAGCTGTGTGATGGATTTTGTTTACAATCATACAGCACAACAAGCTTATATGGAAATGGCTGCATGTAAGAAAAACTGCAACTATCGAATTTTCTATATCTGTTGTATTTTCAATCAATCATATTCTTAGTAGGCAATGGCAGCAACTCCAACGATCCAACTGTGGTCGGAAAAGGTATGCTGAGCCTCCCTGAGTCGTTTAAGCACTGTGTGCAAAGCCTTCACGTGACACAGATAGAATAAGTAGT
The DNA here is from genome assembly GCA_964020975.1 of Hermodice carunculata. Classification (NCBI taxonomy): domain Eukaryota; kingdom Metazoa; phylum Annelida; class Polychaeta; order Eunicida; family Amphinomidae; genus Hermodice; species Hermodice carunculata. The sequence continues at coordinate 162,440 of CAXHWN010001934.1, read as the reverse complement.
GTTGCTTTTGTGAACGAAACCATAAGCTGCCCGCATCATCTATTTTATGCAACAATTGTTTTTGAAAGATCCTTTTCCCTAGAAATCTGCTATCAATGGATGGTATCCTGCGAAGCTGTATAGGTTGCAATGGCGTTTTAAGGATTGTCATCCGACCGTTGCTTTCGATCAGTACATATACAGGAGTAATGTAATTCCACTAAAATGCTTTGGTTATTTAGAATATGTAAGTACGTTATCCTGATATTAGCGTGGATCCAGATGGAATATGACCTTAGTTCAGAAAAATAAAGGCTACCACTTTAAAATGCCCTTGGTACGCATATTGCCTGTGTGTCAGATGAAAGGCGCCCCGGACAGGCGGGGAAGATGTAGAGGTTCTTGAATTAGTTTTATCTTACAAAGCAAGGCTTACAGCAAGGAGCAACAAACATAATTGCTGCATGTTCGCAAAATGAAGCCCAAGGCAACACAGCATGACACAAGCGACATGTACCCCTCTCATTTCTGTTGGAAGTTTTATATATCGCCTCTGACCGTCGAGCTGAATACAGCAATTATTTTAGCTGTTTGTAGACCATAGCTCCTCCGTGTCACTGAACACAGAGTCCTCATGTCAGGTTCTTGGTAATCTAGTTGTAAGCCTCATGCACAATGCAGAGCCATTACCTACAAATTTATATATATATATATATATATATATATATATATATATATATAGACCAATTGGATTTAAAAATACGCGAGAATTCCCCTTATTCCCTCACCTGATCACCAAATAGGTATACAAATTATGTATACCTTCTTTGCCATCAGGCTCATAAATATCAATGAGCATCGTTAGGCGTGGCCTCCTTTGGGACTTGATCACCAAACAGGTGTACAAGTTCTGTATACCTTTTTGCGATCAGGCTCATGAATCAAATTACTGATATCAGCTAAAAATAGGCGTACTGAATTAAAAAAAAATGTTTTGCCAAATCTAGCACATGTTGTTAAATGGTTTCTGTTATTTAATAAATTGCTATGTGTTTCACATGTTTGTCAGTAGTTAATGTTTCTCGTTTATAGTCTTATTACAGGATAAAATCGTCTCTATCTGTTTATTCACGGGATACAAAAAAATTATCCACGTGAACAAACAGGTAGTAACTACTACTACTAGTACTACTACTACTACTACTACTGCTACTACTACTACTACTACTACTACTACGAGAGAGAGAGAGAGAGAGAGAGAGAGAGAGAGAGAGAGAGAGAGAGAGAGAGAGAGAGAGAGAGAGAGAGCATATATATACATTGCCCTGCATTATAATCATGTTGCTAAGGGTGAGGGTATACTTTATACCTTTTGTAATTTTTTGATATTCATTTTCCTGGAACATAGTCCAATTGCATCAATTGACTTTTCCATTTGCTACTGCATAATGTTTAAATGTAACATCAACTGAGTTAAATAATGCATACAGGCTATTGTAGAGTATGTTATAAATATGTACATGTAAATACAATCTGTAGCAACTGAATTTGGCTTTTGTACAAATTATTACAAGCGACTACACAGAGCCTTATAAATGTTTCAGTGACATTGATACAACGATAAATACCTTTATTACTTGCACATACTATAATTGCTGCCATGCCATAAGTCAGATAAAATCGAAGCATGCTGACATCCGCCTGAGCGACCTCAAGGCAGACATGTCATACTTTCATCGTAATTGGGCAATACGAGTTATTAATAGGAAACATGACCATCTAGACAGAGATCCAAGCCTTCAGTAGCTTACGCCACTTTCTTTGACAACGAACTAAGAGGCAGGCCACAACGCAATGATCCCGCGTAGGGATAATCAATTTGAATTATACTATTTTTTGTGTTTATTGAAGTTTATCGCAAAGTACTGCATGGCTGAAATGCACCGGTTAGTTCACATTTTTCCATCGTCTTGACAAGATGACAAACAAACTGTTAATAAATATTGTAGCCAAGGTTAATCACTTTAACCCTTACATGTATATAATTTTCCTTTTTTGGCAGTTGAAATCATATTGTAGAGATATGACACGCATATATATAAGACACAATTAAATGCGTACCATACATATCCATGGTAAGTTCACTTGTAGGCTTCCAATAATATCCCTTCCAAAGTAATCCTGATTTACAGTAATATCTATTATGTAAAAATAACACATTTTTAACAAAAATAAATTATATTCAGAATGCTTATACTATTGCTTGTGAAATTCTAAATTTAAATTAACGTAATAAACACTGTCATTGCTGTGTTTTATGCGTGACCATGTTGTAAAGCCGTCATTCCACACTGAGGAACAAAGTTATCAATAACGTCTCACAGGTTTGTATTCTCGCGCAAGAGAGGAATTGTCACGCCTACAAATGTACCTTCTTCAGCCTCTGGTTCTTCTGTCCCATCGGGTAGTTCTTTATACATATAAGGATACCTTTTGGTCAGTAATTTCCTTGGTCCAAAACCTGCCGGTCTAGTCTTGAACCAAAACCACATAATAATCATCAACGTAACGACCAAGAGCACGGCAGCTAGTATGGCGGCGGCCATATGATCATGAGCTAATTCCCCATCTATAAACACGAAACTATTACTGTTTGATGTCCGTAACAAAATACGCGTGGTCTTCTCTGGAATTCTGGGTGCTGAAATACTTGACGTTACAATCCTACGGACAAACGTAAAAACGTCCTTTGGATACGATGCAGTTTGGTTGACGTAAGATGAAGTGGACGACTGTAGGCTGGCATTAGTAGGTCCACTTATCAACGTCGTCATGGTGGTGTCATTTAAAGGGGCTGATGTCACGGCCTCAATAATATCTGTGGCGGCTACTATAGATGCATTAACCATGTTTGACTCATGTAAAACACAGGACTAGCGCACGCAAAATCCCAAATCAAGTTGCATCAATGAGTGAAGACGTTGGTGATTCCGTTGCCTAGCATCTTTCATGGACTCTGCCTGAAACATTAAAATGTGATTAAAAACGGTATTTTTGTCACTCATAAATACACATTCCTTACCATCTTTACATTACGTACATTTGTCAATTCATTTAGTCAATGCTTTCATGATATATGTTGCAAGTGTTAAAAGGATAAGTAGCCATCATATTATTACGTTAATACATTATTCGGGGTAATAAGATGCAAATAATGACTGAGACTAGACATTATACACGAGACAGACGTGTGGGTATCGAGATTCAAGTGTTGAAAGGATAAGTAGCCATCATATTATTAAGTTAACATATCATTCGGGGTAATAAGATGCAAATAATGACATAGACTAGACATTATGCACAAGACAGAGGTGTGGGTATCGAGATAAAAAATTTACTTTGACCCGATGATAAAGAAAAGGTCAGACAACATGAGACCAATGCGCACATTAATTCAACGCCTACTATTGGCATTTACATACTGTGTATTAACCTTTTCCTTTTCAAACCATCAAAATCCGTCTGGTGGATTAATGTCGTCACTTCATTTTTTTAAATAGTTCAACAGAAATAAAAGAAAACTGTAGTTGAGATCTTTGAAGGTAATATACCCAGGCCAACAGCTTTCTTTGCCGTGGTTCAGGGTCCTAGCGCCCGACCCATGCCAGAAAAGGTGCGAGGAAAGGTGCAAAATCAATATTATACTTAGTCTTAATTAAAGGGTGAAGGAATAAACATAGAATTCAAAAGAGTGACTCAGGATTGAAATGTTAATATGTATAGGAACAAACAAGTTTCACACTGCAGTTACAAATTTAAAATCTATTGCTGGTTGAAATTGCATAAAGCCCAATTTTTCACAAAACAAAGATAGCAAGTTTCTTTCAAATTGCCGGAGACACCACCGAATAAAGAAAAAAAACGTTGCATATATGTTATTACATTGAAATGATTTTTTTATAATACGAAGTTGTCATTTGTAAGATGATGCACAAGGTTAAGATTGGACCATCGAAATTTCAGATATGATTCTCGCACAGGAATATTAATAATACGTATTGACGAATAATGGCAAGCAGACAACACGTACAACAAATGATGAATGTTATTGCAAACAAAAATGAAATGGAAATGGGAAATGTCAATGCCGATTTCATTTCGTGAGCGTGGAGCTCTATGATCTTCGTACACACAATACACTTACCATATTTGGAGTCCGTACATAGACAGTAATGCCACATAATAACATTTGTAAATACAATAATTTTGAAAAAAATATTATGGATTCAAGTATTTGAACACGTTAAAATCTATCGATATCTCTTGCTTTGGTTCATAAGTATAAAAGGTATGTGATTACATTTGCCCTATACCGTGTAATATTTTCGTCTATGGAAATATCTTGCACATCATGCCAGCCGTATTTTTTTTATAAATGGATGAAAGGAATTTGCTCTGTAATTCGGTTACCTTGCTGCGTCTATAAATTAGGTATGGATGGGGAGGGGGGTGGTTGTGGTTGTCTTACTGTGCGAATTAGAAGACTTCCTAGAGTGGAAAGGTACATTGTGAATTGTTACGGCATAAATCTTGTTACTTCATGCTGCAGGTGCGTAAGTGAGACCTGATGACTCGCATACCGTAGAGGCGCATCCAGGGGCCATTTTCACAAGGAGACTCCTAGGTCCTGCATTATATTAAGGTGTCAATCCAAATCTTTCTCTTTAAAGTGAAAAGACTATACAACCATTGCCTTCTTGCCAAATTAAATTGAACTTTGACTATTATAAAAACATGACAGCTAAATGAAAATATATCCAAAATGTTTAAAAAGCATAAAGCGATAAGTCCCGGTTACATGGGGGTAAAAAAAGATGGCAAACAAACTTAGAATCTAACATATCCTGCTTTAGATTCTTATTTGCTTGGCCACACTGGTTTTGATGCCGGCTATTTTGTAAAATAGGGAGTGTCGACAAAGATACATAACATATTCTGGAGCTAGGCATTAACTCAAACGTGTGAATGCTTATACTGCATGCATTCCAGCTGCCCGCTGTCACTACCAGTGGCTTAGACTGAAAGCTCTGATCAGTGAGTTTGCCCTTGGCTCGTTCACAGACAGCCCTACAGCCAGGAAAATTAATCTTAACTTCACCTTGACAACTGTCGTTACATACTTATCATCCTCATTAAGGGAATTGATATGGATTACTGGTCAACAAATCTACATAGCTGATAGGAAACTTACGAGACCCTAGAGTCCCTAAAATTGACCGAGTAATTTGATCACGTTAGCATGGTAAGCTCAACTGGCAGACATTTGGAGCGTAATAAGGGACAACATAAGGTGTAGGAGGCTAAATCAGCAGATAAACCCGAATGAGAGAAGGCAGTGAAAGGATTGTGCCGACGGAATCATAAATGAAGGACGGAGTAACTATAAAACGACTGGTATTGGGAGAAGGTGCTAATGGCCTGCAGCGCATCGGCAGACGGGTCCCGTACTCCGCCTTGTATAATCTGCTTGACAGGTACTCGAGGAAAGATGGATTCTTTTTAATGGCATAACAGCTACTTTCAGAGGTAAATAAAGGGATGGGTTATGACCATTGGTTCTTTCCCATGGTATTGTATTCCAATATCATCACAACTGCTCGCTGACCTGTTCCTGTAACCAAGGGATGCTTACGGCAAATACAAACTGCGAAAGTGAAACGGTACCCACGAAGGTCGTCGTAAAAACAAATAAACGCATCACTGTTTTTCTTGTCAGATATGAAATATGAAATTACATGCTTCCAATGGTAAGATAAACTTAAGAGCTCAACTTGTGAAGAAAAAACACTCTGGGGGTCATTATTTTTATGTACATTTATTGACCTTCCGTAATTACGCGTGCTCATACCATTTCAATCTACTGTTTTCACATTCCCATTTGTAAATATACTTCATTAATTACTCATGCTTTTTTACTAACAGGGGGGGGGGGGCTGTGTGAGATCAGCGAGGTGTGCTTAACAGGTTTTTACCTTCGGTAAATAAAGCTTTTTATTATTATTATTATTATTATTATTATTATTATTATTATTATTATTATTATTATTATTATTATTATTATTATTATTATTATTATTATCATTATTATTATTATTATAAACTCATTGATATCTGATTTTGAGCGATATCAATTGTGCTTCTATAATTAATATACCTTGACCTGGGGTCTCTTTAATACGAAATCAATGATTCATCTATGCGGACTGTGTAACAAAAACAAACACTCATTCGCATGTATGTTCAGCCTGGTCGTAAATGCAGCGCATAGCAAAGTTGTAATACTTTTAAAGGACACGGAAATATGAAATATTTACTTTTGTATGAATTGCATTTTATTTTCTAATGTTTGCTCAATCACTTGAGAGTTCCCTTGGCAAATCGGGTAATACATGTGAAAATATCTTGAATACATTTTGGGATCTCCTCTTTTACATTTTTTTTTTCATAAAGCATAGCGCATACATAGAAACCTTACAGTTGTCTTGTAGGCTGAGAACGACCCTCCATGGAAGTTTTAAAAATGGATTTTTGGACATTAACCTGAGAAGCATACACAACACTTTGATGTAAAACCACACATAAAAATAATGTGAATCGTAGCTACATTAAATCCCCAATCTTATTTGTAGTCATGTTCACTGCACCCTAAGAAAGGTAGACCTCAAATGTTCTATGAAATCTATATCCGTATCAGGAACCCGATGGCTTGCAGTTAGTTTTATCCCATATAACGTCTATAATTATTCAATATTTTTATGTTTTTGGCATACTTGTACATTGTTAAGCCTGGTTGCAAGCCTAACTTTCATTGCGTCTTCCGTCAAAAGCAGCCCGAAGTACCTATACCAGACACAAAATAATTTTAGAAACTATCATGCAATTGTTTTTAGTTATTGAGTCAAAACACCACCTCACACCGAATACACATTAGAGGCAAGGTTTCTGTGTGTTATTCTCTGAGATATAGTTTAGTTTCTCCGTTCTAAAATATTTTGTGGCAGTCGGTGCATTCTTAGGCACGCGAAGGCCATATGTTATTATAACAGATGAATCTAAACTATACTGTTTGTGTACTGGCAGGACTCTGCGATTCTTTACATCATCTGTAGTTCTCATAGCTTGTGGTTTTGGCGCTTTTTAGCTCTCCATTCAAACTTGCTTGTCCATCTCTGCAAATCTCATTTGCAAAGAAAAAAAAATTTCGTCGCCCCCAAGGCTAGTTCTTTGAATTTTTTTAACTTGCCTTGATAACGAATTTGACTTGTCCCAGACCTAATTGGAGTTGGCAATAACCTCTTTCATATATCTTTATTTCTCAGACTGGATTTTTCTGATGTATATTCTGCGCATGTCCGAAAAAATGGACAGATGCTGTGGGGTTTTTTTTTTTTTTTTTTTTGGCTTATAGATGCATAAAAAGCTGCTTTTAATGGGCTATATACTTATACATAAGTAGTGGTATTTGGCAGTAGGTTTAGTAGTGTGACCATTAGATTAACCGCATTTTTGTTCTGGACCCCGCCCCACAACCATACAAAAAGAAAAAAAAAACGAAATAGAACGAACAACAACAACAACAACAATAACAACAATAACAACAACAACTACAACAACAACAACACACACACGCACACACACATACATATGCAAATCAATAATTGGCAACAGTGATACCCGGTATCAGCCAGCTTTTCCAATATAATCAGTGGGCACGTTTGATCTGAAATTTCAAACATAACACAGGCCCACGGCAGCACAACTACATCATCAGCTTAGATCCAACACCGAAAGAAGGTAACTGACCACAACACCCTGCAGCACATTTGCACTAATCATATTACGACCATGGACAAACAGGGAAATTATGTGAAGGAAGTGGTTAACTTAAAGGTCGAAGATCAAGATATCTTTAAATTAAGGTACTTAAAGCAACATATTCATTGAAGCCAAATGTACGCTTCGGTAGCCGTGGACTCTGACCTAAGTCTTTATAATTGGAAATTTCGAATTGCAGAGCTAAAAATGTCTTTCGATAGGCTGAAACCAGTTCTAAAAGTGACACGTGTGTTGACCTTGCACTCCGTTAGTTCACAGTATCTATAAATAGGTTGCCATTACGATTTTCATCATCACTTTATAGTGGGACCAGGCTTAACGCGTCACTAGGGGCTCCAGGTGGGAACAACAAGCTCTTTGAGAGACCTTTTTTTTTGCTGTAGGAATGTATATTCATGATTTTGATGGGGGTGCCAAAATGCATGCATATATATATATATATATATATATATATATATATATATATATATATATATATATATATATATATATATATATGTATATATATATATATATATATTCTTTGATATGAAGCTCTGCATTTATAAGCAAAACTTCACGTATTTAGCTAATTCATCAATTGCCACGTTCATATTTATTCATTATTATGTTGGTTGTCTTTGCTGAATATTTAGCTTGGACAAGGAGCGGCTAGTCAGAGATACAGGTACGGGTAAAAGGCTCCGAAACATGTTGAGTAGTTACCCGCTGAAGACCCTTTATTGTATTTGGGCTAATACAGCCTATGTCAAAATTTTACAGAGAAACGTGTGCAATTTGGACAATATGTAGTCAATACCATATTCCGCAGTCCGAACTCTTTACTCTCCATAAGCTAACCTGTCCCTGTCTAACCTATATACATATGGAGTTACTATTGTCCATATTGCTCACGTTCCTCTGTAAAATTTTGACATAGGCTGTATCAGCCCAAATAAATTAAAGGGTCTTCAGCGGGTAACTACTCAACATGTTTCGGAGCCTTTTACCCGTACATGTCTCTCTGAGTAGCGGCTCCTTGTCTAAGCTAAATATTCAGCAAAGACAACCCACATAATAAAGAATAAATATGAGCGTGGCAAATGGTGAATTAGCTAAATACGTGAAGTTTTGCTTATAAATGCAGAGCTTCATTATGAAAGAAGATTATCTGTCAAACAAACCATACTTACTAAATTTGCATAGTACAGGTTCAGATAAGAACAATTTCACTTACCCCTGAACCAATATGTTCCCTTATGGAGAGTAAAGAGTTCGGACTTCGGAATAGGGTAATGACTACTAGGAAGTGGTTTTGGACAAAAAGACACAAATACAATATATATATATATATATATATATATATATATATATCATCTTGGCCATTGATCTCTATCAGGTAGAAAACACGCAAAAATAGGTCAATCAATTAGCGCACATTTGTGACACCTCCAACTATTTTGCAATATAATTTAATAAAGGGGCATTGGGTAACATTTCTATCGAGCAAATCATCATCGTATACTTTCCATTAGCACTAAGACAAGCAAAAGCACATTTGCAAAGCCCAAGTAATCTTAAATCAAGTGAATATTAACAATTTTTGGCATCAGCGGTGATATTGTACTCGTTCACCGTACCATGAAATCGTGGTTTTGAGAATAGTAACAATTTAAAGTGCACCACAGTTGCCATCAGATGGTAATAGTGTTCGACGAATCACATCGCATTGTATCCTCAGGGATCTACTTGGGGGGGGGGGGGGGTGGAGAAAATGCTGTCCTGTCAGCTATTCTTTGGGGAATGCAAAACGGGTGTTGCAAGTGAAGGGTGCAAAATGCGATAATTCAATAATTGTCACTGATTACTACATTCACGTCCTCTTGTGCCGGCATAAGATGGCATGAGTGAACATTCACCAATTCTTCACAACAGTGCAGCAGACAATGGCACATGTATATTAATTTTGCCTTGGAAATCTTGAATAGTTTTTTTTTTTTTTAATTTCTACATGACTACCTCATCTCCCGCCAGCAGTTCTGGAAAAAACTGGTTGAAACTGATCGACTAATTGCAAAATAAGTTTCAATAGCTGCACAACATATGTTCATCGAGTGCATCCAATTGAAAGAAGAGTGATGGAAAATAGAGCACAGGGATAAAATATGTCTCTGTGCCAATACAGAATTTCTTTCTTTCTTTCTTTCTTTCTTTCTTTCTTTCTTTCTTTCTTTCTTTCTTTCTTTCTTTCTTTCTTTCTTTCTTTCTTTCTTTCTTTCTTTCTTTCTTTCTTTCTTTCTTTCTTTCTTTCTTTCTTTCTTTCTTTCTTTCTTTCTTTCTTTCTTTCTACCAGAAAATTTATGCTACATTTTATTTCCAGATTATCATACGCGAATGTTCCAACCTTGACATGCTTATACTTCCATACACTAAGTCTAGCTTTCATGAAGAGGGGACATTTTTGAAAATTATGCAAATTAGAACCATTTGGAAATTAGACATTGAACATCTTCAAAACTGCTATGGGTAGATGTGCCATTCGCAGTTAATTTCATGGGTTTGTGCTGTAATGAGTAATGAATCCATCAAATGACAAACAAAATGTGTAGAATTTAAATTTGTGATGATCAGGGGTACTTGAAAAGTCAAAATATTGAATATCTTCACAAGGATTAAAGGTAGAGATGTCATTCGTTGTAAGTTGCGCTGCAAGCGCGTCCAGTGAACCTCAAACAAAAGTTTCAAAATTTCCATTATTCGTGTTTTCCACGTCGGATCTGCATGATGCTTGATTGTGAACTCATATTTGTGTGTCCTTGTCATTAGAACATTTCTCTTGGTTATTGGTATGTCAGCAGGAAATATTAATTCTAGGTACCTGATATAGGTGGAACATTTGATAATTCATATACACGTAAGAATACATTTACCCTATATTTTAAAAAACATACAACATTAGAAACTCGGCTTATGATCACGTATAATCACAGCATTTAAAATACGGCGATGATTGTGTAAGTGCTGCCGTCAGTGTATTTCTAATGCATTTGCTACAAAATGGGGACAAAAAAGTTGCACACTCCTTTATCAGTGTGAACATAATGAAACACAACTTTTCTAATATGTTTCACTAAGGCTTAAAGCTCTATTGGTCGTTGCTTGTGAAGAGACAGAGGAAAAAGTCCCTTGGTTGGGGCGGGAGTGGGGGATTTCTTTCACAGTAAACATTGTTAACTTTATATTGGCCTATATTGTAATTGAAAACACTTAGCTTATGCCAGACTAGGTTATTATATTCAAAACTACGACAAGCCTTTGGGCCAAACGGGTAGTGTTTTGCAGCTAAATATTGCCTAATAAACATTCGCTACAAGGTGGAATGCGTGAAAAAAAGTATATCAACAATATCAATGGCATAGGTTTTCCGTGAATAAATCATTAGATGTAATTGATTTTCAAGATAAACTGTGTTCTAAAAACCAGAGACAGTTTTATTTGCGATCTCCATACCGCTACATATAAAAGAGGCAAGCTGCGTATAAGGGTTTCAGTTTGCAAAATTATCAATGTATCCAAATAACCCACACATAATTTGCTTGTTCAATCATAAAATGCACATTGTATATAGATATAGACTTCTCTTTTTCGAGCCTTTGATTAAGAAAAACAAAAACAAAAAAAAACAAAAACAAAAAAAAAACCCCCCAAAAAAAAACAAAAACAAAAAAAAAAAAAAAAAAAAAAAAACACCACAGCCCCTTTTCATAATATTCGATGCAGTGCTGTTGGAATCCTTGACTTAGTTCATGCCTCCATCTCCTGTAAGATTAAGTTTTCCCATTCCCGAATGGCTGAAGGTTAATCATTGGCGGGAGGAAGGTGATTTTATCGCTCCTTTTTACCAAAAACTAATATCATGCTGTGCCTATCAAAAATACTATTAACAACGAGGAATAAGCTAGAAGAATCAAAGGAGGTGCTAGCGATGGTGAGTTATCCAGTTTGCCTTTAAAATTGGAGATTTCCGGCCTCGCATGATGTATATCGCACCAGTCAAAAACTTTGACCGAAGCCCAAAATCAGGGATGGCACTGGAAATGAAGTACAATGTTTGACGCTTTAACTGCCATTGTATTTTACTGATGCAATATGGGACGATAGGATGAGTTTTCTGGCCATATATGTTAAGAAGCCCGCTAAATATTTCATTGAGGACGGGCTAATTGTATAAATCACACTCCTCAGTGGTTATGAATGTTGCAAACTGGTAAATATCAAGATACAGATATTTAGCGGACTTGTATTTGTTTTCTTTGAGTAATTAACTTTAATGAAAAACTGGGTTATATTTGTTTTTCAAACAATGTGTTTGTTTTCTGAGGATAAAAGCAAATCGATTTTATTACTATAAACACACATGTAAGGTTGTTGGATTGCATGCATGGCTTGTGAGCAGCACTAAGAAAAATATCCCTGGAATTCCCATTCGGCCGTTCTCTAAACACATGACATATTTCGTGATCACAGGTGTTCCCATATGACAAGCACGTCAGTTGATCCGGGTTTAAGTTTGCATTGTACTGTTGATTTTTCCACGTGCAAGATGGCTGGCTGAATCCGGGCAATTTAAAACACAAGTGTCATCTATAGTGAACATTCGAACATTGAACAATCGAAAGTACAGACTTGAACTGGAATCTGAATAGAAAAACCATTAAGCTGTACCTGTATTGCTATCGATTCCAAGCACCTGCGCTAGTACATATTGTAACAACAAAACGACTCCGAGACCTCCCAAAGTGCTGGTGATAATAATAAGAGACGAAGCAAATGGGCATACTGGAAAGTATACGATGAACAACTTCTTTTAGCTTCAGGCTAGCCAAACCGGAGCGCGACGACGTACCCTTCAATAAAAGTGTTATCTCGCGTGCACTTGACCCACGGTAGACAAAAGAGTAAATCTCTACGAGAGTGGACAATGGCTCATCGTCTTCAAAAGGATCTTGTGCCGGGCTCTAAGTGATTTCGAAGAGGATAATAGTAGATCTTTTGAAGGCGTCTACACGTTTGTTTGCCTGTTCGCTTAAGAAACACTATAAATCCAATTTCAATAATCTAATGATAGGATTTTAGCAAGGCTGAGGGAATAATTCTTTGTGTCCTACAACGCGCTATTCGTTACGCCAAATATACAAATATTCTAGATTTACCACTTATAAGAATCGTGTCTTTAGAGTCACATTGCCAGCTGCAGGAAAATATTAATCATATCGAGAAAGGAGCAGGATACCAGAATTAAACTATTTTTCGGTCGCATCTTATCCGTAGCTACCGAGGGAATGAACAAACAAGTACAGAAACAAAAGACAACAGAGGAACAAAACAGAAAAATAAAAGAAAGTTTACAAAACAAACAAACAAACAAACAAACAAATCAACAAATCCGCCCCCCCCCAAAAAAAAACAAAGCAAAACAAAACAAAAACAAAAACAAAAACAAAAACAAAAAAATAACTAAATAAATAAACATAGCCACTCAGATGTACACAATCTGAAAATAATATCTTTAAGTTAAAATTACACGCAGACCCTAAAATTAATTCGAGCTGTCTATGTTTTACACGTGAGCCTACATGTACCACCACGTTTGTGCAAATGGAAGTTATGATGGTAGGTCTCTTCTCTTTTTCTAATTGCCCAGCTTTCCAATAAGTGTTACTTTATACATCATTACACACTGTCTAGCCGCCTGATTTTGATTTTGATTTGTTAAAAAAAAGGCCAAATTGTGTAATTTCGCCGTGTAAATAATAATGCTTCATGCACAGTTGCGCGGTTCAGGGTTTAACTTCTCTATTGGTGGAATCACTGATGTAACCAAAATACATACAACAGTGCTTTAAACTGTTATTTCAATATTAAACTTTTCAAAATAATAACATTTTATGTTGACCGCAGCATCACACAGGCACAGTTATGGTTGCATGTTCGTTGGTCTCATTTCTCACTAGGATCATGGATATTTAGAATGTACTCTTTCTCGCTTCTACTCCTGCAAACTAAAAATATATAATACAATATATATCATCTTAATCTAATTAGGGAAAATCCCTATTTTATTGATCTAATTTTTTGCATTTGCAGGGTGCCTGTTTGTCCAAAAGCCTGGCACTGAATCCTACGGTTTTGACCCAGTTGTGACGTGTCACACGTGATTCATATTTTTCTTTTTTTGGGGGGGGGGGGGCATACTATCGTACACGTGCTTCGCTCATGAGATTTCTCTTGTGTTAAGCGACTTGTTCTATTAACCGGTAATACGAGTGGTATACCTACACCTGAAATGAGCTTGGTCGATGTAAAACCATAACGGAATGCTTTTATGATATGATACTGCGACGAACGTTGTGAGTTGCTTGGTTGCAGTTGTATTGAGCTGCGCTTTGGATTTCTAATCATTATGTTCTCCCTGCATCCTTTGACATTTTAACCACTTTGTTGGGATCTTTCAACTATAATTATGTCTGCCATAGATGATACGTTATCAACTCTCAGACCCAACATGAACACACACTTTAGCAGTCCATTCTCCTGCCACTGATCCAGGGTGCGTACCAGCTTCTGTGTAACGTTATACGTTATACAATTTTCCCATCAGATAGTGGGAATGAATGAATGATAGAGGAGCGAACCAAATACGAAAATTGGACTAATTTCTCAGACGTAAACATGAAACGTATCTGCTGTCATTGTGGATTTATTTGGGGAAGGGAGATATATACTGTACGTGGGCGTATTTCTATTGGTACATTAGGAGATGACGGACTCTAGTCTTACCTGGTTGCGGACATTTGGTCATTGAGAATACATCCAAAGCATTGGATGTAAACTAAATGAAGAGACTTGCTTCCACAATATTGACTTCCTTCAATCATAATGGCAATGAAGATTAATCTCGTGAAGTGACTTTCATAAAATTGGCAATCAAGGTCAATATCATGAAGTGACTCTCATAAAATTGGCAATGAAGGTAAATCTCATGAAGTTACTTTCATAAAATTGGCAATCAAGGTCAATATCATGAAGTGACTCTCATAAAATTGGCAATGAAGGTAAATCTCATGAAGTTACTTTCATAATATTTGTATTCAGGATAAATGTCCTGAAGTGACTTCCATTATATCGGCCATTACGGTATATTCCATGTGGTCACCTCCATTATATTGGCGATAAAGGTAAATCATATGAAGTGACTTCCATACGATTGGCAATGAAGGCAAATCTCGTGAATTTTATCGGAAGTCTGAACATATGTTACCTTGATAGAAAATTAGTTCTGACATATAATTATACACGTATGGGTGAATCAAATGCATTACTTTGCAAAATTTCTCACCCTGCCCAAGGGTTAAATCTATTGACATTTCAGGGACTAATTCACGTTTTTGGTAGAAAAAACATGGGAAATCTCCCCATGAAAAGTGCATGCAACTTGATTTTGTGTATATGACTTAAGCATCACTATGATTTTATCAATTATGATTAATGATATAATTTTGGGGTATATTATGCACATTATTCCTGTTCATGTTTTTGATCCCGGGAACTGACAATAACGGGTATAGACTTGAAAGACTGGGTTGCTGGAGTGGCTTGTCGACCATCATCATGTGGTGGAACACGAGGAGACAGACAGTATGTCTTGTAGAAAAAGGAGGTAAACTCAAATGCAAAGTGGTATATGAGGAAGTAGACATTCAAAATAGTATACAAGGAATTAGCCATAGTTCATCTGACCAGTACTTTATTTAACATGAGTCCAAGACAAGTTCTAAAGCATGTCCCAAATTTAATAGGCACTTACCATATGAAAGTGAATTTTCTCCTGAGTCACGTATCTTGACACTTCAAGGATAGCATACCATCTACCCGTTCAATACAACCCTAACCTTCTATCCACCTTTCTGTATGTGATGGTACTGTCTGTTATAAAGTGTTATGTCCTTTCGCGTGGCATGGGTGAACAGTCATCTGACATTTCAGTCACTACAAGGTATCCTACCATACATTGTATACGTTTATGATAAAAAGGACGAAATGGGTGCAAAATGTAGAACGAGACAGGTTAATACACGATTTGGCATAGATGATATATACATTGGCTGTTGGATTTCTGGTACTTGTGATACGAAATCGTAGCATGGTATTTGATTTTGTTTAAATAAACATCAAACGGCATTTAAGATGCATAATACATGTATTGAATACGATTTGACCATGCCATGCCGAAGTAAAACAATTTAGGTCCTCTGAGGGGTCCTGTATTATTATTATAAGATTCCAAGAAACAACCTCAGTCTTATGAAGGGAAACAAGAAATTGAGTAAGCTGGTCCAAACTTGGTCCAATTTGAGCAATAATTGGATTCACCTGTGTGCTACTTTAACCAGTTTTTGTTATTGCTTTCATGTATGGGCCCTCCGTCTGTTCATAGCGTGCGGGAGCCTTGCTGTTGATGTGTGGTGACCTCTGCAACTTCAACAATTTAGGTTTATATGCTCATAGACAAGTGAATTAACATACTGCGAAAGGTGGTAAACCTCAGATGGTGCAAAGAGCCATTGTATGTTCTTCTAGAAATACACCTGTCGCAAACGCATTGACTGTGCGACCACAAGGGTTACAAATTGTGTGCACAATTAGAGACTAGAAACTGCATTGGAGTGAGCTCCTGTACATCAGGGACGTATAAAAAGTATGTTCGTTTAAACATTTATTATTATTATTATTATTATTATTATTATTATTATTATTATTATTATTATTATTATTATTATTATTATTATTATTATTATTATTATTATTATTATTATCATTATTATTATTATTATTATTATTATCATTATTATTATCATTATCATTATCATTATCATTATCATTATCATTATTATTATTATTATTATTATTATACAAATCGTCGATCAACATTTGGTTTATGGCGGTCGGAGAAGAGGGTCTGGCCCTACGTAAATTCCTATCGCGGGAAAAGGACGAGAAACACGGGATAGTACAAGACCCCCGGAAATACATACGGAAGGTACTGGGCTCAGGTACAAGACAGATAGTAGCATTATATAATATCAGTGACCCCAATATCTTGTATACAAACAACAAATATGGATACAAAATGGCCATTTCACATGAATGTATCTTTGAAACTAATTCCGTGTTTTTAATGGAACAGAAACTTTGCCACTGACGTAAACTTTTGTTTACAAAAACCCAAACACAAACTAATATAAAACAAACTGAACATTACAACAAGCAACGAAGACAAAATCCGAAACAGACTTACATAAACACACTTAGACATAAAACAGATACTTTTGTAAATAATTGATGTGTTCTGAAGATACATGTATTCGGATTATAATAGTTAGTAGTATAACGGAAGTCAATTTATCCGTTTGGACAGTACCTTTACAGGCAAGGAAGGGCTGGGAAAAAAGGTATTTTTAAAATGTTGGCATCAGCTTAATTCCAACTCTATGTTGTAATAGCGTCGTAATGCATCTTTCGGATAAAATGTTGTAGCTCTTTGGATTTGGAATCAAGTCCACTTTTATCGCCTTTTTATTGTTATGAATAAATGTAACTTGACAGTGCGAATGATAGGCTAACACATAGGTTAATAGAATCATAATCTCTCTCTCTATATAAATTATATAATACGTTTTTGTATAAAAAAATAAACAAAACACAGAAACCAAAAAAAAAAAAAACAAACAATCAAAAAAAACGTGAATCAAAGTTTGCGCAAATTGCTTCCAACTCATTTTAATTTATCAGAAGAAAAGTTAACCGCAGTTTTGTATCTCCTTTGTGTCATGGAAAAGGTTCGGAATTGATTTTATATATTAAAATAGCAACGCGACTGTCATAGTACTTGTCTCGTATTACCTCTCTACAAAATTACTGGCATACAAGGAAGAGTATCATTCAATTTAACAAGCCTTAAGCTCTATGTCCTCATATCGATATGGTACATCCGAACTGTTAGAGATGGAGTTGTCGACGGTCATAAGGGACATGGATGGGGAAGATGCGTGCGGAGGTTTGTGGTTTCAGTATATAAAATTAATCAAAATGTCACAATTGAACCTTAACAAACTATTTTCACTGTCCAATTCTGGCCATATTATTAATAACAGTTTATGAAACCTTTTAGTTTGGTATACATTATCACCCATAATTCCCCGCATTGTGCCACTTGATAAGCATTGGCATATAGTCAATGGATCGATATACACGAATTACCTACTGCAACTTGGGTGCCGAAGGTTTCTGTTTTCGAGACTCGGTCATTCCGTAGTCACTACATGAGAATCTATACTATCCCCCGTTTGCAAGAATTATCATGAACCTTGAGTTCATCTTTCAAAGTAATTGCGTATGCTTCTTCTCTCAAATAGTCTGAACAATTTATACATGTGTAACATGCAACACTATAAAAAGAATGTTTGCACTAATGCATTTGTGTTGGTAATACACACTTCAACGATCCCTATATCACATTACATTAACAACTGTTATATTACGAGATGTGGTCATATGTAATTGTAAATTTGAGACAAAAATATATACAGCATAAAAATGAAAATCAACAATATCTGACGACATACTCATGTAAATTGTCACTAATCACTACATCATCCGACTACACAGTACCTATCTATCTAATCTATCTATCTATCTATCTATCTATCTTTCTATCTATCTATCTATCTATCTATCTATCTATCTATCTATCTATCTATCTATCTATCTATCTATCTATCTATCTATCTATCTAACTATCTATCTATGTATCTATCTGTCTGTCTGTCTGTCTGTCTATCTTTCCATCTTTCTATTTATCTATCTACTCACCTACCTATCTATCTATCTATTTATCTATCTATCTAGCTGTCTATTTATCTATCTATCCATCTATCCATCTATCCACCAATCCACCCACACGCCCACCCACCCACGCACCCATCCATCCATCTATCAGTCTGTCTATGTATCTACCTTTTTCGTTACCGATCTGTGTTCTTATCAGCATGCTTTTTAAAAAAAAATCACTGGCTGCAACCCATAACGTGTCATACCTTGGTATGCATAGGAGAAAAATTAGTAGGAGCGCAAGGACTGGCAATACCGGAACTGGAGTAGCGATGGATATGCCATAAACAAACTTAAATATGGACATTTTTCATCCTGCACCCCAAATGGACCTCGAGAAGGCTGACAATATGTGTTGCTGCCCTGTGCAGAAACGCAATTACCAGCCATCATTTTCTTTCATTTGTATAAAAATGTACACTAAGGTGAGGTATGGACTTAAGCTGTCAAACTTTTGTGGCCTTAGTGATATCTTCATTGTTACTGTTCAAAATAGACGAAATGCCAGAGTAGCAAACATTTCTGAACGAATTTTGAATTGTCTGCTGACGTCACATTAGATTACCCTTCATGTCCCTATGTATGTGTAAAATTGAGTTGTTTTGTACACATTGCAGTGCTCTGCATTCGTTTACAGTGAAACGTGGTGCGTTTTAGTTTGTTTAATTACTCTTAGTCTACGTCATTTATGTAATATTGATTTTACATGATGTATATATACATTCTGCAGATACATTTGGACGTTTCGGAATAACAGAATATAAATTATTATTAACAGTATTAGTAAGAGGAGTAGCTGTAGCACCAGATAAACTTTTTTTGTTTTGTCTTTTTTTTCAACAAAAGAAGCATCCACCTCCGTGTGAAACATGTCTATGGACAGAGAATTGCACGGATATGGACATGTTATCAACCTCCTTGTTGTAGTAAAGGTGGGGGGGGGGGGGCATCCCACAGATGTTGTGCTTGAGACCTTTACAATTTTCTGCAGCTGTAAATTGGAGCACACGCCAAAAATTAATGACCATTTCAGGGAATTCTATGACTTTGTCGGCCATATGTGTAACGTGCTCAGGTTTACGTTGCTTGAGGGCTGACTTGATAGGCAAGACAAAGTACAGGTCCCTACTCGTTAAAGTCTTCTTGAGCCTCGTGAACCTATTGTACCACCTCTGCCTGCTCTAACATTTTTATATCCAGTATCTAAAATATCATCGTATCTTTATCATGATAACGTCATTGCTACAATATCCAGGAACAAATGCTGACTTGTCATAAATGATTGCATGCCTCATTAGACAGAACTAAGATGACGAACATGCATGAGTCTTTGAACTTTCCTGCCATACATTCTGTTTGTCCTAAGGGATAAGTGCTGGCTTAGGCAAATTATTATTGCATAACCCACATCAAAATTTATGGAACTGTCCCTCATAATATTGGAACTCTGGGTTTTTTTGTATCAATGATTATATAACTGCCTTTGCTTATCTCACCATCCCGGATCAGTCAGTATCTGAATTTGTTCAACGTCAAGGAGTTCACTCAACTAGATGGATATAGATAGAAGGTTATGCCATTGTAGTTCAACAGAAGAGAGTAATATGTAGTGACGTTTCGGTTGTGCTGACATCGCCGCTTCAGTGTAATGGCATAATATTTATTAGGCATAAACTTCTGACATAAAATCCATTTCATTTTCAAGTTCTCAAATGGCTCATCTTCCCAACCTGGGCTCAGAGGTGGAGACCTCTGTGAATCATCGTCCAGCGTTTCTGAGGGTCATGTATTGGTATTAGACTACCTTATTCTCGGTAAAGGGGGTTGCTTTGCCGCAGATTAAGACTTTTTCGGCAGGGGAGGGTATGCGGTTCGTATATGGACAGAGAGTTTTACAGGTTATGTACTTTTGTTCAGCAGCCCCCACAAGTACTTCAAGTATTTTCATCCAAAGCGCATCATCAGCGATGGTACATCAGCTCAGATTAAAGCATCTGATCTGAAAATCGCTGGATTCATTGCGCCGTTAGGTCTAGTCGCAATGTTCAGAATAATGCTGTATAATTTATGTGACTACATATGATGTATGACCACGATGCTCTATGTGCATAACAAACACGAATAATGGAAGTATACCGTACCTAATGTTGAGAAAGTATGCTATTTACTCAATCTCTATTCGGAAAAAATGTACATTGGTAAATATTGCGCCATGAAAAGGTCAAGGCAATCTGGTATGTGGAAGATTTAGGTTTTTACTTAGTTCCCAATTTCCAGATTTACGAAATCCTAATAGTTTTCAAAAAAAAAAAAAAAAAAAAAAAAAGTATCCTTATTTTTGTTTCAAATATGTGCAAAAGAAGAATGCCAAATAATCCGAGGAGGAGAATCGAGTTACGAGCCAAGGCCTAAACGGCGCCATGGCTGATATGGGCCTGAAATATCGTCTGACTCCTTTATGCACGTATATAAATTTTGCGTCAGAGCATGCAGCATTTAACGACGCCTCATTGGCCATTCGCACGTTAGCACGTACATTTGATGCGCAGCCAGCATAAGTAAACCATTGTTGTTTTTTAAATAATGCCTTCGCTTTGTGTTCTATTTAACCAGGGCGGAGTGACGTAAAAAACAATGCTTTTTCCTACTTTAAAGCCCCGCCCATGTTAGAATGAATAGGATATGGGCAATAAGTGACACATTCGAAGCAAGAGTTGTAAACTAGTGTTGAATTATTTTAGACGAGAATTTTTAACAAAGAATCTTATCTTTAACAGTACACTTTATCCCAATTCAAGGAATACTAGCTTCCCGATTGTGTATGGGTATATCTGCGCAAAGTTGTATCGTTAACCACAAAGTGACCCTATTTACCCCTTTCTGACACAATTGTGAAGACGTTACGTTGTTTACCTCCAGTTAAGAATTAAATACAAAGTCATCTTTCGATATTTTACGTGAGGCCCGGTCTATGTTAATTATTTCCACACCCTGGTAGGAGTCTAGGTGTTAGAAACATCCTGCTGTCCAATATAACGCTTGTTTCTGAAGAACGTCCAAATATGCTACTTTTAATTAAGCTTCTGAAACAGCAAGACCGATTAATTGATTCAACTGGTCAGGCAATCATTTGATTTATGTTGGGAGAAACTGTGTAGTTTAATAAATTGAGCCTACATACTTTGAGGTAACGGAATGTTCACTTCTCAAGTGCACTGCTATCAGTCCATTTGTAAACATTACTTGATTGATAAAGATAACTTGCACAGGAGATTACCTGCTTACCTTTTCTAACCACATGATTGCAATTGATCTCCGCAAAACAGATCAAGGCATAAACTGTTTCGTGTGACATAGTCCCATAGAGTTTAATTTATTTTAAGAATGGATAAATTCTGTTTGATCTTTGCTAATACACAGCTTGATTGATACGACCTCGTAAATCTCGGTCAAGCAATATAAACATTAAGTAGCGTCGGTATATCCCACATGTAGAGAAGCAGACGCAAGAGGCTTATAGTTGTGAATACCCAGTAACTACATGTGACAGTTGCTTGCATTGCACACCCAGTGTCTCCTTCTTTGTGTCGTTATTTATGGAAATAAAATAAGGTCTCATTCTCCTCACTTCTTGTTATAAATGATGAAGATCAGCAATGCATGCCTCGGAAAGGGAGAGGCAACTGCAAATACCCGATCTGTGCTTGCCTGGTCATCGCTGCCTCCAGAACATTCAAATCAATGTGTTTACCTCTCGCTGCTGCCTAATTCAACGGCTTGTGATTTAACCAGCTTATATTTGATTTAACCCTAACCTATTTTCTTTATAAGACAACAGATGTCTTGGCTTCTGCAATTTAGCACCAGGAAATTGCGCGATCCTGTCTAAAACAGCTCTATCGGCGTCGTGATGAACATGTAAATGTATCATTCCTGTCGACTTAGATGAAACACGTCACAGCTTGAGCCGCGAAAGTCGGGCAACGTTCCCCCCCCCCCACCCACACCATCCCTTTTTCTGATATGTGTCGTCCATAGGAAATGCGGCCACATGTTTTAGTTACGTCATAAATTGTGCTTAGTTTATTGTTGCTGCAGAGAAAACATCCAGCTTCAGGACACAAAGGGCTGTTCATTTTCACTGCAACGTGTAAATGTGTAGAAACGATACGTGTTCATTAGCCTAATATTACCGTTAAAACCCATTGCCTATAAATTTTGATCGGATACATTTGAGCTTTATCTATAGAATCGGAGTGGTTCTTTTTATCTAAAACTATTTTGAAAAAACCCCGAACCTAGATTGGAAGCAAAATATTACTTTACAATACAAGAAACGTGACATTTTGAGGTAATTCGTCGTCAAAACAAAACAAAACAAAAAAAAACAAAAAACAAAAACAAGAAACAAAAAAAAAAAAAAAAAAAACCAAACAAAAACAAAACAAAAACAAAAAACAAAAAAACAAAAAAAACCCCGTAATTTTGCTGATTGCATAATGTTAAAGTAAAGCTAAACCTGTTCTGTATGTTCAATATTTTTTGTATTCCAACGTACCGTGGCAGATTGTTTTGGTCTGCCATGCCAAACAGTTCCCAGTGTTATTCCAAACGCATCTCTGAGATATATAGTTTTAAAAAAAACTGTCACACTTGAACTGGTAGACAATGGACCACGTTGGCCTAATCATACTAGCGCCCATAAGACCGGTACACTGCAAGGCACATATATCCTCTGTTAAAGGTAAAATGAATCATCAGTCAAGAAGCTTGCATCATATTTAAACTCAGGCAACCGATCAAATCAGCTGTAAAACGTTAATAAGTGGTCGGGATATTTTGCCATTTAGCAGTGTCAACAAAATGAGTAAATCGTTTCCTGATGATTATTCTACTAAATATTAAACGTGCATGCAATCCATTTAATTTTGGGTGTGAAAGTAATTAAAAGATTTAACCTAAAGAACCAGATTTTGGTAATTATATTTGATAATACTTATCAGCAGCAACGCTTCAGATATAAGTTAGAAAATCATATAGCAATTTTGTCTTCCTTTTTCCTTTTTATTTCTTTCTTTCTTTGCTCCATTCTTTTGTCCTTTTTTTTCTTTCTCGCTAAATCACGTTAACCAAGTACCATTATATAAGGCAGGTGGTCACCTGGACTTATCGGGCTGGTTTAAGGTTGATAATTTAGGTTAGTGGTGGAGGCGCTGGACTTCACTCCATTTGCAATACTGGCTTTGGTCTATGGCACGATCATACCCAGAGACACGATGTGTATCTACGTGTATCTGCTTTTCCTTTTGTCACACACACACACACACACACACGCACACACACACACACACTTGTGTGTGTGTGTGTGTGTGTGTGTGTGTGTGTGTGTTATGGTCAGCTGGATTGCCACAGTTTAAGACACATAGGGTGTTACAAAGTTGTAGAATATACACATGGTAATGCATTTGTGGCGTACTTGGACACAAAATAAACGAAGCTCTCGCCACGTTAAATTTATTGATACGAGTTGATTCCATAAATATGTACTCTCCAATCAATCCTGGCCGTGATCGGAGCCACATTAATCTTATCGTGTACTAGAAGACACTATTGATAATTCACTTTCTCAATGTCATTGACCCTGCGCTCAGCGACCCTGCTTTCAATTTCCAAATTGCCATGTTTAATTCAATTGTGTGGAAGTTCTTCAAGAAACCCACTGACAAGTACGTACTAATCAGGTAAGTCACCAAGGAATCCGACAATCAACATTCCAGTCTTCTTTGCCAGTTCCAAGAAAATAAAGGGAGAAAAGCACTCTTCTTTGGGCATAATGATGTTTTACTTTCTGCAGCCGCTTGAGGTCAATCCGCTATGCTCATTGGATCCAAATTACTTTAATATCAGAGACAAGATAAAAGCTTTACACTGTGATATCAAATAATACAAGTACATTACGTCGAGGACAGCGTAGGAATAGTGAGCAGATATCGAAAAAATATTGCATGTGGTATGTATTACTTGCACTTGTTAACCCTTTTGTGATAATCTATCTATCTATCTATCTATCTATCTATCTATCTATCTATCTATCTATCTATCTATCTATCTATCTATCTATCTATCTATCTATCTATCTGTCTGTCTGTCTGTCTGTCTGTCTGTCTGTCTGTCTGTCTGTCTGTCTGTCTGTCTGTCTGTCTGTCTGTCTGTCTGTCTGTCTGTCTGTCTGTCTATCTGTCTGTCTGCCTGTCTTTTTCTGTCTGTCTCTCTGTTTATCTACCTATCTATTCATCCATCCCTCTCTCTCTTTATTAGAGCCTGACCGAACATACATTTTGAAACCGAACCGGGTACTCGGTACTGGGTACACATTACCGATCCCGAACCAAGCACCGTTCGGGTCGGTATATGGAATTCAAAAATGCCATAAATAAACTTAGACATCTTAGAATGCTCATTTAAAGCTTTATTTAAACAGGGGTTCATAGCTGTTACCCTTGTATACTGGGGTATTACCATTGTTATTGTAATTCAGGCGATTAGTACAACCCGTGTGACGCACTTAATTGCAAAGTAGCGTTTGCTGCATTATTTAAAGTGTTTACAAGTACAAGTACGGAAAGTAACCTCGGTGACCTTCTTAGTTAACTTTATTGCCAACATTGACAATGACAACCGAACCCGAACGTTTAGTGACTGTAAAAGCCGAACCCGAGCCGGTCTTCAATCCTGAAACCCGGTAAGCTCGGGTTCGGTTGTTTGGTTCGGTCAGGCTCTCCTCTTTATATATATATATATATATATATATATATATATATATATATATATATATATATATATATATATATATATATATATATATATATATATATATATATATATATATATATATATATATATATATATTTCTTGTGTTATTTGTCCTTAGTATCTAAATTTCGCATCTGCACAAGAAAGTTCCTTATTTAGGAAGAATGTTGGGAGGGAAGGCGCATGTGATAGTGTGATAATCACACACATATACTGCTTTTTGTAAATCAGCTACATGTTGCATGGTAGACTGAATATCCAGCTTTGGCTCTCTCTTTTTCATCTGTCGTTCTTGATTTCAGTCATTCCACAGCAAATGATCATGCTGACTCCTGAAATTGATATAAAACTATAGTATTTCATGCCTGGATATAAAACTATAGTATTTCTTGCCTGGAGAAGCCACTTGTAATTTCCTAATTGAGCGGGTAAAACAAGATGCAAATTAACATTTCCTGCCCAAATGGTTAGCTTAATCACTAATCTCGTGTTTTATTAATGTTAAGGGATATATCATCATCCAACAATATGCTGTCATACTTATTCGTAAATCCGTAAAAACATGACAATTTGGTTGACATGTCTAAATATGCAAATCGTTGAAATCGGTTTGGGTTTGTATTTGGGTTTTTTCATTCTGACAAAATCCCTAAGTTTGAATCGATCTGTCGAGTAATTTATCTCAGTTATCATGCAACTATCTAATCAAAGAACAAAGCCGTAGAGTAGTGAGGGAATAAAGTAGGGGGCAGCAAATTGCATCTCCGTACAACTAAGTGTGTTAGGCGGATGCGCTGCTCAAGATGGATTACCGACGTTTCTCTGAAGGGTACCTATACGTAAAGACGAGGCTTGATGTAGCAAATAGTTATAATGCCTTAACATCTGAAAAAAAGCTATACATAGTTGTAGAACTATTAGCATGAACAAAAAAAAAATCCATCAGTTTTATTGAAGCTGCTATTCCTCTTTACAAGTAGATTAAATATTTGAGGGAAAAAACTGTTGTGCATTAGCGTCAGTGTGATATATGGAAAAATCGATGCACAAATAACCACTTCATCAACCGGGCGTTTCCATACGTTTATGTTTCCATCAAATTTATTGGAGTTTTCTGAACGGCTTGTATTCATTGTTTAACCATATTTATTTCACTTGGAAATATCAAACCTCTGACATTTGACACTACTCATCAGCAGATGCATCAAAATAAATGCGATAGCTATATATGCGTGTGTGTGTGTGTGTGTTTGTGTGTGTGTGTGTGTGTGTGTGTAAATTACGTAATCCGATGAGACAACAGCTGTTTCCCGCGCGATGCAGCGTGCTGAACGTGGCACTGGAGGATTACAAGTAAAATAAGCAATAAAAGCGCCTTGCCAGTCTGTCATATTTCTCTGGAGATGTTCACTTAAGTTTTTTTTGCTTGAAAAAAGAAAAAAGAGAGAGAAAAAAAACATTGAGAACAGGCAGAGGCACGAGACATTTAAAACTACCGATCCATGGACGGGTTTTGTGCAGAACCGTCAAAACGTAGCCGTCATGTGTAACCGTTTAGGGACACATATCCGACAGCGTGCAGGTATAGTGTTGACGACCAACCCCGCTGCATATCTCCTTCCCTAGATTATCATATATTTTGGAAAAGAAAAACAAACTAAGGGTAAATGTATATGGTACCGCAATTTTAAGTATTGTAATATAAATTCCCAACTTTCGAATTTGAACACGCTCATAAGATTCTTGACATAGGAGCCTACATCATAGTG
The DNA here is from genome assembly GCA_964020975.1 of Hermodice carunculata. NCBI lineage: Eukaryota > Metazoa > Annelida > Polychaeta > Eunicida > Amphinomidae > Hermodice > Hermodice carunculata. The sequence goes on along the minus strand of CAXHWN010001934.1, from coordinate 135,054 downwards.
AGTACTTATCTTCCCCGATCATCATGGTTGGATTAAGTCACACATATATTGCGTCTCTTCCGTACACATTCAAGTTCGATATTTGCAATTTAATGTTGAAAGTTATTTATTTTAAATCGTATGTTGCATTTTGACTTTGTTCGTCTTTTTCAACAGTTTCCTTGTTTACCCATTTGAAAATAGTCGAGCATGGAGACGAACATTATGCCGTAATAAATGTCTTTCCTTTGCTCGGTAGACAGTATTCAGATTCAGGACTAGCTTCAGAACGTTGGAGAGAGATTAAAAAGGTAATGAATGTCTGTAGTAGAGATAAAGTGAAGATTTGATCCAGTTTTTCTAGATTGTGAAGGAGCCCTTTACATTTTTTATAGGCGTCCAAGCATGCATATCTTGATTACTTCTTTTTCATCTTAATATCGATTGAGAGCAACTGTGCAATCACAAATTTGATTTTAGCAATTCTAAATGCAAGGGCAATACTTTATGCTGAAACTGTAATTGTGGAATTGGGCAACAGCTCTTTACTTGGCTTAAAAATCTATATAGCAAAGTGACTTAAGTGAAGCCTAGTACATATGATAGATCATGTTATTATCTATTTTACAAGGACACTTGAGTCGTTCCTGTTCATGTCTGTATTCATTGTAAGGAGGGTGTAGTCAGCAGTAGGCCCCAACAGTGCAGACAACAGAATGGACCAAAATAATTGATCAATATACGTCTTTCTTGAATGACACTAATAGCATATTACTAGCAGCGAAAATGCGTTATATTATTTCGCTTCAATAGAATTTTAATACGGAGAGACGAATCTTGCATATAAGAATGGCCAGTGTTAGCAGTAAACGCCATCATTAGTAAGCGTATCACAGACCAGCTTTTACATCCCATTTCAATGATCAACTTATCACTATGCGCGCCAGATGAAAGATAATATAAAGAGGCCACTGGATGTTAATACGTACCGAAACAAAAACCTAAAGACCCTCAGCGGGAAAAACAAATAAATACACTGATTACTAGTATGTTAAGACAGAATTGTGGCAGCGCTTCTTAAAGCGAATAACGAATTTTCACTCACATTATGCTCTCGAAGCCACAGAATGGGATTCTCGAATATACATGTAATGCCGATATACGGCATGGTTATGTTTGTACAAGACTTGTTCATTTTTTCTCTTATTAGCATCGACGTGCGTGGAGACATCTACACGCAATACACAGCGGTAGTTATGGATACAAGAGAAAGATAGATTTGCTGAACCAAGGCCACTTTAGTGTTTAATAAACAAATGAACATCACACGATATTTGTAGTGTGAGGCCCGGAAAATAATGTCGTCCACATTCAAGTGCCAGTATGTCAGCATAAAAACACAAAAAACGGCATCCATTTGTGTTAAATGAGCGTGTTTTTGATGGGGATTTCATGATATGAATAAGGCATTTTTCACCGAGTTCATGGTTTCGTGCGCCAAGGCACATAACGCTTTTTGTTGCTTTTAACTTTTTGTATCATCTTTCCTTCCCGATTCCAGGAAGCATTCCTACTATTGTTATAAAAAATCGCCATTGTATTTCATTTTCCTGTGGAAGATGACAATGCTAACGTGCATCAAACATACCATATATGTGAGGTTAAATTGTGGATGCGTGGACACAGTGCAATATCAGACTTCGTTCAGCCTTTGTCTAATGCAGTGTAATTTCTTTACGAAGCCACCTTCATATTGCAATGTACAGTCCAATGTCACCATATAATAATGATAATAATAATAATAAAAACAATAAGAAGAAGAAGAAGAAGAAAAAGAAGAAGAAGAAGAAGAGGAAGAAGAAGAAAAAGAAGAAGAAGAATATATGTATTATTATAGTTATTATTATTATTATTATTATTATTATTATTATTATTATTATTATTATTATTATTATTATTATTATTATTATTATTGTTGTTATTATTATTATTATTATTATTATTATTATTATTATTATTATTATTATTATTATTATTATTATTATTCATTGAAGTTTAGTCTCTTTCTAGACAGTCGAACAGCAAAACACCCTTGGAATCCCAAAAGAGTGACGCCATCACCTTACCAGCAGAAGGAGCCGACTTGGCTTCTTTGTTTTATTTCATTTTTGGCTTTTCTTTTTTTTTTTTTTTGTTTTTTTGTTTTTTTGTTTGTTTGTTTGTTTTTTTTTTGTATGTTTTTTTTTGTTTCTTTTTTTGTTTTTGTTTTTGTTTTTTTTTTGTTTGTTTTTTTTGTTTTTCGTTTTTTTTTTTCATTGTTTTTTGTTTTGTTGTTGTTTGTTTGCTTTTTTATGGGGGGGGGGATCTACGATGCTTCCATTGCTAAGACTGAAACTTGTTTCTGGTTTAAAGTGATGAATCCAGGTCTCATTCATGGTTACAAACTCATTTTACAGAAATTTCATTCCCAACTGCTTGGTTATAATGTGCTAATCCCTCTCATGAGAGATGCCCACAACACTTGCATAATGTCGAGTGGTGAATCGTCGATCAGGCATCACCATGTCATGTAACAGGGTAATATTTTCGGGAATGTTTTCTTTTGTAGTCCTGGACGCGTGTCAGCGTCAAGGCTCTCTCTGCCACGCTTGAACTCTGCAGCCCACAGTGGAAAAGGAAGGGGCATCATCCCCTTAAGTGGAGACCAAGTCAGGATGTATCTCTTTGGAGTAACCCTTTTTATTTGCAAGTACTTGATGACTGCCCTATAGCCAGTTTTGTCCGTCTCTGGTGATTTCATTGGGTAGGTTCACAGTATGGCCTGGAACAAACACACAGGTCACACTACAGTTGCATTTTTTATGTGTATGATTCATTAAGTGGTTGTACTTGTTGGTGGCAAAAGTTTGTTTCAATCTTGTCGAGATTTCCAACTTAGGCTCACAGCTTTTTAGCCAACCCTCGTATGATATAACCTTTGGAAAGTTCGGGCTAAACTTCAACCGAACCAGAACCAACAGGCCCTTAATCGTAGAACTGTCATAATCAAAACTGCATCAGCACGGAGAAGTAAATTGAAACGTTTGACATCGTAACAAGTGAAAGATTAGTGTGCGAGGGCAGATCGAAAAGTTTTATCACTTGGCCCATATTTCCGATGATACACTTACAGTTTCAACAAAGTCATTCACATTTCTCCGAAGTAATCCCCCATGTAGTCTTTACATCGTTGCATCGTCATCCTCCACTGCTGGAAGCATTGGCGATGCAGGGAAGCAGTTATGGTCCTTATCTCAAAATAGACGGCTTTGGCCAGGTCTTGGATCCGAGAAACCGCCTCCCAGCAAGCTTAGATTTAATATCGGGAGAGAGCCAGAAGTCGCATGGACCCAAGTAGGTGATATGGTGAATGTTGTACCAAAGTGACAACATTTTCATCCAGGTAAGTCTGTGTGATGCGGGCTTTGTGTGGACTAGCATTGCCATGATCAAACACGATTCCAGACTGTCTTCGAGTTTCTGCTGTTGCCAGGATATGCTTGAGAACTGTTGGCAAAAGTGAGGGAGTGTAATATGTGGCAGTGACTGTAGCCTCGTAAAGCATTGTATCGACAGTGACAGGACTATGAGAATTTAAAAAAAAATGGGGAAGATTATCTTCCTTGAACGGAAACCTGTCTTCAGGACCCCTGGAGGTGCTTCATCCTCTGTCAGCAACACCAAGTTTGAACATTTTTCCTTCACGGTGAAGAAAGAAATCCGACACGCGTCACCCGTGACATCAGGAAATCTCTTTGGGCCATTTGGTTCAAAATTCTGAAGCCATGTGCGACAGACCGACACCCTCTGCTCCTTCTGCTCTGATGTTAACTGATGAGGGACCCGTGTTGTACACTCCTCGGACCGACCAAGTTGTTCATGCGCAATGGTATTTGCACTTCCATAGCTCAATCAAAGTTGTAAGGATAAGTATCTAAGTGTTACAGTCAGGTCTTCCAGGATTATGGCTTCAGCTTGTGGTGCCATGCTGTTGGATATAGATGTCTGTGGTTTCCCAGCATGTGGTCCTCTTCAACATCACCCCTACCACCAGCAAATTGCTGAATCCATCTGGCAACTTTGCGGAAAGATGGTGCACAGTCACCATAAACCTGCACAGGCTCCTCATGAATTGGCGTTGCTGGGTGCCTCATTTATAACGCGTATAAATATAGACGCGTGTGTGCTCCTTGTCGAGATACATGTCACAGCCAGGTAGGTAGGTGCACAAAATGGCCTAGCAAATTCTACTCAAGCTTTATATACCTACCAAACTTACGAAGTAGAGAGCTAGGTTAGTCATCAGCATGATGAGAGCGAAGCAAATGGACAGGTAGCCAATCAGAATGTCCTAACGTCTGTCCAGTGAATAATGTGTGACATATGCACCTGCGTAGCAGACCAAATAAACATACACATATGTACCATGATATAGCCAAATTGGAGTCAAACATGTCCTTTCATTGACAATTTGAAATGGAAGAAGCAATTTGCTTCGTAAGCAATCTTCAGATTCACTATATGTGTATATATATATATATATATATATATATATATATATATATATATATATATATATATATATATATATATATATATATATATATATATATATATATATTACTTTCTTTTGAGGGTGCTTGTGGGGAGCATATCAGAAACCATAGCCATTTAACGGATCTATGTAAGCAAGAAGCAACAAACTTTGGGTAGAATTGGACAGTTAACTGATTTATTTTTCATATTCTGATTGCCATTTATCCACAGTTTGGAGCTTAAATGTAGGCACAAAAGTACACGCAATTATCTCCTTTAAGAAAGCCTACACATGCCATACATTTAATCCTACTCTTCAGTGGGTTAATGTAGTTTTTTATGAAATATCTTGTCACATAATAACTAAAAATCTGGGACAATGGCTCTTCAGACATTCGCAGATGAAATATTTTGAACTTCATCTTGTCTGATGTGACTTGCCGTGAAATGCCAGCTAATTACTTCCAGGTGTAAGAGGATTAACAGGCCTTTTTTACCCGACAGGGCTGAGGATAAATTTCAACACTTGAGACGTCAAGCTGCTTTAGATGTGAGTGACAACACGAACATCTGGAAAATTCATAAACATTAAGAGCGATCTGGAGAATAAAGTAGCAACAATTCCTATTAAGACGATCGTGAAAAATCGTTACAGAAACAAAACGTCAGCCGAGTGCATTACATTTGATATTGCCAAGAAAAGCAAGTCACGAAAGATCACAATTATCAAATTAGGGGGGAAATATGAATCCCACATGTGTGCAAGTTCATTAAGAAATACTCCAGTGCGGTATTTGTACGAGCGTTTACATCCATTTACACGCTCGAATGATAAAGTCCCACATTTTCTATTTGACGGCAGTGGGAAGTTTATTATTATTATTATTATTATTATTATTATTATTATTATTATTATTATTATTATTATTATTATTATTATTATTATTATTATTATTATTATTATTATTATTATTATTAGAGGGCGCAAGATATGCGTTCGATATGAAAAAAAAAGTGAATTCCCCGATTATCCTATTTAACACTATTTTTAGGTGCTCTATTAAAACTTTTACTAATTCTATCTATTTTAGAGCTCGCTGCTGCGCAAAGTGTAGATACTGTCTTGCCAGCATGTTTAGTGGATGCAAATACTGTTTACAAGAAGTCTCCTTGGAGAATTGACACGTAGTTCTGCACTATTTAGCTTTTGCTAATTTTATGTTGCGTATTCAGGTTGCACTGAACGTAAAGATATCAATATCAGATTTTTTTTTCAACTTAAGGCGTCCATGGCACGCTCTGCCACATAACGAATACAGTTTACTTTAAAATTGTTGCCACTGAATTTTTACTGACATTTTACAGACGTAAGACAATATTTCTAATACAGCATAGCCCTGGAAACATTAATCAATGTTGCTTTCAGAACCAGCAAATGTAATCTATATAATCATATGTTTCTCTAATATAATCTTATAATTTACAGGTATAGTCTGTATTCATCTGCATGTTTTGAACAGATAACAGTTTGGCTAAGCTGGAACAAAGAAAACCTGACATTAAATGACAAGATTGTATTTTGCGCAAATATTTGAGTAATAAGTCCGTCAGGTACATTTGTGCGCTTCAAGGACTTCGATCGGATCATGATATGTATTGATACCGCACATTATTTGAGGACAAGTCAAAAGGAAATCTCCCATTTCGGAGGTAAAGATATAGAATAATATTGTTATCTCAACGCTGATACACATTATAGTTAGGGACACCATGTGAAAGAAATATAAGTTACAGGCAATACGCCCTTTATATAAAAGTAATACTTTGTGCCCTACGGGAATCACCAGTTGGTTTACAGGCTCAAAGAACAGTACGAAGCTCCATATGCGTAACAACATTTTATGTTAGAAAGCCTGTATAAGGCACTCCAGCATAATCCGTATAAGAAGACGACAATTGCAGACCATGTGCTGTACACAGCGCGTGTTATTGATCAAATATATGGCTTTCTGGTGATGCTTTTGTAAGGGATGTTCAGTAGAGTATGCGGCATTACGCAGATGTCAAAATACGAGCGACCTGACTAGTACGCCCGTCTGTGCAGGAGCATCAAAACAAGCAGGACAGAAGGCAAGATGCATCCAAATTTAATTCCTGTCAGAAGAGCTCTCGAGCGGAAAATAAAATATATTTGGAGTGAAGCGGCTTGTTCTTTATAACACATTTTTCTCTATACGCCAGGCCAGCCTAGTTTCTTTGCAATAATTCAAGTACATTTTATTGGTTCAATCGCAGTTCCCCCTGCATCCATACATCCACCTGGTAATTTAGATGTACGTGATGTGTCCAGAGAATGCCAAGACGTTATGTTTGCCATAATGAGACATCTGCTTGAGGCAATGGTGGATTTGCATGATTATTTAGTCAATGTGATCTCAAGGTTGATTCTGAAAGCAGCGGACAATGGTACAGCGCTGAAGTCCTTTCTTCTAACTTTTACGTTTTTTCTTCTACCTGGATATGTCATATGGTTATATGCACGATATGACATGACAGCTTTGAAAGCAGAATATTAACGTGAAAGTCTAGGAACACCGGTCCCGGCATTTTTCTTTTCCCAAATGTGTATTCGTTTCTTTACAGATAATTTGTGTGAAAATTTCTTCAGGGGGAAATGAGATCGAACGGCACGTTTGAGAAATGTTTGTCTTCAGTTACCGTTCCGAAGGGAATGGAAGGAACATAGCAGGTCCACCGCCACGCGTCTAAATCTAACAACCGGTAAAAAATTCACAAAACTTATCTGCCGGTAAGATCAGAGAAAACAAATAATATCGCAAGGTTTCGGTGGTAACCGTACGTTCCATGTAACTTGCATGTTTAATTACAACGCAATTAATGCCCGTCGAATCTACAATTAACTCTTTCAGTGCCGACTGGAACTTAATTCGAACCACTTAAAAGAAATACTCTGAAATGTATTGTTCGAATCTGTAATTTACTCTTTCAGCGCCGACTGCGACTTAAGTTGAACTACCTGAACGAACTGCTCCAAAATGTACTAAGGATGCTAGATTCCTATTCCTTGTGAATATACCTCTCATTTCAGTACCAGCATGCCTGGAGTTACATAGAATATACCAGTCCAGTTTAACTGCTTTCCTCAGCGCGGTATGTCCAAAGCGCGCCAAGAAAGCTGTTAATGCTATCCACAATGTGGCACTGAAAGGGTGAAAGACTCCTCCATATATTTTGCCTGTTCGTTCGATCTGTCTGTCTGTCTGTCTGTCTGTCTGTCTGTCTGTCTGTCTGTCTGTCTGTCTGTCTGTCTGTCTATCTATCTATCTATCTATCTATCTATCTATCTACCTACCTACCTACCTACCTACCTACCTATCTATCTATCTATCTATCTATCTATCTATCTATCTATCTATCTATCTATCTATCTATCTATCTATCTATCCATCCATCCGTTCGCCCGTCCGTCCGTCCGTCCCTCTGTCTGTCTGCCTATCTATCTATATATCTATATGTCAAAAAAGTTCAGCTCAGTTTATTAGAATAGAGACAATACTGATTCTGAAAACAAGTTGTGTTTCTGATATCAGCTGGAACACCTTCTCTGAGTGAATTGTTGCTTTTCCGATATGTGATGCCAAAAAGGAGTCGTTGCTTCTAAGCCTCTTCGTGTTCATTCCACTCAGGAACTACTTTAGTTCAATTGTTTTGATAACATATACATTCATATCCTGCATCGAGACAAGGTTGTATATTACTATCGCTATAACTTTACCAGAACACTGTTCCTTACAATAAATATCATATTGCACTGGATTCAATCACAAGGGATATTAGTAGCATTGAGTTTCTCATCGAGTGACATTTTATACACAATGTACAAATTGATTCTTCCCGTACTTCATGCGCGTCATGCAGTTTTGGTCCATTGAGAGCTGAAACAAATTCTGAAAGCAATATTTTTAAATCAAACATGATTCTCACAGGTAAGTGATTGGACAAATTAGCATCATCCTGCAGACATAAATATCCATGATTCGGTCACTGAGGTTTTGGGACACAATGATATGATCAATGGTTGATCTTTCGCCGTTAAATTACTTTCGTATGTGCAATCTATAGTGTCTTTATTATGGAGCAATGCACGCCGCAAACCATCCCACGCAAGTGACGATTTCAAATGGGCTGCGTTCATTGACCCTTACCGCGAGAAAACTGCATTGAAATTACCACCAAATACTACACGAGCTAGCTTAATCTTAAGCACAAATTACGTACGAAACCTGATTCAAGATGCCATTGAATTATACAGTGTGACTACCGTGAGTTGTTGAGTCATACGGCATGTATGAATTCACCACTAGAATTTGGTACCCTTCAACTTTAATGATAAATAGTTCATATTTGTTTTGATTCGAACAAGAATGGCGCAACATTACATTTGATATCTCATTTTATAGTGTGATTGATTTATCGTTCTTGTAAACGGTTTATCAAGATGACCGGTAGTTTGAATGCTGAGAAGAGCCGTGTCACTGGAAATGAGGAGATCTCCTCTGATATTGTAGTGCTGGAGGATTGTGCAACACTGTGACCTGATAAATATTTATAAACGTCTATATGATCCGTAGCGGGGACACGCAGTGGTTGTAGCAGGCGAACGGAAATTCCAAATGGTGCAGACATGTAATACTGGTGCAAGTTCAGACAACACCCAGGCTGCGGATTTCCCCGAGCCGTTCAGTTGGGACATTTGAAAAACCTCTGTCACCACAGACGTGCCACAGGGAATAGCTAAGGTGAGAGATACTGAATTACTACAATATGTCAGATGTACGCTACACATGTTTGGTGTGACCGCAACATGAAGTATCCGAGATCCCGCTACAAAACTTTGGAAGCGAAAAAAAAAAAAAGGGATGTAACAAGGAAAATGTTTTTCACACAGCCAAGAAAATGCCCACTATGGCGTTTACAAAGGAAAATGACAATCGCGCACAAACAGAGGTTCTGGATGAGACCAAGCTGAGAGAAAGACTAGGTGAGACTGGTCCGAAGAAAACTTGTCAGGATGCTATTGCTTTGTACTTATACACGCAGAGTAGAATCTCGGACTTTTCAAAGGAGTTGTTAATTAATGGAAGCTGGTTCGAGATTAGTTTCATTGAGAACAGAGCAAGGGCTACCCAAGAAAAGTGGATACAGAACCGGTGTCGTAAAAGATGCTGGTCTAGTAAGGAACCGTGCTATAGTAAAGCTGAACTAAACGATCAAAAAGTTGAAGATAATGCCCTGAGACAGGGAATAAAAAACTTCATTGTGCTGTGCAAAGGTTGAGGCGTCAAGTAAAAAGTGTAGAGTTACGGCATCATAGATAAACACAAAAAAGGACTTGCTTTTGAATACAGATAAAGGTACTGACAAACAAAATATTGTGATTGAAGGTTGTCATCCAAAGACTGTGCATGGAAAGTCTATGCATACTGGTAAAGAATGTGACAGACATGATCTATATGAATGTAAGCCTAAGGGTGATCAGATTGAAGGATTTCAAAAAGAAAAACTGCTGATTATAAGAGTCAAAGAAAAGCAAGAGAGTGAGAGAAAGAGAGAGAGAGGGAGAGAGAAAGAGAGAGAGAAAGAGAGATAGAGAGAAAGAGAGAGAGAGAAAGAGAGAGAGAGAAAAAGAGAGAAAGAGAGAGAGAGAAAGAGAGAGAGAAAGAGAGAGAGAGACAGAGAGAGAGAGAGAGAGAGAGAGAGAGAGAGAGAGAGAGAGAGAGAGAGAGAGAGAGAGAGAGAGAGAGAGAGAGAGAGAGAGAGAGAGAGAGAGAGAGAAAACACCTTGATCAAACAAAGGTCAAAGTTAAGTCCAAGTATTCATTCTATATCAAATAGCCACAAGACCACTAAGTTAAGGACCGGCAAACATACCAAATTTTAAGTGGATAGTGTGCTGGTCTATGACAACCCACCTAGAGCTATACAGGTTGTTTCTGTCACATATAGTGAAGACACTGGGGAACTTACTTTGCATTCTTCTTTCTAGAAATCCCCCCAACCCCCCTAAGAAAATAATGCATTTCAAACGTGGTTTAGTGACAAAGCCTACAAACACAATGAAAAAAAATACAGGCTGGTCACATGGTAACAAAAAGAAATGCTGATACTAAATTTGGTACGAATAAACACGAATAACTGACTTCTGGCAACCCACCTACAGCGATACAGGCTGTGCCCCTCACAATTAGGGAAGACACAGGTGAACACACTCTGTGTTCTTCTTTCATTTTGTGGGTTTTATTTGCTGAATATTTAGCGTAGACAAGGACCGGCTACTCCGAGAGACATTTTGGGTACAGCCACAAAAACATATTTTGGGTAGTTACCTGCTGAAGATCCTTTAATTTATTTGCGCTAATACAGTCTATGACAAAATTCTACGGATGAACATGTGCAGTATGGACAATAGTTCTCCCATATGTATATAACTTAGACAGTGACAGGTTAGCTTATGGGGAGTAAAGAGTTCGGACTGTGGGATAGGGTAATGCCTACCAGAGGGTGGTTCTGGACAAAAAGACACAAATACAATGACAATAACCAGGGTAATGAGCGCACATTAGGATGACTTTTCACCGTGGAAACGACAACTTTTGCGCTTGTTGGGGAGACAAGTGGTACAGCAGTTGTGATAGTAGGCAACACGTGGAATTGCGTAGCATTAGACTGGTTGCTTGTCTAAAAATAAACAAAAAAGGGCATGATATCACAACAGCAAAATTAGTTGTACCCTGGGTTTTGCAGACACGTTGAAAGAGAAATCCTTTAAGCCAGACAATCTTTTCTGGAGAGATTGTTTCTGGGACAGTATATATTGGGGCTACCTGAAACACAGAACTGTTAGTCATAGACATATGAGGGGCGGGGGGTATGGAAATACAATAATTATTACTATGGCGAACCTAATGGCTTTTTATAGCCGATGGACTAAAATCAAGCCCAGAATACTAATGTTTATTAGCAAAAGACACGTTACTGGTAAAGTTAGACCTTTTATATGATATTCGTATGTGGATCGTACCTGCTACCGATGCTTTATGAATCAAGTACGATGGAAATTGTGAATTGTGAATAATTTTCCTAAATTTGATTTTTATGCCATTAAGTCTTACGAATAAAAAAAACATAACAAAACAAAACAAAACAAACAGCGACGTATATCATTCATGGTCAGCTGTCGTTACAGCCATATTTGTATCATATACTTGATAAGAGTTACATGGTAACTGTAAGTGGGCATTGGCTTCACTCTTTTGACTAAAAAGACTGGATAATTTAGATCCAAACTTATATGTTTGTTCAAGGTCGATCTCTTATTTGACGAACATAATGTTAGGAAGGGGAAGGGCGCAGTTTGCCATCTGTTGGTGCAAAGATTTACACTGCAGTACCATAGTAATGAAGCATGTTGTGCACGACCGTATTTGCAGTATTGAATTTCGAATGAATGATCAATGTGAAAGTGTAAATGTTATTCATATATAAGCTGCTGATTGGTAACATGACGCTATATACAGAAGTATTGGACGAGTTGGAAGAAATTGTTCAACTATATCCAAAGGGCCAGTTTTTTTTTGTGGCGGGTGACTTTACAGCGCACGTGCGTGACTCCGGAGTGAAATAGTGAACCCTTTGTGGTAATATGTCGAAGTTGCGTGCATGTGCGCGCTCGACAAGATGCTGGTGGCACATTAATACAAATTTAGGTATGGGATCCTGAAGTAAATACGTTGCGCATCAGCAAGTATTGCTTTGTACCTAGTCAAGTATGACCTGTTTGAACATGCGTGTGAAATGCTCAACAGCAGGTCAGTCTTTCAAAGCAAAACGTGTATGGAGGCAAAAAATTAAAAACAGACTATGCCGAGATAAGAGACCAAAATGGGAAGCTACAGTGCAGTGTAGTACGAAGCATTTCAAGGCAGTACTTGTTATAGAAAAAATAAAACAATCTCGGTGGTAGTTGTTTACGCACGGTGAGCCATCGCTACTGCGATGTATCACACTCACGGTGACACTTATTTTTGGAGGGCACAGATTAAGTTATATTCCGATAGCATGGAGCAGATGCTCCTAAGGCAAACATCATGTGACACGCGTGAACAAAGAGAAATAGAACAATTAAGACATTTTACCTCATTTTGTGACAAATACTGGTATACCAGAGCAAGGATACTCACAGAAGTGGTAATTATTTTCCATACTTTGAACGCCTTGATGGAGATCAACAGCTTTGTATAGTATTTAGGAGTACTCACAAAAATGTTACCGGGCTGCGACAATTTGATATGATGAAAATAGTATATACTTATGTTTCATGTATAAATTACGAACAAATAATCCAGGAAAAAGTGAAGCACTATTATTGGGACAACACAGGAACAGCTAAAATGGTAGGAAAATGTGCTAACGTTTTTTCTCTACAGTAGTATTTCAATTAGCCTTTTCCATTTGATATGGGTATCCTCAATTTTATATTTCTTTGAGTTGTCGATTATATACCTGTAATGATCCGTTTGTTTGGCACTATGTATCAATTGTGCACTGTTCTGTGTTCAGCCACATGCAATATTCATGTATCTCTCCGAGAGAATGGGGGCAATACAGAATACACATACATGCACATATGCATACATATAATTGCACATCCTTCATACGGCATCTACTAACTCATCAGAATTAACTCATCTTCAATTATACCCAAAATACCATGGGCTATAGTTTGTTGTATTCTCGTCTTCAAATAGACCCATTTGTTCACGAAAGAACACATGTTCTACAACAAGAATAACATTAATACCTTCCATCAAATCTTGAATATACAAATCTACTGCTGCCTTGCCCATCTGAATTATATGTAGTGATGCATAGATTGAGCATTTTGCAGATAATTTTGAAAAGAAGTTGAGCCAAGAAGACGTGTTTATCGGAAAGAGCCTCGCAGTTTCTAGGCAGGATGTACTTTCTTATCCTTACCCTTTCGAGCGACATCGTTTCACAAAATAGAAACTTATTTTGACACAGGAGCAAAATTAGTTGGAATAATTGAAAGTTATCTTGCGTTGAAATATGTTGAAGATCCCGTACTTTAAACCAATTGCCAAGCAAGTTTGACGTCGATTATCGGTATTAGATGATGACTCCAATCTCTATATAAACAGGCATCGTTTTGGTACTGTAGCTCCTCTGAATCCATAAGTGAAATTTTTGTCCCTGCCAGCAATAACATTTCGTTGACGATTTTACTTTACACAAACTTTCTCCTGGCAGTAGTGAGTGGACCTAATTCATCAGAGTCAACAGATATGTCCCACCAATATCGGGGAGAGGCATGTCGCAGTGTATTGGTTAACCTGTCCACAGACAAGTTTCTCTAGGTTTGCCCCGATGAAGATCGCCTAAAAAACAGCCATAGAAGAGGATGCCTGTACGCTTGGACCTCGTCCGCACCCCCTACCACGTCCCCCGGCTTATGAGGCGACCATGCTTAGGTCTGTTGGAATTACTAGGAATTGTAGCTGTGTCTTTCTGTCCAGAACCACTGACCAGTAACCATAACCCTATATCACAGTCAGAACTCCTTACTCTCAATAAGCTAACTTGTCCCTGACTAACCTATATACATATGGAATTACTATTGTCCATATTGCGCACGTTCCTCTGTAGAATTTTGACATAACCTATTGACCCAAAGAAATTCAAGGGTCTTCAGCGGGCTACTACTTAGAATATGTTTTGGAGCCTTTACCCCTACATGTTTCTCTGAGAAGCGACTCCTTGTCTAAGCTAAATATTCCACAAAGACAAAACACATAATAATGAATAAATATGAACATGCCAAATGATAAATTTCCTAATTACGTAAAGATCTGCTTATAAATGCAGAGCTTCATTATCGAAGAAGAATACCTGTCAAACAAAACATAATTGCAAAATTTGTATAGTACAGACTCAGAAAAAAAAGACAATGTGACTTACCCCTGAACCAGTATGTACCGTTTTTGGCTGGACAGCTTTTCCTAGCTATACCACCTGCCAGTGTATAACTGAAGTGAAACCAAACTGGGGCATTACATTCGGTGCCAGTGATTGTAAAATAAACAGTTGCAGCTAGATTACCCGTACAAGCCGAGGGAAATCAAGTACTGCATCAATAGACATCCTGCACCAGAAATGTAAAACAAACTCCGCGATGACACCTTCTCCTCCCGTTGGAAGTCTCCAAACACATAAGCTCCATCTCTGCCAGCCCTGAGTCAATGTTACAAAGTAATGAGTCAGGTTTGTGTAATTTGGATTTTAAAAAATACTGTCAATTTTGAGTAATTTTTAATGTTGAGTAAATGTACATTTAGGCATGCCAGAAAAAAAAAAAGAAAGTCATTAGCATTTTAGTCGAAAACATGTCATCAAAACGATTTTTAAACACGATTTTAAGTACAATTAGGCATATTTGTAACCGTCGTAGGCAGCTGCTTACTACCGATAGCTCCAGGGGGGTTTAACCTGGGGAAAAACATGTAAGTATAAAATGTCTGAAAGGTGAACATTAAAACAGAATGATGCAAAAGATAAAATTAAGTAGCAAAACAGGCAAGTCTAAAATCTCTTAAAATTATTGAAGCCCAACCTTCTAACCATCTCTGGATATTTACAGCAAAATTAGGTGAAATATGTAAACAAAAGTACATCTTTGAATCCTTCTGACTCAAGTTTATGAACAACAAACTGGGTTCTAGATGCAAAGTCTTGAAATTCAGAATGAATACGACCACATCCCAAAATCTGTGACAAAAACGTATTATATCCAATAGGTTCCGAAATATCACTGTCCGGAAAAGGACAGTCAACTACTTCAAAGTTAAACACATTTATTTTGTGACAGACTTTAAAGCAAAAACTGTCATTACGGACCTGAATATCCAAGTCCAGAAACACATTTCTGAAACCATCTGAAATGTTACCTTCCAAATGGATATCTTTCGGGTAAATTTCTTTAGCAATTTGACTTTAATTTTGTACATTTTAACAAGCAATGTCACAAATCTATATTTTGCGTTGTTTGATAATTTTGTAGCCATTCGAAAGCTTTTTTCAGCAATTTACCCTTATACGTAAATTCAAGCTACGTTAAATATAAATCTGCCAGTTACAAGGAGCGGTTGCTACCCATTGAAATGCCTTTTATTTAATTGAAAAACCAATGGTCCGCAGTGAACAAAAGTATTATCCAAAAAATATTTTATGCCACCTAGCAAAGTTCCAACAGTGTAATATTTAACATTACTTTTTGAATATTTATTGCGTGACCAATATGCTTTCTTGGTATATGAATTTATTTATTGATCTATCATTTACCATTATGTTTAAAATATTTTCTTATTACTTCTGAAAGAGACCTTTTGACTTCATCTATGGGTAGATTTCTGTACAGTGTAGAGGAATCGAAACATTTGATAATGTTTGCATTTAAATATTTGATTTTGTATACATAGTCGGAGGAATGTAATTTGTCATACTATTATTTGATTGTAGACATCAAGGTAGATGTTACATTGGTATTTAGCTGTTACCCTGTACTTTGTCAGTCAGAGAAGTAGAACTTCAAACCGGAGTTTGTTTTACAGTAACATCATTCATTTGAGTCTCTATGTCATTTGCAGTAGGATCTTTGAATATCACACTTTCGACGCTAGAAAGTTAATTATAGGTCTAGAAAGCGGATTTGTGTCGTTTGAAAACCTTGACTACATACAATTGGAGCACAACCACAAATCTACATTTCGTCCTGATTTTCTCTGAAGACAAACACCATACATTTATTTATTTATTTATTTATTTATTTATTTATTTATTTATTTATTTATTTATTTATTTATTTATTTATTCATTTATTTATTCATTCATTCATATATTCATTTATCTATCTATCTATCTATCTATCTATCTAGCTAGCTAGCTATCTATCTATCTATCTATCTATCTAGCTAGCTAGCTAGCTATCTATCTATCTATCTATCTATCTATCTATCTATCTATCCATCCATCCATGCATCCATGCATCCATGCATCCATCCATCCATCCATTCATTCATTCATTCATTCATTCATTCATTCATTCATTCATTCATTCATTCATTCATTTATTTATTTATTTATTTATTAATTAATTAATTTATTTATTTATTTATTTATCTCTTTATACATTTATTCGCCCGGGGACTCCATCAGTGTAAACCCACTGTTCTTGTAGGGACTAAAACATATTAACAAAAAAAATATATTATACTAGTAACAAAAAGTATTTGCATGTCAAATCTATCCATCACCAACACATATTAACCCTTCAAGAGTTGACAATCCAATGCCCTTTCTGCATTTGGACTTAACATTTACAAGTGCTGTAGCCTGCCTGGTGTCAGTCTGAACTGGATTCCGGCAAAGGTAGCACCAAACTAGAAAGTGCGTTTTGTAAAACTTCATTTTGACCTTTGGCAGGACCAACCATGAACAAACGCTTCGAGCAAAAAAGGAATGGCTCTGATTATTGACCATAAAATTAAAAGAAAATGAATAGTAAAGAGCACTTATTGTAGTGTCCAGTATGGGTCATCCAAGTGAATTGAAGACGCGTGGTTATTTAACACCATAGACTACCTAGCACCAACCTACCTACTCTTTTGCAGAGTTTAAACAAAGGCTAAAGTTGAATTTTTGTGGTATTGGACCATGCCAACCACATAGAATCAAGATAAGAAAGTACAAATGCATTGAACTATTTTTGTTCAGTGATCCAATGAAAGACCCTTGGAAGTGCTACATGTACTACGCAACTAGAATCTGGATCTTATCTTGGCAACAGTGTTTGTAAAGTGAGTAGAAGATTTTAGTGTACTGCCAGGCCAAATCCAAATGCACTCAAACAAGTTTAGAATAATAATTCACTGTGTTGTTATTTCCACGGTTTGGTGCCATCAGCGAAATAAGCGAAAATAAGAATACAGCAAATTAAAGCAATTTACAGTATACTTCTAATGGTGCACGTGCTCAGTCACTGTACCATCTATGCTGAGATTTAGTTGCTCTGCATTTCGTAACC
Organism: Hermodice carunculata; assembly: GCA_964020975.1. Lineage (NCBI taxonomy): Eukaryota > Metazoa > Annelida > Polychaeta > Eunicida > Amphinomidae > Hermodice > Hermodice carunculata. Next base: position 117,320 of record CAXHWN010001934.1, on the reverse strand, counting down.
TTTAACTGATCCCATTTTAGTTTTGACTGTATTCTCAAACACTTGCTGCTAACCATTTTTATACAATGTGTTGGTCATAAATAAGAACATTTTTGAACTGCTAGACCTCCCGATTACTGTTTAACAATGCCATATAGTCAGCATTGCGCACTGTTGCGCACTTTGTCGGGAAGTCGGACAAGTCATAAAAATGTAAAGAGAAGTGGGCCTAAGATCAAACCTTTCTGGACAGAACTGTATTTTGGTTGAATGTCAGAGACTCAACTATTAACACTTACAGCTTCAGTTTAGCCTGAAAGACAAGAATGAAACCATTAGTGCTCGGTTCCCTCGATACCATAACAAAGGGTTTTATCCAGGAGTATGACAAGATGAACTGTATTGAAAGCATTTGGGGAGTGTGAAAATATCACTCCTTTATAGTTTCCTGTATTCATTTGGTGAAGCATAGTTTTGCTACATAAGTCGAAGACGTGTTTTTGGAGAAGCCTGGACGAAATCCGCATTGCCACATAGTAAGCAGTTTGATGATCTTAAAGGAAACAATACAGCTGATCATGAAGAGCCTGCTAAAGTATTTTCATGGATTCAACAGACAGAATCAAGATAGGGCTGTTATGATTGGTGCCATCTCTTCTTCCACTTTGTCTACACTGTTCCATTACACTTGGGGCTTGTGAGGGTTTTTGACAGTTTTTGCCTGAGGCCATGTCTGGGTTTCAAAAGGAATAGCATCATAAGAACTGGGAAAATGGTTTGCGAGGTATTAGGGTGCAGGGCTTGAAGGGAACAATCTCCAAAACTTACATAGTCATCAGAAGTATAGCACAAATTCCCCTGCGGGGCCTCTAGTCATTCATATTAAGTTAAAAACCAACTGTAGTAAAATTGTCCTGCCTTAATTCCCATTTTTACCTATTTATTATTATTATTATTATTATTATTATTATTATTATTATTATTATTATTATTACTACTACTACTACTACTACTACTATTATTATTATTATTATTATTATTATTATTATTATTATTATTATTATTATTATTATTATTATTATTATAGGACACTGCCGAATCGCCAATTGTAGGAAGCAATTTGCATGGCAGATAAACATTTTCCTGTGGTGACATGAGGGCCTGACTTCATGAAACCTGAACGCTACCTGTTAATTGTTCATGTTAATCATTAAATGCTGAAATTATGGTTTTTGGTTTATACATTGTATTTATAAAGCAAGAAAAAAAAATAATACAAAAACTTCGAATACACTTGGGAACTGTTTTCTTTATTCCGTGTTTTTCTGTTTGCTTGAAACATATATATACAAACTTTAAGCATTGAGGATATATCCGAAAAATGAGCAAGCAAAAGTCCAAATTTTCACGCTTTAGTGTGGAACAACAGGGAAAATATAAATATAAGCAACGAATTTTATTAGCGCTGCGTTCATGCGTTTACACTAATTGAAGGGGTTGACCTGCATTTATCACGGAACAGGTGAAAATCCGTGTCAGCTAAGTCACGCTATATTGGCGCATGGACGCAATAAAAATAAAGTTCATTTCATAAATGTACTCTGCCAGGAGGTGCATTAAACACATTTCTTGTGCACAAAAGGTGCAATCCGTCCAGTTTTTATAATGCGAGGATGATTGCGCGTCCCTACACGGGCAAATATATCTACGGGGCTTAAAATTACAAACGTCCCTTGTCTATCAAAAGACATTTGTTCTTTCAAATCTGCCATTTTTTTCTCAATTTTTCTTTTGTTCATTTCTAGCTATGTACATATATGAAACGTGTGCGAATTTTGAATAAGAACATTACCAGTTTCAGCATACCAGGATGTTGCCATGGTAGTAGAGCTGAACAAGAGAAGGTACATATACAGGTTCCACTGCGCCGTGAGATAGATAGGCACATCTGATGCTCTATAATTTTGATCATGGAATTACAATTAGGACACAGCATCGGTAAGAACACCTTCTTCCTTGAGCCTTGAAGATTCACCCGGATGCAAATGTGCCTGCTTTCATGTTTTTACTTTTGTATCTCGTCATTATTTGGAGGTGTTGCACTTCGTGTCCGGGGCAATGCATTGAGCATCAGATAGACAGACCTTGCATCGCTCAACAGTGAATGTATTTCTATTGAAATTCTTTTGAGTAGCGGAAAGGTTACTAAAATACTATTAGGTGTTTTTATCGTCCCTCGGGTCAGCTGGCAACGGAGAGGGATCTGTGCAAGATAGGTCATCTTTCTCTACCCCTACTGCCTTAAACCTAACCCCAAAAGCATCATCTTACCGAGCGATCGCAGGCCCGCCCGTCGACTCCATCCAAGTTAACAGCGAACGTAGTCAGCGTCCCTTTGATTGCATCACCCAGAATACCTTTTTAAATTCATATCAGGTCATATCTGCGTCTCAGAATACTTCTCAAGTCTGTTGGATTTAATGATTACCCATTCCCTTGGTTACATCCCGAGCTCAGGTATTCTCCAACTGGTCACTCTATGATCTTTTTCTTGTTTGCATTTTTTCTATTTTAAATTAAATTGACCGACTTTCTAAACGCACGTTCTGGGATTGCAAGCGAGCTGACATTGATTTATTAAATGAGGCTTGACAAGGTGCTGCTTTGGGCACAGGTTATGCGCGATACAATGATTCTGTTGATGACATATTTTTCATTTTAGCTTTCACCATTTGTAGATGCCTGTAAACAATGCTTACTTTATCGTCAAATATAAGTAGAGCCGACACACACGCCTTGGTGACCTATAAAATAAAGAGTAATAAGGCAGCGCAACCATGCATGGAGGAGCTACTTGCAGCGGCCTTACTCAACAGCCCAGACCTTACACCCCTTTTCTGCAGATTAACATTCAGTGTACTTTTCAGTGTTATAAAAGGATGCTCGACATGACCGTAAACACAATCATGAAATCGTTACATTATATTTTGAAATTCTCCTTCCCGATTTAAACTCCTATTATGATCCCTAAAAGGTCGGCTTTTAGTGAATCTAGTGGTGTGTACAAAACATTTTCTGGAAACTAAGCTGCATCTCTTTTAATTGAAAATGGAAATACGTTCTCTGTGAACATCAAAACGTGTGAGATTTTAATAGATGCTAATTTTCAGCTCGACTTTGATAATGTTGAAAACAAAACAAAAAAGTATTGTGAACCCTCCATACTAGCTCCGTCTGTGGGCCTGCCAGCTCCTGATATTTGTCATCTGTGCCAAAATTGATCAATAGTAGCTTACAACCGTCAGTTTTCTTTCCTAAGAAGGAACCTAATGTATGGCCAATGTTTAACAGAATGAAGGCAATTTTTTGTCCAGACTCTTTTTGGTTCATATTGTATCAAACGTTTTTGATCGCTTGGTTTATAAAGTATTTCACAAGAATACTTGACTAAAAGGTGTCTCTTAATGACACGCAAATCCATGACTTTAAGCAAAACAAACTCCGCTGTTGTTAACTGACTTGTCTGAATACTTCACGCTGTCCTCAACGGCCTTGAATTGGTAGAGGTTATCATGATTTTTAAGATATACCTAAAGCCATGTTGACTATAGCACTTACAGTGATTTGTGCTGTATGGAAACAAATTAGAAGAACGGGCAATTCCAGTTTGGGATGTGAGGATGCGATCGTCGGAGTTATGTAGGTCTAACCTGTTTGTTTAATCTGAAACATGCAATGCGCGATAAGCGTGCTACTTCTATTTAGGCAGTTGAAGGGAAAGGCTATGTCCAGAACATTGCCAGAGGACAGTAACAGTAATGTGCATTTTAAAACACGACATTAAAAGGAATCACAAAAATGCAACATCAAAATAAACATGGTCGTGCGTTCTTCTTTAAAAGGTTTCTCGGTTCATGCTTTTTCATATGTTAGCAACACTCCGTGATAAAAGCCCCCATTTGCCACTTTATCACACTGATGGCAATATTGGTAGAAAATGGGATGTCAGTTTTTTTTTCTGTTTAATTTAGTTTACGGTCACGCTTAAAGTGTGTACATTTTCAACTAACTACTTGGAAACATATTTTTTAAAGAGCAGATATGACGGAAGATAAAGATATTTATCAATTACACAAGTATCACATAAAAGGATTGAGAACCCGGGCTGTGAGATACAAACGAAGTTGAGAGAGAGAGAGAGAGAGAGAGAGAGAGAGAGAGAGAGAGAGAGAGAGAGAGAGAGAGAGAGAGAGAGAGAGAGAGAGAGAGAGAGAGAGTTTATTAGCTGCTGTGACCTCTCATTTGCTGTAAAGTTTTATCAACGGCATAGAGTGCGTCTTTGGTGCATACGCGTTAAATATTCACGCCCACAAGCAACGCATGTAGTAGTATGAGACCATTACGTGTCAATATTGTGGTAAAAATGAGTTCCATTCGAAAATCGCCCAAATCTTGACGATAAATTAAACAACACGAACATCACCTGATATGACAACAAGGCTTGGATATCCAACACGCAATACATTATTTGTCGAATGTCTAATGAGGATAAGATGTCATATTGGCAACATTAAAATGATGACTGTCGTGAAAAATAGAAGCGGACAGCAGATGTCAACAATGCTGGCGAAGTCAAAGGTCTCAAAATCACACAAAACTCTAGCAAAGCCAATTACCCTTGACACATACATTGTAGACACCATAACCTGGCCCGATCAGGATCTCACTATCCATATAAGGGTAATTTACGATGTGAAATCATCACCTTTGTCATGTAATTTCAACTTCCATTCACTATCGTCATGATCATTGCGTTTAGTAATGAGCATACAATACCATTTTCTGTAGTTTCTTATAATTCCAAATCTTCAGGGAACATATATGCGAAATATAATCTCAAAAAATGTTTATTATTGATGCTTAATAATACATTTTTCATAAATTGTCTACTGTTTTCACAGTTTAATAAACAAAACCCTATGTTCATATATTAAAAGAAATATAAATCGGCCAAAGGAAGTGCACAATTGGTATCAATTAGAAAACCAATTGTCTGTCTAAATATTCAACCTCCAAAATTAATATATATGTTATCAAAAAAAAACAACAAAATTAAAAAAAACAAAAACAAAAAAAAAACC
>CAXHWN010001934.1:102200-107200 GCA_964020975.1 Hermodice carunculata | reverse complement strand
GTCGTCGGCCGTTGCTTGCTAGAATTTAGAAGCCCCTCCCATAACTAGGAAACAACAGTGAAAGGTACATCGTTTCACCTTTGTTTGAAGTAGATTTTTTTTAAATGATTCAGGAAAACATAATCCATATTCATACATTTCAGCCCAACAATGACAGCAAAGAGATTCAAGGGTTACCAAAACATCAACATTCATCTTCTAGCACCAACGTGATGAAACAAGTTCCACTCCTGACCAGGCAGTCACCCATAAAGGGCAGTTGGTGGTTAGAAGATACACCTACAAGAAGTAAATTTGTAATGGGTTTACATTTGGTGGTGCGGGAAGCTAACCAAGCAAGGGGCACAAAGATTTATAGTTACAGGAAGCCAGAGACAATGTCTTCAAAATTGAAAAAAAAAAAAAAATGGCGAAGCTAAGGGAATCATAGAATATGAGCTTCACTGAAGACATTTAAACTCGGATTCCCCTTATCTGATAGCTCACAGAACCAGATAAATAAGTTTCAAAATTGTTTACATCTTTTGGGAAAAGTAGTTGAGACGTTAAAATGTCTTAGAAGATTAGCTCTTTTGTTACAATGTGTGTTTACTGAAAACAAAATGGAGCTGTATTGCACCTTTCCATAAAGCAAAAGTCTGATTTTGATGTTATTGAGCAAGTTGTAATCAAGGCAAATGAGCTAGTACCTCAGGACTATGGGCAACAATGTTGGAATAGTTAAAGAGAGCTAAGTCAAACGTAAGTGGAGTTCTATAGAGAGGGAAAACTCCGTTTGACAAATCTGAATAAAGAAGGGTCATCGATGTCATTTTGACCTGTGGTGGATCATCATTTGCTTCTGAAAGTGCCCTGCATACACTCTAGACCCACAAATATTAGTGGCAAAAGAAACTCCATGTAACCTCTTTACGACTAGAAGTAAAGAGTGGAATCATGCAGATCTTAACATTAATGCATGTTAAACAGGCAGCCACAGGTAACAAAAATGAATGTGTATGTCCACCGAAGACCCGACGAGGAAGCAGGAATAATCTATGAAGAGTGGAGAATGGAATTCTCCTTGCCAGAAGGACCTGGTTTGTGCTTAATCTGAACTCTAATCACTGACTCTGGAGTGTGTTGACTGTGGAGTGTATTCATTGATCGAATAATCTACAGGACACAGCTTCATGTACCCTTCAATATTATCCCTTTGTATTGTTATATATGTATATATATATATATATATATATATATATATATATATATATATATATATATATATATATATATATATATATATATATATATATATTGGGGTGGAGGTGTATTTGTGTAATATATAAGGTAATTCATTGTGTAATTAAAACCAAGAGTTTTGGGGATTCTTTGTTGAGTTCATTCATAGATTCCAGGAGTAATTGTAACACTTTTTGCTACATCAAAATATATAAATGTAGCTGTATCTGCCCATACTTAAAGCCACAGCACCAAGATAAAAAAAAAATAGATGAAGATATTTTGCAGTCCACTTTATCATGCATTAAAGTGAATATTATCAGTCTGAAAACGACAATAGTTTGACATATCTCTAACGATTTGCTTAGTTGTCTAATTATTCGTTGTTTTAATGTAAAGTAACATTGATTGCCGCCAGTCATGGCCAGCCCCCCCCCCCCCCTTTGTAGCCAATTCGTTCTCAACATTTACAGCCTAAATGTTACCTTTTCCTCAAGAGATTATAAACAATGTTCTCTGCATAGATAAGTATGCCATGTTCCCTAGAACAGTCGCGTTTCTTGTTCCTTAAAATTCAAACACACACGTGCTGTTACCTGTTTCCAGAAGATAAAAAGCCTTTTTCGCCGAAACAACCTTTGCGAGAGCTATAGGTTATACGAACTTGTCTATCAAAATAACAACCAGGAAATTGAATCTAAGAGAAAACACTGTCTGTGATCAATTTAAATCTCTGGCTAGTCATATCCACGGCCTTGGCGGGACAGCCTCCGGCATGCAGCAGCTCTCTGGTACGGCAGGGATGCACAAAACGCTCATCCTTCGTCCGCATAGTTTCTGTCCCTCCAAGAGCAATATCTTATTATTCCCGCAACGTATTCTACAGCAATCATGCGTTGTTTAAATCCTCCATTTATTGTATTACAACACCCACTCACCCTCTCCGTATAAAGCTAACAAAGAAACCTAGCAACTGGACTTGTACTGACCCTGGGACTCTTTAAAGAGATTTATCCGTTCTCATTGGAAATATAATATATCCTGAAGCTACAAAGCACCAGAGAAAGCTGTTGACTCTGTTTTATTTTATAAACAGTCCATGGTTTACGTGCGAGATTGATACAATGTTGCAAAATGCAAACGTGCACCTCACGATGTTTGGTTTTGTGTGTGTGTGTGTGTGTGTGTGTGTGTGTGTGTGTGTGCGTGTGTGTGTTTAGGTTTTTGTCGGTGTTGTTGTTGCTGTTTCGTTTCGCCATTTCTTTTGTTTTGCTTGGCTTTTTCGATTTTTAAATGTAACGTGTTTAATGAATTAAGCTTGTGATCATGTTCATAAGAACCTCAGCGCCGACCTTTTTAAAATAAATGTATTTTTTTAACCAACATGTGTCTCTTCCTAACATGTCAGGATTACGAAACCGTTTTCCTTTCTTCTCTCCAAATCGCACTAAACCCAACAAAAAAAAAAAAAAAAAACAAACAAACAAACAAAAAACAAAAAACAAAAAAAAAACAAAACAAAAAAAGCCATACAGCCATCCATAAAATATTAGCACTTCTTCAGTAAGACAAATATTACAATAAGCAACAAACAGAGACAGTTTTAACGTCGCTTAATTATCATTTTTCACTTGTTGATATTCTTGTGCCTGCAGAAACCGGTGAGTCTTTGAAATTCTTATTTACCTCCGGGGTAATATTTATTAGTATTTTTTTCCCAGAAAGGCAATATGAATGTTACTACCTTTTTGGCATGTTTACTGGAAAAAGGTTTGAATACCTTCCACGAACCAGATGCAAAGGTAGTTCTCATGTGTTGATGAGTATTGATCTGAACAAAACTGAATCTCTGCCCTACTTTAACTTATTTAGGATAATAATAAAGATAATAATAATAATAATAATAATAATAATAATAATAATAATAATAATAATAATAATAATAATAATAATAATAAAAATAATAATAATAATAATAATAATAATAATAATTTAAAGCCCCCATTTTTAGGGAAATAAGGACTGGTACATCGAAATACTAAAACATATGACACACAATTGCATGATCATGACCACCACACAATGCTCCTGATAGTAATGACCTTAAAACATTTAAAGTCTACATACTAGAATAATGATATTACGCCCGGGGGGGGGGGGGGCACGGCCACAAGGCACTGCCAGCGCAGACCGAGGCATGACGCATGTATAGGCAGCGGCATGACTCAGGGGACGCCCGCAGTAACAACGAGATACTAAAACAGTTTTCACAGAATTACATAATCATCAAACGACGCCCCTGAGAGTGATGACCTCAAAACATTTAAACTATACATATCAGAATAGTAATATTATGTCCAGGGCGGCCACGGCCAGAAGGCCCTGCCAGCGCACACCGAGGCATGACGCATGCACAGGCGGCGCCATGACTTCGAGACATAAAAAAATATATGAGACACAATTATATAACCCTGACTATGACACAATGACCATGAGAGTCATGATCTCAGATTATTTCAAGTCCACATTCTCCAATAATATGCCTGGGTCCGCCACGTCCAGGAGGCACTGCGAGCATACACTGAAGCAGGACGCATGCACAGACAGTGGCATTAATCAGTGGGCACTCACAACGACCGCCCACAACCCTACCCCGCACCACCATCACCCCTAACGCACGTTCCCAACTCAGGGCGTTAAAAACGCCCTGGATAGCAACTTAGTAAGCACATGGTCATGTCTTCAAGGTTACATGAAATGTTCTTGCATGATTAGATATCTAAGTGAGTCCACAGCATCATGCTAGTGAGAATTTCTCTCCACAGAACACAGACCTATGGCAGCTTGCACTAGAGACAGGCCTGCATGGATAACCCTGTCCATAAATGATCCAGGGACTCTTTGTCCATACAATATATAATTTGCTAGCATATATATATATATATATATATATATATATATATATATATATATATATTACAGGTTAGAGTCCTAAAGGGCCTGTACATACGAAATATTCGATTATAAAAATGTAATGTATTCAGTTGCATAGATGTTCCTAAAAGAGTAAACTGAAAGTAGTAGTACTATTATCGCCTAGATTTTTATCCATATAACGGACACCTTTGTTGATTCTGGTACAATTGGTGTTAACATAAGTGATTATTCCTGAACTTTCGCAATTTTAGAGGACATCGATGCCAAATTTAGAACTATTCATAATGGTAAAAAAATCAGTTTCAACTGTTATGACAAGTTTGATTTTATTGATAAAAACTGCACATAATCGCCTGGACCCTGATTTTTTTTTTATTCATATAATGTTGACGGTACTTATGATATTTTTACTGTTAAATTTACATCTTGCTGTGACAAGTATATTAAAAAAAGTGAAACGAAATGCCTAAAGTAAGAAACCATGGATTACTACTGGTCTAATGAAATCAATTAATGTTAAAAATGAGTTATATTTCAAGATGCATAAATGATTTTTCAATTTTGCTATTATGGAACGTTAATAAAAACAAGTTAGAAATTCTTTTAGACACTGCAGAAATAACACATTTTCAATCCAAGTTTACTGAGAATCAGTACAACCAAAAGAGCACATGGCAAACTACATATGATGCTTTAAAGAGAAAATGTCTTGCAATGACAATGTATCGAATTAGATAAAGTGACTGTTGATATTACTCAGCACACGATCTCAAATGTTGAAAGTATGTGTATGCAGTTAAATTATTATTTTCTAAAGTTGGAGCCGACTGTATCAGACTTTA